>CM050164.1:301961849-302561849 GCA_027410445.1 Discoglossus pictus | reverse complement strand
ATTAAGCCACCCAAGCCTAGTGATTTGTCTGCTTTAAGTTTTTGAATTGTGTATCTGACTTCTTTTTCTGTGACTTTAGAGTTTACGTTATTAGGTCTTGTTGTAACACGGATGGGAAGTCACAGGAGTTAAGTAAACAAGGAGCAGTTTAACATTAAAAAAAACAAGCAAATATTAAACATATATAGCTATAGATCTGTATTTATTTATACATAGATGTATTTAACATTTTATATTACACTGACAATTTTATAGGAACCAGATAGGCTATTCTCTTTTTGAAAAATATATTGGAGCTAGCAGTACAAAAAAAAGACTCAAACACACATTATATATAACTAGCGACTTGCCCGTCAAAAATGACGGGGCAAAACAATTGTAAGGCAGGTAATGCTGTTTGCCCCAGACAGTAAGGGCCTCATTCAATTGCGATTTGGCCAATTGAATAGGGCTCTAAATAAGTTCATAGCATATTTTTTTAAAGACGTTTTTAGTTCGTGAAAACCTTGCTTTGGATAGATGTTTACTAGCTAAAAACTTATTTAAAAAATATATGTTATGTGCTTATTTAGAGCCCTATTCAATTGGCCAAATCGCAATTGAATGAGGCCCTATGTGTTTTAGTCCCGCAGCTCGTATTTATTTTTCTGTAAGTTTGCAATTTAGTCCCGCGGCTCATATTTTTTAAGTCCACAGTTTTTTTTTGTCAGTCTCGCGGCTTGTATTTTTAGTGTAAGTCCGTATTTAGTCATTGGGTGTTTTGTCGGCATTTGCGGTGTGCAATGAGTCTTGGGCTTATTGCAGCCAACGTGGGAGCCATCACCTCCGCAAATGCAGCCCCTGTCCTAAAGTGGTACGGGGTCGTAGGGATGAGCGTCTATGGTGCTCATCTCTACCAGTGCATGGAGCGCCTTTAGCGCTTCTTACCTGGCCCCACCTGGTGACAACTATGTATGTGATATGAAAATTGCATAGATATACTTGCTAATTGCAAAAAGAAAATAGATAGTAAATAAACAAATAGAAGTAGATAAAAATCAAAGTAAATAAACACATATTGGCTGACAGAAAACAGAAAATATTGACATATTAAATTACTATGCAAGTTTAATAAAGAAGATAAATAACTTCCTAACAATATTTAAATTACTTACTTTTAAACTAAACACATTCAGTTTTTTAAAACTATAGAAATAGTAGGTCATCTTCACATTACCCATTTAATCAATGTACAGTTGTGCTCAAAAGTTTGCATCCCTAGGCAAATTGGTAATATATGTACAATTTTTAAAGAAAACATGAGTGAGCATGCAAAACACATTTCTTTTATTTCTTATGAGATTAATATTCAACTGTAGGTTATAACAGAATGGCACAATCATAAAACAAAACATGCTAATAAAGAAAAAAATGAAATACCCTGTTCAAAAGTTTGCATACCCTTAGTTCTTAATACTGTGTATTGCCCCCTTTAGCATCAATGACATTGTGCAGTCTTTTGTAATAGTTGTCTATGAGGCCCCTAATTCTTGCAGGTGGTATAGCTGTGCATTCGTCTTGGCAAAATGCCTCCAGGTCATGCAAAGTCTTTGGTCGTCTTGCATGAACCGCACGTTTGAGATCTCACCAGAGCGGCTCGATGATATTTAGAACAGGAGACTGTGATGGCCACTCCACAACCTTCCCCCTTTTCTGGTGTAAACACTGGAGGGTCAACTTGGCCTTGTGCTTAGGGTCATTGTCATGCTGGAAAGTCCAAGAGCATCCCATGCGCAGCCTTCGTGCAAGAATGCAAATTGTCTGCAAGTATTTTCTGATGACATGTTGCATTCATCTTGCCATCAATTTTCACAAGATTCCCTGTGTCTTTAGAGCTCACACCCCCCCCCAAAACAACAGTGAGCCACCACCCACAGTGGGGATTGTATTCTTTTCACTATAGGCCTGGTTGGCCCCTCTCAAAACATAGCGCTTATAGTTGTAACCATAAAGCTATATTTTGGTCTTGTCACTCCAAATTACAGAGTGCCAGAAGCTGTGAGGCATGTCAAGGTGTTGTCGGGCATATAGTAACAGGGCTTTTTTGTGGCATTGGTGCAGTAAAGGCTTCTTTCTGGCAACTCAACCATACAGCTCATTTTTGTTCAAGTCTAGTCGTGATGTGCTCCTTGAAACAACCACACCATTGTTTTCCAGTTCCATGTGGGGTTTTCTTTGTATTCCGAACAATTCTTCTGGCAGTTGTGACTGAAATCTAACTTGGTCTACCTGGCCTTGGCTTGGTATCAAGAGATCCCCAAATTGTCCACTTTATGAAGTTCCATTATCTTGTTACGCAGGTCTTTTTATGGTTCTTTTCTGCTCCCCATGGCTCAGTATCTAGACTGCTCAGTGCATCCACGTGAGAGCTAACAAACTCATTGACTATTTATACCCAGACAATAATTGCAATCACCGTGTGTGTCTGTAACAAGGCCAAACATTCAAAAGTTATTTCTGCTATCATTACGATTTAAAAAGGAGCCAAACAGCTATGTGATAATAAATGGCTTTATTTGATCACTATCCTTCAATAAAATAAATTTGATAGCATTATCAGTCATATTTTCAAAATAAATGCCAAAATTTCACAATTTCTGCCAGGGTATGCAAACATTTGAGCACAAATGTATTCACATATATATGTGTTTAATATGACTCAATAAAACTTGTGTGGGTCTGCGTGTGTATATACATATATATTTAAATAAATATTTAAATAATGTATGCTTCCGGAATACATAATTTCAGGCTCCTAGACAATGTCCTCTCTGGCTCATTTCCCATGCTCCTAAGTTTTAGAAATGTTTGTCTACCTGCGTATATTTTGGTTACCATAATATTTTTTTAATCCATAATTAATTTTAAATAGATATATTCTATTTATTATCTACTGTAATTGTGAGTAATATCAGTACAATATTTTATAATATTAAATGTTATATGTATACTATATAACCAACTTACTCTTTGTTTAGCTTTCATTGAACAATATTGTAGACGGAATTGACACACCTAAACTAATTAAGTAAAGCTGTAGTAGAAAATTAACCAGTCATAATAATAAGACTTTTTTTTTCAATGTAACCATCACCAGTAGAAAATAGATAAAACATAGGCTTTATTTTAGTAATTAATAAAACCAGGGGCATCACGGTATAAAATAAGCTAATAAATAAAAAAAGATGAGAATTTCACTTCTATATGATATAACCAATTTTTTTGCCAAGCAGAAACTATTTGTAGTGTTTGAAATAATATTGAGATCTCTCAACCATTAAGCATTATTCTTATTTATAGCACCTTACCTCTCATGGAACTCTGTGAAAATGCACATTTTAATGGGTAAAGTCTCAATTCTGCTATTTTAAAGGGCAGATTCTCATTAAAGTTGTCTCTGTCAACGTTGTTAAGGTGCTCAACTTTGTGCCACTCAGGGAGCTGGGTGTGAGAGGATAGAGAACTGAAAGCTCTTACTGAGCAGAATCATTTTGGCATGGTCTCTCTATGCAGTCTGCCTACCCTAAATTAACACTTGGGAAAGATGGGAGCACAGGGTCACATAAAATAGAAACCCCTATAGGCAGGTAACTTTCAGTAAATAATTGTAAAAAGTAAAAAATGTATATGCTTTTATGATAAGGAACAAGCTTTTAAAAGGTTTTTTAACTTGCTTTAGACATTCAAATGTGAACACAGATGTACTTTTTATTTACTGTACTACTGTACGGTGGAGGGCTTCTATCGCTCTTTTGCCCACCATATTATAAATGATTGTTGTGGTGAACTACATTACTCATAATTTCCACAACACAGGCTGAGATCCCGCTCCATGCTGATGATAGCCAGTAAGCTTGAAACAGCTGTACATGGATTGGATACTCAGCCTGTGTTTATTCCAACCTTGGCTTTGCATTAAAGCTGTATAATACAGCATGCATAAGCTTAAAGGAAGCCATGTTTGATGATGGCTACGGAATGAAGAGCGAGGCATTTGTGGCCATATTTGTGTGTCCCAGCTCAACTTCCCAGAATGCAATGTAATACCTGTTTTTCTCGGAACTCTGAGCTGGAAGCAGGTTTTTTAACTTACTTTAGACATTCAAATGTGAACACAGATGTACTTTTTATTTACTATATATATATATATATATATATATATATATATATATATATATATATATATATATATATACAAATAAATAGCACATCTGTGTTCACATTTGAATGTCTAAAACAAGCTGAGCATGGGCATGCAAATGTTCCCACAAATGCCCCACTCTTCAATCCATAAACCATTTTAAACATGGCTTCCTTTAAGCTTATTCCCACTGCATTACACAGCTTTTATGCATTTGTGGGCATTTTCATGTACCTGCTCAGCTTCCTGGAATGAAGTGTAATAACTGGACTTCTGAGCTGGAAACTGTTTTTTTAACTTGTACAGAAGCAAGTTGTTTTAGACATTCAAAAGTGAACACAGATGTACTATTTATTTACTGTACTATGGTAGGGTGGAGGGCTTCTATTGCTCTTTTGCCCACAATATATTAAATGATTGTTGTGGTGAACTAATATATATATATATATATATATATATATATATATATATATATATATATATATATATAAATAAATATATATATATATATATATATATATATATATATATATATATATATTTATAAAGTTTTTATACCATATTTAACAAAAAATCCAACATTACAGTATCACTTTAACTTGATAGCATTTAGATTTGTTTGTTTTCACTATACAATATTAAAGAAAAATCGAGGTGCCAAGAAAGATCAAGGTGAGCCTGATTTATTAAAAAACCATTTACTGCAGTATAGAGATAAATTCTTTACAGAGTTGTTGCTGCTGTGATAATTAAAAAATCAGTGTCACATGAATGTGTTGTGACACAGTTATTACAATATTAATACATTTGTGAGCTTTGAAACAACCATTACTACAATTTAAAGCTACTGAAATGTACCTAAAAAGACAAACAACAAATTCTAATACGAGAAAATTCGTGTTTTTTTTAGATTCCATTGATCCTTTTTAATATTTCATAGAGAACTTCTTGGTCAATTTTATACCGCTAGCCATTAACTACAGCTTACCCGTTAGTGAATTAACAGTGTACTGTTCGGAAACACTTTTCCAATTGCATAGATCATTCCATAAGGAAGCAAGGGATCTATTGCCTACTAACATAGGTCAATTAAAGGGACATTATAATTTATGGTCCCATCAACATCTGATAGCTTGAACAACAAATAAGACTCAAGGTAAGTAAACAGTTTCAGTTTGTTAAAAGCAAACACTGCAACATTTAAAAAAGTGAATACAGTGAAAAGTTTGACAAAAAACATTTTAGAACTTCTCCATTTGATTTTGACTGCTGTACATAACTTTTAATAAATTGGGATATTAGAAGTATGAACCAAGGCCAACTGATGAGTTAATTGAAGCAATGGACATGAGCATGAGGGATCTCAGAGGGGCAGTGACTGACTGATGAGAGAATCACGGCGAGTCGGATACAATTGAACAACTAAACAATAGTCAAAGTTCAGAACTAAACCCAATAGAGGCGCTGTTGCAGAAGGTGAAAGAAGCTATTCAAGCTCATAAACCAAATAAATGTTTATTAATCAAAGCAGTTCAGTGAGGAAGAGTGGGCTCAAATTTCTTCACACCGATCTGAATAAAGTATATTGAATTATAGGAAGTGTTTGTTTGCAGGCATTGCAGCTAAAATATGGCACAATCAGCTCTTAGGAAGCAATTACTTTTTCACAAAAGAGATGTGGTTGCTTTATAACTTTGTTCATTAAATTAATGAGAGGAGTATAAAACAAATCTGCTATTAGTTCACTGAGCCCTATTACACAACAACCAATTCTGTTTTTATGTATTGGTTGTAATTACAAAAAAAAGTATTGTTGACTAAGACCTTACAGTTTTACATGGATAAAGACATATTATTCCATGCATTACACAATTCAAAAATAGTAATTCCTAAATATGAATCACAAATTACTATACAATGATGAAATAATGAAATCAAACAAGACTGACAAAACAAAAAGAAGAGCCAGCAGAAATAGTACATAAATAGAAAAGGTATAATCATCACCTCACTCTGCTTACAACTTGCTTCTGTACAAGTTACTTACTTACTTATGTAGAAGTGCTTGGCTTACCTCCATTCATACACCTGACAACCCCACTTGATTGAACGCAGACAGTCAAGATGGAAAATCTGCAAATTTCCATAATAGCTTTTATTCTTTCTGCTCTGAATGAAAACAGAAAGTACACAGGAGCTTTTTCTGGTGCAAAGCTGGAAAATCATCTAAATTCACCCCTAAAGCTATAAAAATGTTTTGCTTCATTTGTTAAGACTTGCTATTTGCAAAATAAAGAACAAGTAAGACCAAAACAAGCTTATTTTATCAAGGCAGTAACCAAAAAGACTCATTTCAAGAGGTAAATTATATCAATCATAGCTTTTAATTAGTAAGAGTACCTACTTGCTATAGATTACATAGTTTTAATTGATGAATCCATTACATTTAGCTCAACCTCCTCTAATTTGATATAATATCAATTTTAGTAAAGAGCCAGCAGAATACAAAATACTATATACAGTGGTACCGTGGTACTCATTTGCCTTGGAACTCGTCGAAATTGGTATTCAACGTGTTTTGATATGCAGAAATGGCTTTAACACTGCATTTCTCGGTAATCTTCATGCTTTCTGTTGCCTGTATGAGTCAATTGATATTACTCGTTATGAGAACTTGATACTTGTCGTGCCTTCTGAAACCAATTAACTATGAGTACCAAGGTACCACTGTAATTATTTTAATACATTTGCAATATGCATTTTGTATAATCAGATTAAATGGCACTTGTAAACAGCTTTATAACAACCTAATTAACTTAAAAGTATATGTGTGTTTAAGAAAAAAATGAAATAAAATGTATTTAGATTTTGCTGTTGGTTTTGTACTAATAGATATATACTAAAATGGAAATACCATTAATGTATCCGTTTTTACAATGTCTATGGAAAGGAAAAGGAAAATTCTGTGACATAAATACAGATGCTCAAATCTATAGTAATTTGCCAGTCATTTTAAATGACATCTGACATTATAGCGTTCCTGATTTTGCTCAAATGTCTGTGTAATCATAATTTAGTGATACAGGCAGTCTGCAATTGTATAATGGAACAAATAAGAAAAATAGAAATATCAAAAATAGTATGAAGAAATTGGAGATCGGCGCTACTGAATGGATGACAGTATTGAATACCTTTTTTATTTTTGTGAGTGGGCAGTTGACTGAATTACATACAGTGTCTACTTATTTCACTATGAGGAGTTGTTGCACGTTTATCTTTTCTTTCATGTATTTTCAGATATATTAGGGCTGAGCTTTTGTTTTCAAGCAGCATTACTTACTGAAAGTCAAGATTCTGAAAATGGGACCTGAAGAATTAACAATCTGTGGACTGTTAAATAAAGCATTGGTATTTTATAATACATTTCTTTTAAAATCTTATAATCTGGTTTGCATGGTTTGGTCATGTATTATTTTATTTTTTTAAAGTGATTGGACTTTATTAAGAATAATTCCACTTTTTAGTGCTATTAATTTATTTAGGTTTGCTGCGTTGTAGGCCCAATGAGATAATATGCCGTAGTGTTATATGATAAATTAATTATATTTTTCCCAGGTAAAAAATGCTTTATTTGTCCTGGTATACATTTTTTTTTAATAAACTATTCTTTATTCAAAAAATGAATGCTTTGTTTAGTTTAAAAAGTGTAAAATATGTTTCCTGGCAGACACAAAATTATTTTAGACCACCAAACAACTACAGAATTAACATGTAACATAATAGCATTCCTATACTAAAGTGTCTAATCTATTGCTTAATTCTGCCCAGAAGCAGACTGTAAAGCAGAGGCTGTTGGCATGGAATCCCTTTAACAAGTACTTAGCATGTCTGAATGCAATTTTCTGTGGCGAAACATGGCCAAACAGTTGCTTATCTGGATCACCTAACCAGGTAAGTGGAGGAGGATAAGCAGGCAGCTATCTTTGCATCAAGACAATTTTTTTTTTTCTTATAAATCCTACATTTACTGTTCTAGAATATGTAATAGTTTTATGTTTGTGTCATGATCTGCTCAATAAAATGTGTTTGTGTGTGTGGCTACGACCTACCAATTAATTTCAGTTCTCTCAAAAAGATCAACTTTTAACCACAATAAATTATAAACCACATTTACATTGAGCTTTTCTATTTAGAAGTGATGCAAGCTTGAGGATTACAGTTAAAGTACTGTGTTATCATCCAGTACTGTGTTATCCATGTGTGTAACGCTCGCAAAGTTGTGGGTTGCACATGCGCTTAGAGCATGGCAAGGCCCGCAATGGGCCGAAGGCGCTCACTGCGAGGCTCGCAGAGAGGAGAGAGAAGGAGAAGAGAGAAGAGGGAAGGAGAGGAGAGGACACAGAAGGAAGGAAGGAAGGAGAGAGAGAGAGAAAGAGAGAGAGAGAGAGAACCCGCGCATAGGGAGGGAGGGAAGGGACAGGGGGGAAAGAGAAACAGGGGAGGGAGAGGGGAGGAGAAAGAGACACAGAAGGAGAAAGAGACATGGGGGAAAGAGACACAGGGGAGATAGAGGGGGAAAGACGCAGGAGGGAAGAGGCACGGCAGAGGGAGAAGCAAGAGAGACATGAGGAAAAGAGACACAGGATAGAGCAGGAAAGAGACACAGGGGGAAAGACACAGGGGAGGGAGAGGGGGAAAGAGACGGTGAAGAGACAGGGGGAAAAGAGACACAGGAGATGGAGAGGGGGAAGAGACACAGGGGAGGGGAGAAAGAGACAAAGGGGAGGGAGAGCAGGGAAAGAGATACAAGTGATGGAGCGGGGAAGAGATACAAGTGAGGGAGAGGGGGAAAGAGACACAGGAGATGGAGAGGGGGAAGAGACAGGGGGAAGTAGATACAGGGGAGGGAGGGTTGAAAGACACAGGGGAGGAAGAGGGGGGAGAAGAGACAAAGGGGAGGAAGAGGGCTGATAAAGACACTGGAGCGAGAGGGCTGGAAGAGAAAAAGAGTGGAGGTAGAGGGCTGGAAGAGAAAAAGAGTGGAGGGAGAGGGCTGGAAGAGAAAAACGAGAGGGGAAGAGACACAGGGGAGGGGGAGACACAGGGGAGGGAGGGGGGAAGAGACACAGGTGAGGGAGGGGGAAGAGACATAGGGGAGGGAGGAGGGAATAGACACAGGGGAGGGGGGGAGACACATCACATATTATACCGTCATTTATGACGGCAAATGACTAGTTATCATTATAATGCACCAACAAATTCCGCAGTGCCATACATAGGACGAGCACAAGGTAAAAACAATTTCAATGCAAATTAAACAGAGAGTCCTGTCTTTAAAGTTAGAAATTTGCATATAAATATGATGACTAAAACTCCTAACCTTCAATCTAATGTTAGTTATTTCCCTGCTACATCACTCTACCAGCAATTAAACTGACTCGAAAAGTTAAAGGTAAATGTAAATGTAGACACAAAAGTAAAGGTAACACACATGCCGCACTTGGTATATATGTAGCATTTTTTCTTGTAATTCACTCTCTACACATTTGTTTTACCGCAGCAGCTGACCACATATAAAAAAGGACAACGTTTTTTCGATCTCCTGGAGATTCCTAAAACATATGCTTCATAAAACAACACAAGCATGGAGAGGTTCTTCTTCAGTATTGATCCGATGAACTTATCACTAACGAGTCATCTTATATTTATTCAGCACTTTTCTGATTTTTAAGGTAATGATGTAATTTGGCACATACTGTTAGAATGATGATGTAAATCACAGACTTAACATGGCAGAAAGGGTAAATGAAGGAAACCCCCAATAATGAGTAAACTAAATATTAAAAGTAAATTGAATTCATTAAATCATTTTAATGAAACAAGAAATAAAATATTTTCTCCCAAGGTAAATTCTGCAACAAAACAGTTCAGTCTACAAGTATGATAATGTATCTCTCTCAGTTTAAAGTCCTCATTGTAATAAGGATGATGATACTTTAAACTTATTACATTCATTACCACTTCGAGTAAAAGTCCAAACAACACAGGCAATTACATTTGTTTACATTAATACTACAGATTTTCCCATTGTATAGATACCTTGTGTATAATTTCTGTACATGCCAATACTGTACAAACAACACATACTCAGATAAGTCCTCACAAAGGAATTAATTGTTTAGTGATAGTAATACCATTACATTCTTTGGATTTCATAGATAAAATCAATCTTTTGGTAATTACTGCATGGTTTTCTGTAATAGTGTTTTGCAATTTAGAAAAGTGTAACAGCTTTTGTCTCAAGATATAAAACCACTTTTAAACGTTTTTATTTTTTTATCTAAAGAGATAATACAAGAAAAGTTTAACAAATAATATATATATTGAAACAGAAAGATTATGTTCATAAAATATAGATTTTTTTAAATTTCCTTAAAAACACACCTTTAACATAGTGTATATAACCTGGCATGACAGCTGTGGTCAACCACAGATCCTAAGTGCTAAGCATACTTAATTTACTAATAATTGGAGTAAATAACTGCAAATGTATTAGTCACTGTTTTAATATATAAACAAATATACATCCGAGTTTTTTTGGTATGGTCTCCAGAAGCTGTTAGTTATTATATGTAATGACATACTTATGTGTTATTTAAATAATAGAAGTCAGTTAAGAGTGCTATTTGGGCAACCTATATTAAGAGGACAGGATTTCCAAATTATTTAAATTACAACCTGTAAAATAAACTACTACTAGAAAAATATTTGTGGGTAAAATCTTCAAGAATTTGGGAATGCACAAAAAGAAAAAAAGTTCATAAAATTCTAAAATAGTTCCATAAAAACAGATTGTCATGCCCAGGGCCTGACTGGACTCTTTTACACTATGACCTGGGCCTGTACTGGCAGTAAGTTATTTTGTTTATTGTTATAGTTAAGTATTTTGGATTACATGGTTAAAATTACATATAAATTGTACATATTTTATTATGTTACAGAATTGTGATGACTCACCCAGCCCCACCTAAATAAACAAACACAGGGGGTACTGGGAAGATAAACAGATAATCTGAGTGTTTACAGAAAATTGATATAGTTAATATATCACCAGGATAGCTATAAGGGCCTGACCTCATCAGATGTACAGGGTTTTCCAGTAAGTAGGGCAGCCTATTGCTAATCGTTCCCTCTTCTATGTACCTAAGGATGGGGCTTGTGATTGGCCAGCCTGTGTGCCAGAAAGTTGTATAAAATGTGAACTAATAAAGGTGTGGCAGTTGTGTCTGGACTTACATATTCAAAGTGCGAGTGTCAGTCTGTGAATTAATCCTAAATCTAAGGGATTATATGGTGTTCCTGACATCCTGATTTGTTGAAGCAAGGTCCTGGGCGTGGTACTTGTGTTTGGTCCATCTTTCTGCTATCAGAGAGAACAAGAACCACACAATTCTGCTGGGGTAGGTTTGAACTAAGTTCATATCAAGCCCCCTTGAAGAAGCAGATCATGACACAGATTGTGCTGTCATGTTCAACAAAAGAATAATACACATCTCCATTAGTATTAAATGGCCAAACAAGGGCATAATGTTATTGAAAAAATGTGGATTATTAAGTTATGATGAGTAAATTAAGATTTAGAGAAATATATTTATGTACACACTAATCCATACAATCCTATATTCCATCTTTATCTTAGATTGTGAGAGAAAAACAGAGGAGGAACCAGAGGAAGTGGGACATGATCTGGACTGAAAAACAATGGCTTTGCACTTAAATGTTCGCATATGTTGGTGTATATAGGTTTTTTTACACCTACCTCTCTTGAACCCATTTTCCTCCTTTCGTACTCACCCCTTAATCTTCATGCTCCTACCATTGTCATTGGGGATTTACTGCACATTGGAGAGGAATCACGGGGCCAGGCAGGGAAGCGATCAACCATTCCCCGAACCCCACTGAACACCAATACAACCTCCCCAAGTACTCCAGAAAAGAGAAGGTCAAGAGAGGGGAAATCAGTGGGAGAGAAAAGAGGGATTAAAGGGAGAGATGGGGATTTAGGGGAGAGGGGGGTCAATGAGTAAACGGGCATTAAAGAGGGGGATCACAGGCTGGAAGTGGGAGATAAGGGAGAAGAGTGGATTGAGGGATAGAGTGAATGGGGGAAAGAGAAAGGGAGTGGGAAGAGTGGGGGTAAGTAGTTTTATTAATTGTAGATTTGGAATTATTTTTTGTAAAATGTATACAAATATTGGCTTTTAGAAGATACTAGTATTTGAATTGTTTAATGAATGAAGCATATTGGATATTTTTTAACTCAGTTAGGTCTTTATTTTAGACAATATATTATTTATAGGATTATGTTGATGTACAGGAATAAACTAACCTTTTTAGGCCTTTTGTGCTCTTGTCAATTAATTACGTATTTAGTCAGTAAGAAATGTAATCTAACCCACATGTATTATCAGTGTACTCAGGCAGCGAGTGGCTTTAGATGATGGTAGCTAAAATTTAACTTATAATATTGGTTTTAGTAAAAGTACAAAGTATGAAATTAAAAAAAATATTTTTCACTTAATTACAAGCTTTATTATATTTCCTTCCTTATGTTACACACAACCAAAATAATCAAAATACCAATAGAAAGCTGAACTGAAAAAAACATATTGTATGTAAAATATAGATCCAGGAACCGTGTCTAAACAAACACATAGCAAAATATAGCAAATGTGTCAGGCCGGCTACTTCAGGAGAATGGCACTGAAAGGGTTAAGACATGTGGAAGAACAAGGTCATACATAAAGTTACCTATGAACACAGTGCACCAACTGATGCAAGAAACCATCAAATAAGAAAAGCATACGATAATGTTGAAGAAACACATTAGTATTCAAGTGTTGAATTATTTCCTGCAATAAAAAAATGGAAAAAGAACCACTGGCTTAACCCTTAAAATTAAGTAACCAAGATTTTCTTTTTATCTATTGCGAGCTAATACAACACACAAGATGATCAAAGATCAAAGATGAAAGAGATTGCAAGATGAAAGTAAGAGGTGCTTTCTTGGTTTTACTAAAGCCAAAGTATACTTGAATATTGAGTAATGATATTGTCTGATTCATGTAATGATTTGATTACAGCTGCAAATTATTTCAGTCTTAACTTATTAAATGATTGATAAAAAAAATGTATTTCACACATATTTATTCTCTGATTAATTTACCCTTCAGGTGCCAAACAAGAAAAGAAGTAGTAGAATGTAAGATCAATGAAGATGTATCATGATGGTTTTGAGATATGCCTCATATATATGGGCATTGTGTATAAAAGCAGTTTGGTATGATGGAAAGAACAGTATATCAGGTTTAAATTCACTTCATCACTTTAATGAAATGATACACACCATGTTTGAGTGTCATGGTATGACATATTCAAATACAATTCTCTCAATGGGAGCATCAGACAAGCAGTGTACAAAGATCATTTGCCTATTTCTTGCAATTTGTTCATAACTTTGTTTGGTAATGGCAAAATAATTTTAAAAAGCAAGACATAAATACATAAATAAACAAAGCCTTTAAATTTGTATAGCTTATTTGCAATAATCTTTTAATGCAGATATTTATTTTATTTTCTTGCCTGATTTATTTTTTTACTCTGTCATAAGGGCAGGCTCGTATAAACTAATGAGCTTTCCATTACTGCTAATGAGAGCACTGGCAGCTGTAGATGACAGAATCAAATTGTGTAAATAGACATTTCCTGTTCATTCATAGTTTCTTCCAACCTCAGGAAGTAAATCACAAGAAACTAAAATGATAGATTTTATAGCAGCAGAATTGCAAATAAAAAACAATTAGCCTATTTCTAGGTGTAGTTCTTCAATACAGTATATTGTATCTGATTACAGAATTTCTTTAATCGTTTAAATATGTCACCATGGAAATCTGTTTCTGTAAAACAGATAATGTGCAAACTGTTCACTATCTCTTGGTATAATGAATATGGCCCCCAAACTGACTGATGATCATCATTCACACTACAAAACACTACACATTCAGGCTTGATATGTAGAACGCATCTATCACCACTTTATCTTACTCGTACCCTTTAGGCTGTAAGTTTGCAAGTTTTAAATCTTTTGGTGCTTTGGAGAAAGCCCTATGTATGTTTGATTTTAAACTCAATAACAGGGCTCTCCATTAATGTGTAATGTGCTAAAAAAAAAATGTTTTGTACTTAACCACTGTACAGCGCTACAGAATATGTTGGTGCGTTAAAAATAAAGTTTAATAATAATAATAATAAAAACTGTGGTCTCTTGCCTCTTATTTTAATGAAATGATGGCCTCACATTTCTGAAGTAAGGCCAATATCTTCAATTTCCATTGAAGTGCAGCCATTTTAATCGCTCCAGAGTATGACTATTATGGGCATAATATTGGAACATGCCCTGTCTTAGACTTTTTACAATTATCATTTGGTAATTATTATGTTTTCTCTCTTCATGTTTCTTCTATGATTTCTATTTTTTGCAATGCTTTTCAGACTATTTTTTACATAGTCCTATATGTAAACATTTTTACATTGTTTTAGTGCCTGTTATGTATCTCTTTACTTTTTTGAAATTATATATTCACACAACACAGCAGAAATAAATTGGAATTCATTATTTCCAGGAAAACAAGTGTGTTAATTTTATTTTTTATTCTATATCAATTATATTAGTTCTGCATTGCTGTGATTCTAGATTTCTCATAAAGGCAATAAATGAATGAATAAATATGTAAAAGCTATAAAAGTATATATAGCAAACCAGATAATATAAATCTATGATCTTAATCAATGATATGGTATTTTTTTTAACAAAAGTCTAAGGAGCAATGTTCTACAACATATTTATGCTAATATGCACAGCTTTGCAGTGCCACATACCCACCCAGACACATCAATCTACACATGATACCGAATATCTGCCATTCCATTCCACCAACATAATGTACTAAACCATAATCTACTACATTATTTTATTCTTATCTAAAATAAAATGAACAGATTTTTTGTAAGGTAAAAACAAATGAACTTCCCTTTGAAGACACACTTTTACAATGCTTTCTAACACACTTACCCCAGATCTCACACATCTTTTCAACCTTTTCCTTAAGTCTGTCAAGTTTCCATCACCTTTAAAACACGCCATTATTACACCCATTCTTAAGAAACCCTCATCTGATCCAGCTTCTCCATCTACTTACCGCCCTATTCTCGGTTTCCCCTAGTTTAAATTACTTGAACGTATCATCTACAATAATCTCTCCCAATTTATTTCCTCCAACTTGCTCCTTGACCCCTTCTAATCTGGCTTCCAGTCCCAGCACTCCACAGAGACAGATCTCATGACTTGCTAATCGACAAATCACAGGGCAACTTGTTTATTCTTATTCTCCTTGATCTCTCCACTGCCTTTGACACAGTGGACCATCCTCTTCTTATGCAAATTCTCCACTCTCTGTAACTGCCCTCTCTTGGTTCCCATCATATCTAGATAATCGAACATTTAGTGTGTTGTTCTCTGGCTCCACTTCATCGCCTCGCCATCTGACTGTTGGCGTACTTCAAGGTTCTGTCCTAGGTCCCCTCCTTTTCTCCATCTACACTTCTTGCTTGGTACCCTAATAAATGATTTTGGATTTCAATACCATCTATATGCTGATGACACCTTAAATTTACCTCTCTTTACCAAAACCATTCCCATCTCGACTAACTTATGTTGCCAACTGCCTTTCTAGCATATGCTCCTGGATGTTAAAGACGGAATTCCTAATCTTTCCACCCTTTTCCACAGTTTCTCACTCCTCACACATCTCTCACTGTTGACAATGCCATTGTCACATCCACCTCTCAGGCCTGTTGTCTTGGGGTTCTACTGGATCTGCCATCTCTTTCATTCTTCACATACAATCCATCACCAAATCTTGACATTTTCATCTAAAAAACATTTCCAAAAAATCTCACTCTCTCTGACAAGACCAAACCAAAATTCTAATACACTCTCTTATCATATCCTGCCTTGAATACTGCAACTCTCTCCTTGCTTGCCTCCCCATCACCCATCTCTCTCTACTTCAGTCAATAATAAATGCCTCCACAAGACTCATCTACTGTACTCATTGCTCGGTGTCTGCAGCACCTCCCTGTCAGACACTCCACTGGTTTCCTATAGCCTCCGGAATAAAATTTGAAATCCTGACCCTAACTTATAAAGCTCTCAAAAATAATGCACCCTCTTATACCTCTGCTCCTGTATCCAAATACTCTCCCAACCATCCTCTTTGCTCTGCTAATGACATTTTTCTTTCCTCTTCTCTTGTCACCACCTCTCATTCCCACCTTCAGGATTTCTTGTGCTGCCCATATTCTATGGAACTTCTTGCCTTGCTCCATTAGACTATTCTCCTGCCTCAAATCCTTTAAAACCTCACAAAAAAATCATCTATTTAAAGAAGCTTATCAGGTTCAGCCATAATTTACGCAATATATTGTACCTCACCTATACCATTTTGACTGTAAGTTTGTGAGTTTTCAGTCTAGTTGTGTGCTTTTTAGAGGGCCCTACCTTCATTAGTAATTTTTAAAGTTTGTTTTTGGCTTGTATCTACTCTGTTTAGCGCTACGGAATATGTCGGAGCATTACAAATAAAGCTTAATAATAAAATAATAATAACTTTTATATAAGTGCTGGGTAATATTAAATTGAAGGGGGCATGCAATTAAGAAAAAAAGAAAAAGAATGTAGAAGCAGTGAAGAAAAAAGTACAAATGATCATAAGAAAAAAATAGAGTGGCATTCATTTTTTTCACAAAATATACTTGTGGGAAAGAATAGAGGGCAATTGAAAATATACAAAAAGGGAGGATAACAGAAGGCAAGGTACATTTTTTCCAGGCCCTCTACTGATAAGATCTGCCACTGCCATCAACTGCACAATAACCACATCAAAGCAATTTTTTTGTTTAGAAAGAAGAGAATTTACAATTAATATATGTCTGGCTTTACCAAAATTACATAGACAGAATCTCTGCACCAAAAACATATATTTTTTTTAAATTGACATAAAATTTGTTATTTCAAATCACTATTTTCTCTCAAACATATTAAAAGCAAACTAAATATGGAGACCTTCTCTATTATGAGCTAACGCATGCCAAATATGTATAACACAGTCTGTGACAAATACAGGCTAATAGAAAATTATTTCATGACTAGTAATATACAAATGCATACATATAAAGGACAACATTAACAAAACAAAAAAAAGTTTTATTTGTTTATCTGAACAGCAGCCATGCTAATATCAATTAAAAATACACTTAAACATGATAACCCACTTTTTCAATGTAAGACAAGCTACTGACCAAGTATTACAGGTCCTACTACAGAATGTACCTTAATTCACTGGTGCAAATGTTGCACTTACATTCTAGTCACTCCTTCTATTACAAATTATTTATTATTTTTAACAATATATAGGGAGCCCACAGAGCTTTATATGGTATAGAGTGACTATATTCTCTGTGTTGATGTTTTCATTTACAAGTTAGACTTTTTAAAGCTTGTATTAAAGCTTGGCACTTTGTCAGTGTTTATATATATATATATATATATATATATATATATATATATATATAGATATATATATATATAGATAGATAGATAGATAGATAGATAGATAGATAGATAGATAGATATTGAGGACTTGGTACTCTGTATATAAATTAGGACTTATAACAAGTCTCACATAAGCGTAATACTATTCATAGATGTAGACTAGGCTTCATAATAGAACTCACACCAAAAATACTTTTTGTATAAATTAGAACGTTTACCAAGCCACATACTTGAACAATCATTTGAAAAAATCCATCATGGTCCGTAAATATTTAGTATAGATATTCTGATAACCCCAATAATCAAGGTTTATATGAAGGCCCTATAACCTTAGATTAGGCTCCTCCTGATCTTATTTCAAACATATTTCTCACAACATGCATAAAAAGATCTCAAGGTGTTTTTTGGCCATTTTGCACTTGGCATACAATGCCAACTGTTACCTACAGGTAAAGTGCACCTGTCAGAACATTACACACTGGTTCCTTGGATCTATATGGAATGTTCTGCTTAAACATATAATGAATTTAGTATCACCTCTAACCACTCCCTACAAGAATACTTGCTTACACAGTGCCACTATGTTTCCTCACACCACCTTCCTTATTATAACCTCCTGCCTCTTTCTCAGACTCTCTTATACTGTCTCTACACATCATGTCTCCAATAATATAACTATCTCACCTTCCCTGCTTTCATCTCCTCTTCTCTGCTCCCATGAGCTCTTCTCCTTCCTCCAGTCACTATCTCATCCCCCCCCTAAAGGTGAAAAGCGGAAATGCTCCTGTAAGTCCTATTCCCATCTCCTTTTACTCTCTCTCCTTCTTCTGATGGCTTGTGGGGATATATCCCCTAACCCAGGCCCATCACTCATTCCCACCTGCTGTCAGCCACGCAGAGTCCCCAGGGCAGCAAATGCCCAAAACACCCATAATCTAATACCCATCACTTGTCACAAACCATCTACTTTGCCCTTCTCCTGTGCCCTCTGGAATGCAAGGTCTGTTTGCAATAAACTTACCTTCATTCATGATCTCTTCATTTCCAACTCCCTCAATTTACTGGCTATCACGGAAACCTGGCTCACTCCATCTGACTCTGCCTCCCCTGCCGCACTCTCTTATGGTGGTCTACACTTCAGCCACACTCCTAGACCTGAGAACAAACAAGGTGGAGGTGTGGGCATACTGCTATCCTCTCGCTGCACTTTTCGCTGCATACCCCCTGTTCCCTCCCTTCAATTCTCATCTTTTGAAGTCCACACTATCCGCATCTTCTCTCCCATCCCTCTGCGAGTAGCTGTGATCTATCGCCCGCCTGGATCACCCTCTCAATTTCTGGACAACTTTGCCGCCTGGCTCCCTCACTTTCTCTCCTCCAATATACCTTCACTCATTCTTGGCGATTTCAACATTGCCACTGACACACCCACCTCCCCAACAACTGCAAAATTACTTGCACTTACCTCTTCCCTTGGCCTCTCACAATGGACAGATTCCGCAACTCACAGTGGTGGACACTCCATAGACCTTATTTTTACTAATCTCTGCACTATCTCCAACCTTGACATCTCCTCACTTCCCCTATCTGACCACCACCTGCTAACTTGCAACCTCACCTCATCCTCCGCTCACCGCCCTTCTTCAAATCCTGCCATCAGAACACGCAGAAACCTGCAAGCACTCAACCCACAACAATTTTCAAATGTATTAACACCCCTTCTCAGCCCCCTCACCACCCTTGCCTGCCCTGACGTCGCCACTTCACAATACAACACTACGCTAACCTCCACCCTTGACTCTCTTGCCCCCATAATCACAAGCAAACGCCCTCGCTCTCACCCACAACCATGGCACACCACACAAACACGCTATCTACAGAGATGCTCACGCACTGCAGAACGATTATGGAGGAAATCTCGCACTTCAGCAGACTTTCTCCACTACAAGTTTACCTTGCGCTCCTACTTCTCTGCCCTCAATCTTGCCAAACAACACTACTTCTCATCACTAATATCAAACCTGTCCTCCAACCCTAAACGTTTATTTGCTACATTCAACACCCTCCTCCGCCCACCCCCACCTCCTGCCCCTTCCTCTCTCACTGCTGATGACTTTGCCAGCCATTTTAAAAATAAAATCGATACCATCCGAAATGAGCTCTCCTCCCAGCTTGGCCCTACCCCACCACCCTCTCCCCAAACCGACAACACCCAGCCCTTACCCTTCCCCAATCCCACCTCCACTATGGACTCCTTTGACCCTGTAACCGAGGATGAAGTATCTACTTTACTATCAACCTCTCACCTTACCACATGTCCTCATGATCCTATTCCATCACAGCTAATCCCTCCCCTATCCACCACACTTATCCCAGCTCTCACACATCTATTCAACCTCTCCCTAAACACTGGCAAGTTTCCATCCTCCTTAAAACATGCCACAGTTACACCCATTCTCAAGAAGCCCTCTTCTGACCCAGCTTCTGCCTCCAACTATCGCCCTATCTCACTACTTCCCCTTGCGTCTAAACTCCTTGAGCGGCTTGTTTACAATCGCCTCACTCAATTTATTTCCTCCAATTCCCTACTTGACCCCTTCCAATCTGGCTTCCGGTCCCAACACTCTACAGAAACAGCCCTTACAAAAGTCACTAATGACTTGCTAACCGCCAAATCAAAGGGTCACTACTCTATTCTAATTCTCCTGGATCTCTCTGCTGCCTTCGATACAGTTGACCACCCTCTTCTAATCCAAACGCTCCGCTCTTTTGGCATCCAGGACACAGCTCTTTCATGGTTCACATCCTATCTTAAAGATCGTACATTTAGTGTCTCCTTCTCTGGCACCTCTTCTTCACCTCTCCCTCTGTCTGTTGGCGTTCCCCAAGGTTCTGTCCTAGGCCCCCTCCTCTTCTCCATCTACACCTCCTCCCTTGGCACCCTTATAAAATCCTTTGGATTTCAGTATCATCTCTATGCAGATGATACTCAAATCTACCTCTCTGCACCCGATCTATCCCCCTCTCTTTTAGCTCAAGTTTCCAACTGCCTCTCAAGCATATCCTCCTGGATGTCCACCCGTCAACTCAAACTCAACATGTCTAAAACTGAACTTCTAATCTTTCCACCCTCTACTACAGCTTCCACACCTCAAATATCTCTCACTGTTGACAACACCATCATCGCCCCTACCTCCCAGGCCCGTTGTCTTGGGGTTCTACTGGATCCCGCCCTCTCTTTTATTCCTCACATCCAAGCAATAACAAAATCATGTCAGCTTCACCTAAAAAACATCTCCAAAATTCGTCATTATCTTACAGAAGACACAGCTAAAATTCTAATTCACTCTCTCATCATCTCTCGACTCGACTACTGCAATTCCCTCCTTGCTGGCCTCCCCATCTCTCGTCTGTCTCCCCTCCAATCCATAATGAACGCCTCCGCTAGACTCATCTTCAATACCAAACGATCAGTGTCGGCAGCCCCTCTCTGTCAATCACTCCACTGGCTTCCCATAGCTTCCCGAATCAAATTTAAAATCAGGACCCTAACACATAAAGCCCTCAACAACAGTGCACCCCCTTATATCTCTGCTCTTGTTTCAAAATACTCTCCCAACCGGCCCCTTCGTTCTGCTAACGACCTTCTTCTTTCCTCCTCTCTCATCACCTCCTCTCACTCCCGTCTTCAGGACTTTTCTCGTGCAGCCCCTACTATTTGGAACTCCTTGCCCCGCTCCATTAGATTATCTTCCTGCCTCAAAACCTTTAAGAAATTATTAAAAACACACCTGTTTAAAAAATCTTATCATCTTCAGCCTTAACATGTACAACTGAACATTCCACAGCTTAATAACACTCACACCCACAATCTACAGTACAACACACAGACCCCTCCACTTTACTGAACCAATTGCTTTCAATTGTATTTGTCACCCTCTTGTATCACACCTAAACCCTTAGATTGTAAGTTTGCGAGTTTTCAATCTTGTGTCAGGCCTTGGAAACAAGCTCTATGTACATTTGATTTTATGCTCGAAAACAGGGCCCTCCATTCTTTACAAGGTGTTTAATTTGTTTTCTGCTATGTACTCAACCCCTGTACAGCGCTACGGAATATGTTGGCGCGATATAAATAAAGATAATAATAATAATAATAATCATGTTGAAACTGTTTCAAGTTAACTCTCCACTTGTTAATTTAGACACAAAGTACCATACACTCTTGACTTCAAGTTACTAGCTGCTAACACACAGTAACTCTGATTTGTAGTTCCAGCGTCTGATGTCAGATAAGCTAAACAATGTCCTAACGCGTGTTTCATCACTTGACATGGCTTTGTAAAATGGGGCCACAAATTACCATAGACTGCATATCATAGGATATAATGACATTTTCATAATTGACAACACAAAATTAGTATAATCAAAACCTTTCTGGCACAACATTATCTAGCAAGGATTGTGGCCCAGGTATAGATGTTTTTACAATACCACAAAAATAAACATTGATAACAAATTGTAAAACTCTGTATCTCAAGATAAAGTAGTACAAGCCCCAAAAGCTCAGAGCTTGACATATCAACCACATACATTTCAGCAGTAGCTGTGGAAGAGTCAAAAATATCCCACTACACGTAAAATAAGTGCATAAAAGCATATATGTCACTCATATTTCTCTAACACTATATTTACCTGTTTCCCTTCAAGTCTCCTCCATTGTCTATTCATTCCCCAACCACATGCAATCCAACCATTATTTTCTCCTCTTTCTTCCTTTGTATGCCTCCCACATCTGTCACCCTCTCCATTGTACTTTATTTATATAAATTCATATATACTGAGAGAAGTGGTGAATTAAAATAGCAGCCATTACCTTCCAAAATCATTATCGTTTTCAGTAATTATTGCTCACCTCTCTTGTAATGTCCCAAATCTACTAATCTCTTCTTGGTGATTTGAAGATGATCCTTGTTATTCGGATAGGGCCCAGGAAAACACTCTCCACCACCCTTGTGATCATGTCTCAGACCATAATTGTTCTCTTCCCATGTGCAACAATATGACATCACTACTCCAAAAAAGAGTTCCTTATGTTCAAAAAATTGTGTTTCCTGCAGTGCATGGCCCCTATTTTCCTCAGTCCTCACATCCTATATATAGAGTATCTTTTTATCAAGTCTATTATGATATTTATAGTTGGACTTCTTTCCATTATGGTTAATTTTGTGGCTATCCAAAACTCCTTTGTGAGACTAGAGGAGGGTAGAGCAATGCTGGTTTGAATACTGCAGTTTCAGTAGTTGAGAATATGTAAGCTTTCTAGACCTTAGATCCCCGGGGTTTTATAAGACAAATATGTAAAATAGTTTTAGAAAATTGATATGGGTGTTTTATGTCCATTTAAGCACTGGATATGAAAATAAAGATGAAGTATACATCTTTTTTTGCTATGGTAAAAAGAGCTATTGTAAGAAAAGTGGCAGAGATGAGTCAAAGCAGGTAACCTTCTAGGAAGGATTAGTAATGGTGAGTTATAATTGAAGTAGCATTTTTTTAATTACATTTCTGTATCTGCTTTGGGCATGAATTGTCCCTCCCCTGTGGATAATATCAGTATTTTTTTTATTGTTTCAGCATATTACTTAATCTGTTTACATGTGTTTATGTATATTAAGCCTATGCATTATTTTAGCAAATAGTAATATGCATATAATACAGGGAAAAAAGACCACTTGTTACATGAATTATATGCTGCAATATCAATTCTTTTGGTCAGAAACAGCATGCATGATCTGGCTCTTATGGAAGAGATTGCTTTTTGTCTCCAGGGAGTGCATTTGGCAGTTATAAGTATCCTAGATTCTGGCTGTGCAAACTGCCATAAGCTATGTTTTCTATTTATATTTCCGTAGATTGCTTAGTTTCAACTTTTTAGTAATCATAGTTTTTGAACATTTTGTTCCATTTGTTTATATTTCTTCATTTCTGACACCAGCTTGTTTTAATCATTTTATTTTAGATGCATCCACAGAATTCCCTTTTTGAGAGAAAAAACATGTTCTGCATTGTATTTTGAGCAAATATTTATATACAGGTACAAATATAATATTTAATATGTTACCTGGAAAAATACAAGCAAGATCTTAATACTATGGCACAAATCTCAAATACTCAGAACCACGGGCACATTACACACCATGTTTCTCCATATGACCTAAAGTATCTACCAAACTCAGAAGTTGGTGGTTGCTATCTGTAGCAGTTCCTTGATTAGTTCTCCCAAACGTGGGTGCAAATAGGTATACCCTGTCCTGCTTGCACAGTTTGTATTGTATTCTCTCTTCTTCTACATACAATCTCAACGGATGGGTGGTGCCGGCACTGGGGAGCTACAGTTCATTGAGGAAACTTTTGTGAGATACTTTGTATATATATATATATATATATATATATATATATATATATATTACCAACTATTATGGGATCTAGTATATTTTGGGACCGCATCCCATCAGAACAGTGGGGTTGAGCTCTGTGCCACAGCACCTGGTGGTACAAAAAATGTTCTGTTGACAAATAACTATTTCCATCTCCGACGTGGCACAACTCGACCAGTGCTGAGCCGACAGCGAGGCCATCACTATGTTCGGCAAGGGCACTTGGCCCCCCAGGGCCTCGGGCACGCCTCTCATAGCTCAAGGCCTCTTTTGTTGGCGCGTCTTATCATCCAGATCAGAGGTGGAAATAGTTCTCTGCCTGCAGTAAATGTTTTGCACCACCAGGTGTTGCTGTGGCGCAAAGCTCAACTCCACTGTTCTGACGGGATGCAGTCCCAAAATAGAAAAGGCCCCTATTATGTCAATATCTTTTACCAATATTCAGACTTTACTGTGGTGGCCTAGATTACACCCATGCTTATTGTAAAAACAAAAAACAAAATCCCATGTAAAATATCTTACAAAAAACATCTCACCTCATTTAATGTGATTTAAATATTTATTTATTTTTTAAATTCATACATAACAATTAAGAAATAAACTTAATCAATTTAAGCATAATACTGGGACAGAGTAGTATTATCATTCCTTTTTCATCTGATGACTTGTTAAATCACTTGGTTCAATCAATATAAAAGTACTTTCAAAAGGTCAAGTTAAACACTGCACTTAAAAAGAATGATATAAATGTATCACAATATCACAGTAATTATGATTAGTTTAAACATAGTTATTTCAAATGAAGTGATACACCCAAAAAGTCAAAGATAAAACAGACCATGTATTATCACACAAAGAAGATATTAAATAGCAATTGCCCTGTGCTGACCACAGAAGCACTCTAGTAGTAACCAGTCTCCTATGAATGTACCAAATCTATTATATCAAATTTCATAGTTCTTCAGCAAATGCTCATATTAATATCATATAAAATAAATACAATTATTGACTATGTTTACAATTAAGATTTTTAAGCAAATTATGCACATTTGGCCCATTCAATTTTGCGTGCCCCACGCCCCAGTATCAAGTTCATTTGAAGGCATATGTTTCACTGCATATAGACAATTCTGTGGATATACAAATTGATTTCAAGTATTGCACTGCATTTTCAGGCCCCCTGAAAATGTGCTGCATGGGCTTGGACTCTGTGGGCCAAGCAGCAAGGTATATATTAACTTCCATGGGTGATATATGACAAATATCTATGTAGTAATGCTAAATAGTAAAAAAAATTAGATTTCCAAAATTACTTATATTCTGGCAACATTTAATTATTAGGTATTTTTAGCCAACAATCTATTATTATGCATTTCTACGGTTATTTTTTGTTTCAGAACTTGTTTCCGTTGCCAACTTTGAGAATTAGCACACTGGCATGAGCATTGCCTCAGAATAATAGCTTATCCTTCAGAGTATTGTGTCTGAGCACATACACTGTGCATCCTCTCTAAAGTAACGACCACTTTGCAACAAATCAAACTATTTATCAGTTTATTATCATGGTAAAAAAAAAAATCTTAAAACCTCTGTAAGACAACATATATGAAACTTAAAGTTTACCTTTGAAAAATAACTGCAAAATGTCAAATGTAAGCACATTTATTGAGGAAATTTCTATGTTTTTGTGGAATCAAATTATAATTGTGAGCATGAATCATTAAATAAACTTGGTAATTTTCAATTTTATAGGAAAGCACATTTTGAACGTTTTTGCTCATTACCAAATTAATAAGCTCCACTATGTTTGATTAGACCCAATAAAACTTTGCATACAGAAAAGTTTAATGCAAAAGAAATTACCTCTATGTATAACCGTGCAACCTGTTTGTTAAATAAGAAGGATAATATATTAAATGTATTTAAAATCCTGTAATAACTTATTGTTAATGAAAAATATTCTAGTGTTAAAGCCCTAAAAACTCATAACTCCACTATTTTTCAAATATTAAATCGCAATGTGGTCTCATTAGAAATCACATTTAAAGATATTTAAATTGAAAAATGAAATGTCAAATGGTTGATGATTTGGTTTGAAGTTAAATGACTTACACAGTTTTGAAGATACAGACGGACTGACAGTTTGAGATGACAAGATGGCACTTGTGTAAAGCATTGCTTGGTTGGGTTTCTCTGGACTACAGACTAGAAAAACTAGTTGTGGTTTAAATTTAATACTCCAAAACTACTTTTTTTGTTTGTTCTTGAAAAAAAAAAAAAAGTTATTTCATTGCACTAACCAATATATTAACGATAAACTAATATTGAGAATAGTTAGCTCCAATAAATATAAAGTGCAAATGTTAATGTGTGATGTGTGCAAGAGTTTCCACTGTGGAATAATTCTCTACCATAATGTTAACATACAGTACATTTAGGTTCCCTTCCTTTAACTAATTTCACATTTTGAAATATATATACTACTTCTGGGCTAGTATTTTGTCTGTAAGAAATATTTTCATATATGTCTTTAGAGTTACTTAG
Source organism: Discoglossus pictus (assembly GCA_027410445.1). NCBI lineage: Eukaryota > Metazoa > Chordata > Amphibia > Anura > Alytidae > Discoglossus > Discoglossus pictus. The sequence continues at coordinate 302,535,013 of CM050164.1, read as the reverse complement.
CTCTTGTTGGATAGGATACGGGAAAGAGGTACGTTTTCTACATATATGTTGATTTTGTCCTATGATCAAAAAAATAGAGAGATTTAGGTATAATTACAGAGTACACTGGCACTAACTTTTTTCATTTAGGTTTAAATCAACATTCTGTAAATAAAGCAGCTGTTATAGAACAAGTGTTAACAGCAATTAAATATAGATTTTGTAAGGAAACGGAATGGCGGCAACCCTCAATCCTGGCCCGAGAGCTATCACATATACACGACGCCCGTGAAATTATGGCTCGTACAACTTGGGACTTAGCGACGGCAGATAAATTACAGCCTGCAAAAATACGCATTTACCGGCCGAACCGCCAAACTGCAAAAACACACAAATTTGCCTCAAATTTACTTACACACTCACACACAGCTCCGGGGAGCCTGTGAGTGAGGTTGCAAGTTAATTTGAGGCGTATCTTGGCTTTTTTTTTTATTGAAAATCGCCAAATTAGGGAAAAAAATTGCAGTGGAAAAAAATTTAACAAACCGCAAATGAGACCGAAGGACGTAAAACGCAGCCGAAGACAGAACAGGTGGCCGAAGGACGTAAATACCAGCCCTAAGCACTGAGACTTAACGATAAACACTAACACTTAATACAATGCAGTAACATTTAATCAAAGGCAGTAGCACTTAACCCAAGGTAGTAACACAGGGAGAGAGGCTTGCAATGAGCACCAAGGGTGCTCCAGTGCAAGCCCTATAAAGTACACAGGTGGAGAGGCTTGCAATGAGCGCCAAAGGTTAGCAAGTTGTGGCTTGCAATGAGCGCTGAACAAGCTCATGATGAGCGCCGAAGGCTCTCAGCGCGGGGATCGAAATGAGCGCCGAAGCTGCTCAGAGGGGCCATAACCTCACATTCGGTGGCAAACAACATTACCGTGGCTTCAAATTTTATTGCCGTAATTTTTTGACGGGCAAGTCGCTAGTTTAATATATTTATCATTTTTTTACTTTTAGGATATAACTTTGTTTAAAGAATTGTCACATTGACTATTTAAATAACCTCTGTATTTTAGGAACATTTGTGATGTAAGTAACTAACAGTATTGTGTAATTTTTTGAGAACATCTTAAGTTTTGAAGGCTCTGTTTGAATACTGAAGGTTTCCTGAGCCTTTGTGAGTTTCATTAGCACTTTCTGCTATGTTGGAGCCTGAGTGGGTGTGCTTATCTTATCTGCAAGTCAAAGGAGGGGAGCGGGAGCACATTTGTTAAATCATTTGATCTTTTAGAATATGATACCTACTCCTTCCTGTTCACATGCCTAGAATCAGGCAGCTTTTAACTATAACTTCAAGCACAATTTAGAAACATGTCATGTCTTTAACACAGTTCACCACCCACATCTTATACTGAGAATGCACATTTTCTCTCCAATATTGTTGAGACTATTTTGCCTCATTAAGTCAAGTGTCCTGTGTCATTGTTTCTCTGTTGTACAGCAAATTCTTTTCCGCTGACAGACTGAAGTGAACAAAAGATTTGCTACAAGTGAAGTGTCAGCTATCATGCCTATAGTACATATGCAATTTTTTTTTACATGTTTTGCAATTTACATCTGCTACACTACACTAGACATATACTACTATTTCATTAGCTCTTACAATGCTTCATAATTTATTGTTAAAATATACTTTGACTGTGTGCCATGTTTTAGTATAGTATAGTAATAACTTTCATAATTAACATGTATTATTGATACCATGTCTCAAAGAATAATAATATTTTATGGATATCCATAAAGATTAACTCCAAGATTTTCAGCTTTTGATAGGGGGCAGTATATACTATGGCCCAATGTGATGTATTTTTACCTATCCAAGTTCTGCTTGTGTACTAACCTTATGTTAGAGAGTGGAAACCAGCAGCAGTGTGGAGTTTACTGTAAAAACATATCAAGTACAAGAGGCTTGAGAAGTCAGACAATCAGCGAATGTGGCAAAGAATGATCAGTATAATGGGCTAGTTGTCATGGAGACAGAAAATCAAAAAGTCTAAAGCTAGTGCCAAGTGTCAGGAAACTAGAAGTCGTAAGTCACTGCCAAAGGGGACTCTGTAATGCTCTTTTACCAACCATAATATGAAAATATATATATATATATATATATATATATATATATATATATATATATAAAACCACACCTAAAATCACATTTAGGCAAGAATGTCAGGTCCAAATGCTTGCTTAATTAGGTACTATGAAATATAAGTGGCACAGCTATTAGAAGCCAGCCTAAGAAGATGTTCATCTCCAAAGAACCCAGAGACAATACAAGTGAAGATACCAGTCTGAAAGTAAAAAGAATGGATAAATATAGAATTTAACAGACCATCAGACCAACAATTTTCAAACTTATCTTAACTTCTGCACACTTAGGGCCTCATTCTATTACCGGCCGTAAATCGGCCGTAAGGCTGCGATTCCTTGCGGGGGTTCTGTTAACTCGCGATTCTATTATACGGCCCCGCAAGGATCTCCTCTTACGGCCGGCCGCATATCTTGGAACCGGCCGTAATCTCCGAAATCTAAAAACGCAAAAATAAATTCAAGCCTGCACTGTACAGCTCTGTAAATGCTAGGGATCATATTGGGGGACATGAGGATTAAAAGTAACCCACTCTCAAGCTTGCACATCAGCCCAAACCCGAGTTCAAATTAACTGTTTATTTTCCGGCTGCGGCGTGGGCGGGTCTGAAGTGCTCCAAGCACTCTGGACTTTTTACATGGATATTTTACGGAAATTAAAAATAAAATATTTTACGGATTTGAGTATAGGATAATTATGTGCTATTTTTTCTAACACCTAAAATCCCTTTATAGTCTTCTCAAAGTGCAGGATGGCTTTATTTGAGCTATTTTATGTGCTTAATTGGTGCTAGCGGGACCTCTTTCCTGCAAGTAAGCTGCGGTTAGTTTTTAGCCTTGCAGAGAATGTTCCCGGAGCAATTGAATTGCAAATAGGAATTTCTTACGGCCGAAACTCTTGCGGCCGTTTTAGATCAAAGGCTTTCCTCTGGCGCGAGCGGCCGCAAGAGATAGCAAGGCACCGGCCGCAAGCCTGCCGGAGTCCCCGGCCGTAAGGGAATAGAATAGCTGAATAGCTTGCGGCCGGTCCTTGCGGCCTCGCAACGGCTGCGGCCGCTAATAGAATGAGGCCCTTAGATATTTATATAATTGATTAAATATTTTTAAAAACACAGAGTCCCCAATTAGAATTTTTTTTTTTTAAGAAACTAAGTTTTTTTTATAACATCTCTTGTTTGTAGCTGAAAAACATACATTCAAACACATGTCATTATGAAAGCATATAGAGAACTTCAACCATGCCTACTCCACATACATTTCGTCTGTCTATCCTACTTTTTCCAGAAAGGGCTAACAGGTAAGAAAGCATTTTTACACAGTTTGTAATTTGTAATTTATTTTTATGACCTGGCCATTTTATAATGATCTATATGGGACATATAATGCTTGAAAAGGCATGTAGTGGTTGTACAGCCTTGTTTAGGGGACGACATTTGTATAAAGGATATTTTGTTTATAATAGATTTGTAATATTGATTTGTTTTTTAAGATTTTTTTTCTAATGTTTTTCTGATGAATGTATATTTTTTGTTGTGGCTTATGCAAATCACCCTTTGCTATGACTGACTTTTGGGGTCAGGGTGGGACTGTCACAGCCCCTGGACTCTGTTCTGTGGAACCTAGCACACCGCGGCGGAGCTACCGCTGGTGCACCCAGTGCAATGCATTGGGGACCTTGTCTGGGAAGGGGGCTCAGAGCTTCCATTACCAATTTATTGTATAATATTAATTATATTAAAAAAAATCAAATTTGACCCTCTACCCAGACCGGACCCTTCTGATCCTCTGCCCTCCCAGCCTGGAGGGGCTTGTGTGGGGGCCAGTAGTGGGGGGGGGGGGGGTTTAGATAAAAACATATATAGAGAGTGTGTGTATGTATATAGTGTGTATAAATATATATTATTTACTATACTACTGTACAGTGGAGGGCTTCTATCGCTCTTTTGCCCACCATATTATAAATGATTGTTGTGGTGAACAACCTACTTATAAAGTCCACAACACAAGCTGAGATACTGCTCCATGCTGATGATAGCCAGTAAGCTTGAAACAGCTGTACATGGATAGGATACTCAGCTTGTGTAAAATCCATCCTTGGCTTTGTATAAAGGCTGTGTAATACAGCATGCATAAGCTTAAAGGAAGCCATGTTTGAAATTGTCTATGGATTGAAGAGTGAGGCATTTGTGGGCACATTTGCATGTCCCAGATCAGCTTCCCAGATTGCATTGTAATATCTGTTTTTCTCGGAATTCTGAGCTGGAAGAATGTTTTTTTTTAACTTGTTTTAGACATTAAAATGTGAACAGAGGTTTACTATTTATTGACTATATACTGTATATAGTATATTAGTATACTATTTAGTATGCTATTTATTTAATATACATATTATAATTGTCAAACTACGAATCGTCGTCACCCTTTGCGAGGGACGCAGTTGGTCCGCAAATGCGGACCCTCGCAAAGCGAGGGGCCGCATTTGCAGAAGGTGGAGGCTCTAACATCGGCTGCAATGAGCCAAAGGCTTATTGCAGGCCACAAATGCGGACCCTCGCAAAGCGAGGGGCCGCATTTGCGGAGGTGGAGGCTCTAAGGCGCCTCACACGCGGTTACAAACACCCACACAAGGGGCACTTTACCAACAATACGAACCGTGGCAAATTTACGGACTTAGCACACAAAAATACGAGACGCAGGACTTAGAAAAAAAACATTACGACCTCGGAAAAATACGATCTTAACGGCCGAACCGCGCACACCGGAAAACAGTCCAAACACAATAAATATACACAAACAATATATAAAAAGCATACCCACAGCGAGGGGAGGCACCCAGGACCTCTGCAAGTGAAGTTACACCTCGATTTAAGTCCAAATTCGCGAGTTCAGACACACGAAAATTCCCTAAGCGAGAGGAAAAATGGCCATCGAAAAAAACGAAAACAAGGCTACAGGACGCTAAACACGCAAAACAGCACCGAGCACATACGGCTTTTCCAAAAAGCCATACGACATAAAGATACACATTTACTAAGGACGGAAAATCATACACACCAGCGTAACACATACACATTCGTGCCATTTCTCAATGCGGAAGTACACAGCTACACGGCTTTACCTCGCGCACGCACCACATTTACACTACACACTGCACACATGACATTAACACCTCAGCTCCAGAACCGTGCAAAACTACAGTGGATGCTGCAGGAACATAGAAACAGATTGTCAGCTCTTCAGCACAATGCTTACTGCATATATTACTTAGGAATAGGTAAAGTATATTAATTTATTCATTATTTCATTGCCATACAACAATACATATACACCAAAAAACACATCAAATAACAAACAAAAAAAACAACAGCCGCGCAATTGGCGCCGAAGGCACTCATTGCAAGGCATGCGTTGAGCGCCAAAGGCGCTCAGCGCAACCCTCGCAATGAGCGATGAAGGTCCTCACGCTAAAAAATAGATAAAACAACATTACCTGCCTTTCGATTTCATGCCCGTCATGTTTTGACGGGCAAGTCGCTAGTATATATATATATATTGATGGTGAGATGGCAACAAGAGGGCATCAGGGCCCTCCATTCACTAGCTCCACCACTGCTAGCACAAGTGATAGCAAACATCAAAAGGCTATCAAATGGACATGAGATGTGTTTTAAGGACTGTTTTTTTTGTGTAATGAAATGTTGGCCACAATTAATATTGAATATGTAATGAATATTGGGGTTACTATGTGATGTGATAGTCACCATGTTTTGCCTATAGGTAGTAGAAATGGTTTATACTATATTATATTCTGATGTATTAGGTCCATGAATGGAATTCCACTAAACACCCCTCTGTAGTCTCTTTTGTGGAATACAAAAGTCAGGTAACTTGACAGATGTTACTCTACCCCCTCCTGAACTTCCATGTGTCCTCAAAGTATAAAGTTTTAAGTGACCTAACAAGATTACTCCCCAAAGCCTGGTGTATATAGAAACCAGGGAGGGGAGTTGATAGCCCTTGTAAAAGGGTGGGAAGGTGACAGTGAGAAACCAGACCCCTCATCCACGGCGAGGGAAGAAAAGGTTGCTAGTGGGGTGTGGGCTAATGTATTGTTTAAAAATATATATGTCTTTAAAGAATACATTCAGTCTCTATCTGATACACTAATCAAATGGTGTGTGCTTCTACTAATCCTAGACAAAGGGATAGAAGAGTGATTTCTTGAGTTCTTCTGAGAGATGCTCCTAAGTCAGAGCTGGGCACTGAGATAACGCCAAGTTTCCACATCCATGGGTGTTCCAGTCAGCTAAAGCAGGAGAGTTAGGGGTGTACATGGTCCCGTCGCCCCTGGGGCATTACACCCTTAGGGTCCAGTCTCCCTAAGGGTGATAGGGGGCTCCAGACGTTGACTCACTGCTCACTATGCCTTAGGGAGTGCCTAGTGAGTTCGTAGCTACACCCTACTAAGGCCTAAATGTAAGTCTGGGAATTGTTGTTTCTCCAGTTCAGGGGAGAATTGCCTGGTATTTCAAGGCTGGATTATTTTACAGAGTGAGACCAGACTGATTTACAAGAGGATATTTCTGTCTGTGAAAAGCACAAGTGATCTAAAAGAGGCTGCTCTCAAAGTAGATTATCATGTCTACAGATCTTACCTATTAAGGCTAGTTCATTCTCTGATTGAGCACCTCTATTTTTATGGTTGAATTTTTATTTCTAGCTATTTTTAAATACACCATAGATGCTGTATATATCTACGGGTACAGAAGTTGAAAAATAAAACATAAAAATTGTGAGCAACAGAATAATAACCTCTTTATTCCTTATGAAAAGGTTGCCTTTGAACATTATAATCATGGAAAATTACTTGTGAATACAAAATGTGTATGCTACTAAAGAAGGCTGGTATAGTAAGTGGGCCTTATTAAAAAGGTTATTTTGAATCTCTACGGCATATCAAAAATTTTCTTTTAACACTTTTAAGAAAATCTTGTTTTTTCATTAAATTAATAAATATATGTCATATGCTTTTTAGCAAACATATTTTATTTTAGATTTTTTTCTTACTGTTGACAGCAGAATTATCAATATTAGTGTCAGTGGTGTAGCCCCTTTATTAATATATTAATATGTGCTATATTTATTAATACGTTATATAGGCAATGTTTTCCCTCAAATGATTAGCACTGAATGTGTATTTATCTAATGATATACCTGGTACTCTATCTTTCGGCAAAGCTCTCAAAAACTGTTTGAAATCAATTTAGTCATGGGATACTATTTTTATATTTGGCAGTTTCATTATTACTTGATTTCGGGTTGCCTGTTCCAGCTCTCATTTTGATTAGCAGAAAACTTGTAGGACATGAAATGTACTACACATGTGGGTTGTTATGTTTTTTTTTCTTTTCCTTTCAATGTAACCATGCTTTAAATTGTTTCTATTGCTTCTCAAAAGAAAAATAGGTAGCTTTATCTAAACAAAATAATTCTGTATTCAGTACTCAATAATAAAGTTGAAATAAGACATATATATACACTCAAGTGGAAAACAAATCATAGAAGGGGATTGCTTAATCTTGGTTTCAATGTTTTTGGTGGTTGGATGAATCAGTCTGTATTTTATTTAGATTTTAACACCTTTAGATCAGGCTAACATATTAAGTCTATGGAGCAGAATCCACTTTCCTTAAAAAGAGTAAATAGACTCAGGGAGTTCAAGCAGTTGAGTCCAAGCATGTTTGGGTCAGTTGCATGCCTATCCCAAAAATGCTTAAATTCCCTACCAGTTCCACTGGTAAAAGATCACAATATCTATCTATCTATCTACCTATATGAAAGAGAAAGACTAAATAAAGCGTAAAAAAGAGGAAAAAGGCCCTGCATTTTTATGATTCTGTTATCTATCCAAAATGTAAGCTTTGATTTCATCTGCTTAATTACCCAAAGGAATACATGCAGTGTACTTGACTTGTATATAAATCTTCATTTACAATAATATGCATCTGATTAAATACTGTTTTTTAATTATAATAAAAATAGGTTAATCTACAGAGCACATTAATGTCATTGTCACAGGATAAGACCACTCATTATGCTCTCTGTGACATCAGATACTTGAAGAATAGAGAAATATCCCTTGAAGATATTTTACACTGAATACATGCCAAATGCACACATTTGAATTTGTAATGTTAAAATGATGTGTTAACAGTTCCTAGATCAGAATCTGACTTTCAAATTTACTCTGACAAAGTGTATGGCCTTTATCCAACATTAAATCTCTTTTGGTTCTGCTCGTTTTTCATCAACTTTCTTTGCTGTCTTCGTTAAAAATCACCTTTTTTTATTACTCTATTAAATTGTGGATCAATACCTGTTGTAACTATCTGTTTTTGTCAGTGACAACCTTCAAACTAAGTAGACTTGTTCTACAAAAATACAGTTTAATAAAACCGTCAGTTAAAGTGTGTTGTGTACATATCAATTAATATGAGTAGGCCTAGAAAAGCATTTTACATGTTAGCTTAAGTTACAGAATAGTGCTTATTGAATTATTATTCAAGTCTTGAAAATTAGTTCAAATAATTGTGTTTAATAAATATTGACATCTTATTTTGTTTCTTATGTAACAACAACACAATTCATTAATACATACGGTTCTTTCTGGAATGTGCTCTTTCCTAAGTTTGTTCGGTGCCAAGATATATATGATAAGACTAAGAACACTGAAAGAGGGGATCTCTTGACATACTTAACGAATGACAATAAGAAAAACCTGGTTCATGATTCACCTTAGAGAAAATTTGCAGATTTTTAATAAAAAAAATAGATATATCGATCTTGCAGCATTCATTGAGACCTAATTATGTGTTCAGTGCAAAATATACAAGTATAAAGTATCTAAATCAGATTGTATATAATTGAAAGCCAATTTCTCCAGCAGAGGCCATCTTTAATGTTGAGCTACATCCTATAGGGACAGTATCCTTGTCTATATAAACCGATAAGTAATTATCAAATATTTTGGAAGTTGAATATGGGTATATGTACCTTGGAAACTCGTGACGTGGGCGTATATAGAAATAGAAACTATTAACTCTATCTCCAATCATGTGCCTTTATATTATATATTGTGCATACAGGGGAATATTTTAGACGCATTATTCTGTTTCATTTATTGTTATTAAACCTCCTCCTGATCTATATCTATATCCATATCTATGTGGCAATGTCTCTAAGAGTTATATTTCTTTATTCCTTCATTCTTTTGGTTTACTCATAATTATTTATTATATTCCTCATCTGTCGGTTATGGTCTTTTGCAGGATCATATACAGGATATTGATATTGAGTGGTAACGTTTAATTCTGCTATAGGTATATATAGGGAATTTATATATACATTTACATGGTTAATGTATACTAGTCTCTAGGGACTTATTCATTATCTTTTAGAGTTTTGGAATAGATTATTCATTTTTAGTTTGTATACATATTGAGGAGGCATCTACCAAAATCAGAAAGTGCTGATCTGCTAGACACTGAGGTCCTTTTCTATACATATATACCATATTTATCTAGTGCGCCATTGAATCTAATGCAAATTTGGAACCCATGGATCCAAAAAATGTTTTTTCTAGCGCATTTGTAATTTGTACAAGAAGTACCGAACAGTGTGTCGCTGTGCTGGGGCTGTCTGGGTGCCAGGCTCTGCGTGCCAATGTGCATGGGGCTCTCTGCGTGAAAGTGTGCGGGGGGCTCAGTCTCTGCAGGAAGTGCATGGCATTCTTAATGCCAGTCTTTGAGGAGCCACTAGCTCCAGTGGTGATGACGAGGCACCCCGCCGCTGTCTGCCCATCTGATGTCCTGGTATGTGCTTTCCTTTTTGCTATTACCGGTAATGCAATGTTATCGATGGCACACTAGATTCAAAGTTTTAACCCTGAAAAAGGGGTTAAAACATTTAATCTAGTGCGCCATCGATTCTAATGCACACTCCAAGTTTGGTACCCGATTTTTCATGCATGTGAATTAGATTCAAGTAAATATATATCTCTCATGGATACTAAGGCTGGTTGGACTTAGTAAAACAGTCTGCGCTCCAAAATGGTTTTAGCCTAGTACAATCAAGGTAGCATCCAAATCTGCAAGGGCTCTAAGTTCTATTTGCCTATAAAGGTATAAAGGATCCCTGTCCTTATAGGTAATAAAGCTTCTCAAAATCTTTAGTGTGGCACGGATTTACAAATAAATTTAAATATGATTTGTATTTGGATCTTATCCACTCTTTACTCGGCTGGTGCTGTGCCGCTTCCAAAAGTACACTGTTCACGTCAGTGTCTAGAATGAACTATAACAAAAAGGAGGGGGAGAGAAGGCGCACAAGCCCCTGGTGTAAATCAATAGGTACTCTTTAGGTTTATAAAAGTTACTGGATTTTGATATGACTCACATCTGGACAGACCTCAGACAATAGGAGGTATGAATATAACATAGAAATCATCAAAACCTTTATTTGATCCAACTGCTTGTCTCTTCTACTGGCTTTACTCATCACTGGGAGTCTCGTAGGTACACTTGTCAATTGTTAGTATACTATGTATGTATTATTACATTTGTACCGTTGAATACATGGTTTTCCCACACCCCTAGTCCAATATATCTATTATGTAAGATACAGTAATGGTGTGATAAAATTGGGAACTGTAAAAATTCCACTTGAGACTATATATCTCAAATAAATATAAGATCTTTAATTTCTTCTGTAATTATAAAAAGTTTAAAACATATGTATGTATATGTATAATGATGAGGGCAAATATAGGTATGAATACTAAAACGCGTTTCGCTGATGATTCTTCAGCTTCATCAGTTAGATAACTCCTGTACACTTGTGTTCAGGTAGAAAACATTTTTTGTTATAGTTCCTTCTTTTTTTATATATATATTTATATATATATTTTTTTTGTTGTTGTTGTTATGTGGTAACTGTGTATTGTCTCTATCTGCTACAGTAGTCTTCTATATATATTTGGTATAGATTGTATTTATTTCATTTTATTGTACTCATAAATATTTCCCTTTTCTATAGTAGCAGCCTCTAATAAATTATATTACTTCAGTCGCAATTGAAAGCACCACGATCCTTCTATAAGAAACTCGTGGTAGAGTTGCAGTGGGGGAGTGGATCACCAGAATGAGGCAGTGTTGCCTAGCAGCAGCAAATGGATGGGACACTCAGTTTTGGTGCCAAATGAGCAAGTGAAGCACCAGAGGGTTTAAATACAGCAAACCAGTTAATTGTGCTTGATCTATGCATAAGTGATAATATATTTTGGAAGATTTTAGCATTGAGAAAGCCCAGATGCAGGGCAAAATACATTTGATATTTGTTTTTATACTGATTTTCATTAGATTATATAGATTTTTTATTTTATTGATTATATTTGTGTGAATAGTTATAATTATTCTGCATAAGGTGTATATAAGACTATTACAGACAGATTATTTTGATATACAGGCTATAAGGAGAAGATCACATATACTGCAGCATTTACTAGTGTTACTTCTGAATATACTCTAGAACCAGGGCTATTAAACTCTGGCAGTTTGTATTTCAAAATATTGGGGGCTTCTAACTAAAACCCCATGTGACTACCGTTTATGTTTGCCACTATGTGCCTGATAAAATTAGCAATCTGTATTGCCACTAATTGAACTTGTGAACTAGAGGAATCACCCCTACCTCAGACTGGGAAAGAACTCTATGCCCATTGTAATTATACACATACTAGGAAATTGCCCGTCAAAAATGACGGGAGTAAAATTGTAAGACTGGCAATGCTGTTTACCACACAATGCGAGGCCCTCTGAGCCCCTTTGGCACTCATTGTGAGCCACAACTTTCCTGCTTTGAAATGATTACCTTCCGCGCTCCTTGCGAGCCCCCCAATGAGCACCTTCAGTGCTCATTGCGTGGCTCTCAATGAGTGCCTTCTGCGCTCATTGCAAGTTTCTCACCCTGTGTACTTAATAGGCTTCGCGCTTGAGTGTTACTGTCTTGGGTTGTGTTACTGCCTTGAGTTAAGTGTTACTGCCTTGTGGTAAATGTTAGTGGCTTGGATTAAGTGTTACTGCTTAGGGCTCGTTTTTAAGTTCTACGGGCTAGTTTTACATCCTTCGGCCTCGTTTTCAATGGGTTGCGTGTTTTTGGCAGCCATTTTTTTTCTTGCTTAGGAGATTTTCAATCGTTAAAACATGCCAAATATGGCTCAAATTAACTTGCAACCTCACTCACAAGCTCCCTGCCTCTCCCACTGTGCTGTGTGTGTAAGTTAATTTGAGTCATATTTGTTGTTATTTTCAGGTCTTTCGAGTTCCGTGTTTCAGCCGTTAAACTCGTAATTTGGTGAGGTACACAGTGCATGTATGGGTTTCGAACCTAAGTGGTACGGGCCGTAGGTCCAGCGAGGCTCGCAGTTGCGGCCAAGTCCCACAGGCTTGGTGATGAGCGCCTGCGGCGCTCATTGCTGCTTAAGTCCTGCGTGCCTCAACTGCTTGCCTCGCAAAGTGTGACTAACATCGTAAGCGTTCCCAACACTGGCAACTATATATGTGATTATATATTATATATATATATATATATATATATATATATATATATATATATATATATATATATATAAATAAATAAAATGTGCGATTTTACCACCTCATTTCCGTGAGGTATTAACATGTGTGTCTATTTTAATTGATTTCCACTTCACAATATCTACTAAGCAATTTTCCATCTCCGATGTCATCATGATTGGGAAGTGTCTAATTCAATTTTATTTTGTAGCTAGGGTGTGTGGGGGGCCCATATAGTATAAATATACCACTCAACTGTTTCTCTACAGAAAAATCTGGGGGGATTTGTCCCCCTCAAGTTCCTACACCCATGGCTACATTTATATTCACACAAAAATAATGAGATAAAAATAAATTTGTAGCTTATATTACAATACTAATAAGTTACATTTAACTATTGTTTTTATCATAATACGTGGTGACTGGTTATTTTCCATAACTTCTATAAAACAAATAGTGACTTATGTTTTTGTTTTAATTAAAACACAATTTATCTTAGTATATTTAAGTGGGGGAATAGGAAATGCAGAGGTGAAAAGATTGAAAATTATGTTCAAAATTATAAAAATAAACAACTAGAAATATAGCGGATTTGTTCACATACACGTTTTAGTAACAAAAGAAGAAATTACTCACTTATACTTTATTTGATATTATTAATATATTTTTTTTATAAAATCTCATGATATATTTTGAAATGCTGCACAGAAAAGAAACAGATTGCATGAAATAAACTGGCGAAAATAATAATTGCAGCATAAACTAGAAAGAAAAAAAAGCTCTACTCAAAACCACTTGCAATCTAGAGAAAACAATTGGAGCTAGAACTGGAAATACATAGGCAAATTAGTATGAAGAGCAGCAATTTATCCACAAATTTCACTTTAATCAATGTTTCATGTCTTGTTTAAAACATTGGCATGAGTAATGTAAAGTTTATTTAGCTCAGCAATAATTTTTGATCTCTTTTTTTAACTGGGAGCTTTTTGACTATTTAAAATACATTTCCTGTTTTTACTAAATCATTGTATAATTTAATGTACTCATTTTCTGAGATACTAAAGGGATATTAGATCTCACATGAAAGGTTGAGAGAAAGATACAAGCGAACCTTCCTAAAAAAAGAGCAGCAAGAAGCAGCCTTGTAAAAAAAAATGTAATTTGCATTAGCATAATTGCAATTGAAATGGCTGTATTTATTTTAATTCTGCCTATAATCAAGTCTAATTATTCAAAAAACATATAGAAAAACCTTTGACCATAGTGGTCCTTTAAATTCTGTTCTATTTTGTAACAGCTGTGTCACTGCTTCAACTAAAGAATTGTGTTTAAAATCATTTTGCATACCTCTATATTTCTCAACTCCAAACACTCCCCAAACTACATCCTCTGCGCCACCTATGATCCACACCTTGCATCTTCTTTCAATGGCTACTTCACTGCTCAAATCATTTCCTATTACTGCTCCATTTTAAACCTTAGGGTACTTTCTGTCAACCCCACTCACAGATCTTTGATAATTCTGGCTTATACTTCACATACAATAATAGTCTATTTTAGTCTTCTCAGGTACCTCCCCTAAAATGCAATGTCACATAAGTCATACTAAATAAATATATTACGTTTTATAATGGAAAGATGCAATTAACTTATTTGCCTTGCAAGCATTTAGTGTAGCTGATTTTGACCATTACTTAAGCATTTCCGTGCAAGTGAGTGCTAAAAAGGTTAATGCATTACTGAGCTTTCATGTTTGGAGTGGTTGCAATGCCATAGTGAATTACTTTTCTAAATACAGTATTTATATTAACCTCAACAGGAGAGGTTAATACGAAGGGTAGTAAGTGAAACATAAGCATGGCACTCCATCATTATGTCCTATATGACAGCATTACCATTTTGCGGATAGATAATATCATATTAAAATATACAGCAGATACTTTTGTATATTTTAACATATATACATAAATTAGCTGCATATGTTGCTTGGATAATTCTTATTTTGAATGATTTGTCACAACTCATCACAGCAAAACAAGACACAAATGGGTCAATTATACAGAGTCCTAGCTACAGACAGGCACCCTGAAAAGGAAAGATAAAGGTATTTTCTGTCATATAGAAGTGAACACAGATGCACAGGAAGAGAGTCTGATGGAGTGAGGTAAGAAGTTCCAAAGAATAGGGGCAGTACAAGAAAAGTCTTGAAGACGGGATTGAGAGGAGGTGATGAGAGAGGAGGAGAGAAGAAAAGTGGTATTTGTAATGTTCCACTCTGTGCTTTCTTTGTTCATTAATGACCTCAAAGCAGAAAAAATGGATTCAAACATTTATCTGATCTGGGAGCTTGCCCAAGCAGTAATATAGATGTATGAGCCATACTAGCCATACAGATGTCCGTGTGTTCTGTGCCCTTCCTGTTAGTTTTAGGTATATTTTTTTACTTAATATTTTTTCATGCAAAATACAACTTTTGTAATCTTTTAAGCATGCTCTTTAAATGCATAAAAAAACATTATTTACCATGTCCCTTAAATCTCTACCCATGCATTACTTTTACACATTAGACCTTAATCTTATGCCCGCCAACTTGAAATCCTAACCTCTTGTGAATGCCATCCACATTTTTTGCCATTTATTTTCCTTATGAATTCTATTAAATCCTTTCATTTATGTGAAGGCTTCTGCTATACCATCCCTCTCCCTTCTGTCCACTAAGCTATACAATTTTAAATGTATCATCAATGAACTTTAGATTCAAGATTATTGCTCCAATTTCAATTAATTTGCACATTTGATTTGAGCATCCTGCAATGTCTACTATTTTACATGGTCTAGCCAATTTTAATAAGCCAGGTAAATATGACCTAATTGAGGATAACATTGTTATAGTTGTGACTGACACAATCCCTATCAAGTCTAGTTGAAGAGGTAAACTTCCTCACCATTATTTACAGATGTTCATAATTAAAGTTAATATTAAATGCTTAATTTTATCTACAAAAAAGAAATACGCTTAAATAGAAATACTTTGTCTTAACATATGTTTGCACCTCCCTTTAGCCTGCTTAATATAGACTTGCCTGCTGCTTTGTCCCACATTTTGTTAAACATGATTATGTTATGACCAACATAAGATGTATAAAGTGTTTGTACGTCCCACTGGCAGAATGAATTGAACACTGATTGAGTTGATACAGAAAATGCAATTTTAGCCGATAAGAAATAAATCCTTTATATATAGCAATGTTGCCAACAATAACATTTAATTTTGTTGATTTGTTCAATTATAATTACTGTAATTGCTAAACTATAAATGGCAGTTATTTTGTAATCAGTGGAATGTCCACAGCAAATATATTTTAAATCAATACACATTTATTTGACATAATAGAAACCAGTTTTATATCTACACTAGCGACTTGCCCGTCAAAAAATGACGGTCAATAAAAGAAAGTGTTGAAATGCTGTTTGTCACACAATGTGAGTGTACTGTGTGCCTCAACTATATAGACCCCTCTAACACACTAATGAACGCATGTAATAACACTATAAGTGCCATGAGGGTCATCCAGGACCCTCATGACCCAAAGTGTAAGCACTACACCATTTTAACCTGGTCACTTATGGGGGTCTATCCAGACACTCATAAGCCTCTATTTAACCCCATCAGTCCCATAAGGGTATATTATGACCATTATGGGCCTGTTACAACCCAACATTAACCACATAAGTGCCATGACGGTCCTCAAGGACCATCATGACACTAAGTATAAACACTACACTGCACTATAACCCCCAAATAAAACATTAAATATCAACTAAACATCCTCTACACTAACCTATTAACACCTACACTATCTACCTACCCCCTAATAACCCCCTCCCCACCACTGTAATTACAGAAATCAAAAAAACTAAAGTCATCAAAAATCAAAAATCTACATTACATAAAATAAAAATAACTAAAATCACCAAAAATAAAAAATGTACATTACAGAAAAAAAAAACCTAAGTCCCAAAAAAAAAAAAAAGGAACATTACAGAAAATAAAAAAATACATTACAACCCCCACACACACACACACACACACACACACACACACACACACACTACAGAAAAAAAAATTACACACCTGAAAAGGAAATACATATAATACATACAATACAATTAAATATAATACAATACAATTAAATACAATACAATACACCCCTATCTAATATGCATTTGCGGACAAACAGCCGGCGTTGTAGCGTCCACCTACCGCAAATGCGGCCACTCGCTTCGCAAGGGTCCGCATTTGCAAAGCAAACTGTATCCCTCGCTTTGCAAGGGATGCAGTTTTTGTGGGCTCGCTGCGCGAGCCCGCAAGCGTGAGCAACGACTCGTATGCTCACAACTATATATGTGATATTTAATATTAAAGCTTCAATCAAATGTTTACCTAATTATATGTAATGTATTGTTGTATTTATGACTGTGCATTCAGATGTATCTTCTTTCTTAAATACTGGTAGGTTCTTATTAAAGATGATCATCTAATACAACGAGTTACTGGATAGGAGTACACAGACAAAGGGGCACAAATGAATGGAGTCATTTAGAGAGAGATTCACTCAGTATTACAGGGGCTGCCATGTACATTGCTGTGTTTGATATGCTTTATTTGCTTTGGAAAAAATACCACTGCAGCCTTTCACTCTGTCACAACCCCTGCAATAGCTTAATAAATATATATTTTAATAGAGAAGCAAACTAGCCGAGTTGTGAACTATAATATACACCTGAAGTTCTTACTCTATTAATATTAGTTCAAAATCCTTAATTTATTTGATAGTTTTCAATCATATAACCTTGTTTTTTCTTATATAAGGGAAAAATTAACTGAAAGAAACATGAGAGGAAGTTTTTAGCTTAAAAAGATTACTTTTAAAAGAACTGGGAGAGTAAGGGAAAACGGATTACAAAAATTTTAAAAGTACTTATGATTACACTTAAGCAGACGTGAATGGGAAGTTGCTGTTATGAACAGAAGGACCCACTGGACTGTTTGGGGTTCATCAGTTATTATATGTGTGGTTAGAAGGTACTAACAACTTGCTTAACAGTTATATCATGGGTGTAATGCATACATGTAGTTAAATCATGGATGTAATAAGTGCATATAGTACTCAGTAGTCATTGGTTAACATTAAGTACAGTATCTGTATTAATAATAGGATAGTAGACTATAAGGGAGAGATTTTAAAGAATTTATATGGCCCTGCGAGCGGCCACGTGTAACTGCTCTGGCTTTAGTCTGGAAGGGGGAAGTTCAGTTTTATAACCCTGTATAACTTGGGGATGTATCGGGGAATAGACATCTCCAAGGTGGCAAGAGTGTAACAAGCTATTGCCCACAAGAGGAGGAGTTAGGCATGTGGGGGGAGTGAGATATTTGTGTGTTTTTAGATATCTCTGTAACAATAAAGAAGTGCCAGTCTGATTTTGGACACAATAAATAAAGGTGGTGTCGGAGTCTGCTTGTACTAATCAAAGGTGCATGGTGTGTGATTCTAAGATCCTAAGAAAAGGGGTCTGATGGTGCCTGTCTCTTCAGAACTGATTCTGTCATCTGAAGTGTCTGTTGGTGTCGAGATCACAAACAGTTGCGACCCATAGAGAGAGAGAAAATTGGGGTGCACCTAGTCCCCCAAATCTGGCGTGCATTAACAGCTGTGAATTAGCAATCTCAGTAAAGGCAAATATTGCAACATCAGAGCTGTAAATCTGCATGTTTCTCCTCAAACATTGACACATTCATGTAGTTTATTATTCTTGCACATGAATACTGGAGTTTAGACACATCATATTCACTGTTCATTTCTAACTTATTAAATGGTATTAAATGGCAGAGATACACAGATGTGTGGGGGCAGGTTGATAGTTGTTAAACCCTGGGACTCTGTACTAATCAAATGTGACTTAGTAATAGTTGGGTGTCAATGTTTAATTGTGTGAGCAAATATTTGTAACAGACAATATAATTTATTTAATTATTCTTTAGTATAGTTGTATAGGGCTCGATTAACCATTAGAAAGTCTTCTCATATTCTTTAGGATGAGTAGGCTTCAATTTAATCTTATTAGTATCCTGAAAAAATGCTTCTTTAGACAATTTTTTTCTCCTACTGGGGCACTTGTTGATCATTAATTCTCTCAAAAGCTTGTGTGCACTCGTAGAGTCGTACAAGAAAACATAGTATGTTTAGTAACTCTTATGGGAGCCAGGTAATCGCACTTTAGGTAAGACATAGCAACACAGAATAGTTCATACGTAGAGATCATCCAAAAGAGTTTGCTGTGGGTGAAATATAATAGCCACATTAGAGGTTTGGTGAACTTTCCACTCGTAGGAATTCTTACAGTCTGGTGTAATCTCATGTAAATACTTGTGTGACCACAGCATTTCTACTTCAGTGACTATTATATGCAGTTATGGAGAGGACGTTTTGTTTCTTATTCTGCCTTCTGACATGGGGGGATATCTTGCATACTGATAAGAGCACTCTTTCAATAGAGGCATTTGTTTTGAAGCTATCTGAATATATGAGAGCATTTCTTGTTGAAAAATGTGTAAAACAAACAAAGCAATCAATGCCTTGAATAACTGCATATGACACATAATACATTAAAGGCTGTATCCATATACATTTTTACTTACCAGAAATGGCCATCATTAAGTCTAGTACTTCAAAACAGCTTTTATATTCAACATGTGAACACCACACAAGCTATATTACGTGCACTTACATTATACACCACATACTTTGGTTAGTTTAGTGTTCTTGTTCCAGTTACGGGTGGGAAATGTAACAGTGCAACCTCCTGTAAAGATCCATTAATTATTTAATCACATAGCTAGAAAATTATAGGAATATGAAAAGGTTTTAAAACTGTAGCAGAGAAGTAGTTGGTAACATTAATTAGCTTATAATTTGATTCAGAATATTTATAAAGCATAACCACTAGATTATTTTCCATTGAAAGTTTATCGTGCAACTAAATTGTAATTTTATTGAAGAAACATCTATTTATCACAGTACAATTAACTAGAAGACATCTATAAATTAGTTCTACTTTATGAATATTTGGACTTGAATCCCTGCTGTTTTTACTGAATGCAAATTACTTGACTTGGGAAGTTCATAAAAATAATTTATATTGAGCATCTAATCATGACTGTTTATGAAACACATTGGATGCAGACATACATTTCATGATATAATTATGTTTGATAGAAAATGTTTAATTAGACATTTGTTTCATGATATTGCAGACAATAAAAATTAAAATGGAAAGGGAAAATTAAATAAATATCTATCATATTTGCTAAGCTATAAGAAGCATTTCACAGGAAATAGTCTGGCTACACATTAGCAGGATCAAATGCTTTGAATATATGTATATATATATATATATATATATATATATATATATATATATATATATATATATATATATATATATATATACACGCTAGCTTCATCTATTGCATTGATGTACAAGTATCTTTGTAGGTTTTTGTCATATCAATACCTAATTTATGAGAGACAATTTTCAGTTTATAGTGTGTTTATACATGTGAAGAGAATTATATATTTGCAAACTATAATTTCTATTCTATTATTGCAAGTGATCTGAAGAAGGGGATTTGACACAATATGCATTTCAAGTACATATACCTACAATAAATATTGTGTTTAAATTTACATTATCTCTCCATATAAAATGCATTTGTTGAATCCCATTGATGATAACAAGCCTTAAATAACATGAACTATGGAGTGGTTGTACAGTCAGTACATGGTGTGCATCTACATCGTTTAAACCAATCACTTTCTGATACACAGCAGTCGTGTTCTAAAAATATCAGTATAAAAATCTCTCAGCATGTAATGTTGGCTAGGTATGGACTTTGAATGACTTTTGACTGCTGCTTTTACAGCTAACAATATTAGTTTTCATGTTCAGTAAATTGGATGACATTTGAGAACTAAATACTCCATAAAAGCATATATAATGATTTAAAGTAAAACTTATGGTTAAAATGAATCCTAGAAGGCATCTCCTAAATATTTTAAATTGCTATTTTGATGTTATTTTTCTGCATTGGATTTTCCAGCATTTGCAGTGAAACACGACATGTAAATGATTTTAATTGTGCATATTCCAGGAAAAGGCAATACAGTTCCGTAAAATGCGTGTGTGACATGTTAAGTCCATTACTTTGAATGGAAAGGAGGCAAAAATGTGTTTATTTAAATTGACACTAGAACAGTTTTGCGACGTGGAATCAGTACAGGCATAAAAAATATAGAAAATTCTAAGAAATACAAGAATATGTTCTAAACTTGCTCCACAAGGAAGAGAAAAAGGCACAAATGTTACCTCCTAGGTCATCTTTACAATGAGAATCTCATATTGGTCTCCAGGTCAGTTGCAGCTCATACCCAGGGATCTTTCTTTATATGAAACAATGGGTTACAAGTCTCTCTATATGTAAAAGATAACATGGAAATTAATGTTATTTTTTTCTCTAAGGAATATATTATGCTGTACACCAATATATTTGTTTAGCTTTCTATGTAACTTTAAATAAATCATAATACATTTTCTGGGCAAAAAAAATAATCTCTATATTTCTCTGCTGCAATGTTTAATCTGTTACCTGCTGTTGATTTCTAAAGATTTGACAAACAGTTGGCATTCTACATAATTTGAACATTGGCAAAGTTTAATACCAGTTGGCAGGAGCCACATTTAAAATCTTGGTAATCAACTTAAGCATTTAAGGGGAAAATATGGTTTTAAAACGGATCTCAATCTTTGAAATGCTTAGTGCACATTCTAAAACTTATGTACTGGCGAAAATACATATTTCTCTTATAAATCTTGTGTTTAAGGTGTAGAAATTAAGCAGATGCTATATTATTTTACTTCACTTATATCATTAAATGTTAAATAAACTAAATAAAAAAATATATATTTACAAATCATTTAAATAGGGTTATCTGAAGCAAGTACCTGTTCTTTTTACAACTTGTTTATCAAAATGTATTAAACACTTTGGACTTGATCATGTTAACAAAAAAAAAATCTAAATTTACTCACACATTTACAATTATGTTTTATTTAAGTCCCTGTTAAAATGACTGGGCACATCTCTTGATAGAAGAATTTAACCTTAATAGATAAAACTAATTGACCACTCAAAAAAAAAATCACTACTTTGAGTACAGCAAGTACCTTTTATAATTACACAGATTAATTTCAGGTATAGTACACTAGACACATAAGATCTATAAATAAAAAATCCAGTGCCATCAACATTTGCAAACAGAGCCAATGAAGTGTATTGTAAAAAGTTAAAGTTTGCTTTCACATGTGTTGTTATATATGTTCACATATGTCAATGAATATAATCAATATTAAAATTATTCAATACAGTTTTTCAACTTCCACTAATACCTTTGGAGATGATTAGCAGTGTAGGTAGTGGGCTTACTCTACCTCTGTTGAAGACAAAAAATAGTATATAACCCTACTCTTCCCCATAACTATGCATATAGGACACTTTCCTGTGGGTGCCAATGATATTCTAATTATAGGGGCATGCTTTCACCCTTCATAGAAAAACTTTGGGGAAATGGGCTTATAAATACCTGGAGGTTACATTTTATTCAAATGTGTGTATATATATATATATATATATATATATATATATATATATATATATATATACACACACATATACATACCATTATTTGAGTGCAACATGTGGTAGAATGATACAATAAAAAAATATTAGTTGTGTAATTAAATTTAAAAAAAAACATTATACAGCAACCAGATGTTTTTTTTTTTTAAATGTGCAGATAATATATATTGTTATATAGTGCTTTAGTAATGGCTTCGATAACATTCACCATTTCATTCTGCATGATAGGACTGCAAAGGTTGGCAAATCACTAGTTTGGGATCGTCTATTTTCTGCATCGTGTTTTAAACCAATTGTTTTGCTTTTATGACTCAATTCCCATGAACCTTTCATATGGACAAGAATAATAACAAAGCATTCTGATATTGACAAAAAAAAACCTCATACACAAAAGAATAGAGAGATGTTTTCTGAAGAAAGAAAATGTCTTAAACAAAAGATTATTAAAAAAAAAATATATATATATGAAATGGTGAGCTGTGAGAAATTACATATTTGTTATTTAATTTCTTTTTCTCCAGGGCAAAATGATAATAACAAAGATAACATTCTCACATTAAAATTTACTACAAAGTTTTCAGTCGGTCCTTTACCTACAAGAAGAGTTAGGCTTTCCTCTAGCATCAATATGTTAATATATTTATTTTGAGTATAAGTTTTAGGTAATTGAGCTTGAACTTTATGCATCTTAGGCTTACTTTTCATAAAAAAGATAAGAACCAAGGCCTCCAATCCATGGCTCCCCGAAAAGGAAGGATCTCCTGCAACTATAGGAGGTTTGAAAAGCTAAGAACAGGGCTATTCTATGGCTCCTGAAAATAAAACCTGTAAAAATTTCTGACTCGCACCCAGGTGGGTTTGCCCAGAACTCAATTCATACAAGAGCAATGGAATGGAGGCCTATCTTCTGTGATTAATTATGTATCACAGTCGGGGGTGATGAGACACAAGAGCATCGTTTGTAGATCTAAAAGGTAGACCAGAATAATACTATTATGCTTAAAGAACCCAACTTTCAAGCCGAATTATGGAATACTTCTACTATTATTATATATCAACCAAATGCAATTATATTTATTTACATGTGCACTTTTCGTTTTGGCAATAATTGGGACCTGTGCTGTTTCACTTTTATGGAAATATGTTTATGTGATTTATACAAAGAAATATTTAACAATCTACTAACAGATACCTAATGTTAGATTTCAATAAACATTTATTTGGGCTTTATCTAACCAGCATCTGTGGTATAATTTATTATAGTCATGTGTCAATAAATATATAACTAAAATAATAGGCACAATAATCCATGTACTTTTTATCCAAAATTAAAAATGATCAAAATATTAAATAAGCTATGAAATATGATCTCAGCTGTATGGACCTCAGCACACCATATATATCTCTCAGTCACTGCCCCTCTGAGCTTCATCAAGTTCATGTTCATTTCATCAGTGATCTCATCTATCCATCTCCACCTCTATCACCCCCTCCTTCTTGTGCCTTCAATCTTTCCCAGCATCAGAGTCTTCTCTAGGGAATCCTGCTGTCTTATGATATGGCCAAAACATTCGAGCTTGAGCCTCATGATCATACCTTCTAGTGAACAGTGATTTCCTGAAGTACTTATTTTTTGGATATCCTTGCAGTCCAAGGGACTCTAAGTAGTTTTTGCCAAAACCACAATTGAAAGGCGTCAATTCTACAATGCTCAATTCTATCATTGTTCTATCTATGAGGACCTTTGTTGAAGTTTAATCTCTTTACTTTTTACTAGCTTGTCCAAGCTTGGCATAGCTTTACTTCCTAAAAGCAAACACTTTTTAATTTCAAATTTAAATGAATCCACTCAGTAAAGACTAGTTGCATGCAAAGTCTGTTTACATTTATTTTGCCATACAAAAAAAAAAAAAAAAACTGACCAGTGGCCCTTTGAAAGAGTTGTCAAACACAGACTAGCTGTTATTCTATGAGGCTAGTTGGAAGCATGATGGATAAGGTTAGTGGGCTTGATTATACTAGCTTTCAGGACAGGCTAGCATCAAAGAAAATACTTACCCTGACTTCTCCCTTAACCTTGCTTCACATTGAAGTAGGTTTCCATCATAAAGGTGAGGTCCCTTAGCCACCTAAGCACAGCCCAAAATCCTAATTTTGTTCTTCTCCTTTTTCACTTTTACTAGCAAAACAAAAACCCTAATTTAAACAAATTTAGATTCCCCCTTAAAATACTTGAAAACCACAAAATATTGTTTGTGAGTATGTTAAGCTTTAGCGATACACTGGTACCCAAAAAATACTCCTCTTATGAGATTGGCAAATATCATCCAGTTAGCAAGAGCATTGGGTAGATTTTTGTAAATCTTATGCATCTGTGAAACCAACTGATCTAAGCAAAACGGAAATCTGTTTCTGTATTTTTAAAGAGCATTAAAAATGTGTTAGCAGTTTTCCTCTACTGTAAATCATTCAGGTTCTGTATGCAAATGTTTAGGGTTGGAGAAGGATCTTACTTATTTTGGCCATTAAAGACACAGACACACACACTGTAATCGTAATTAGCAGCTAAATAATATGTGTGAGATGATCATTTGCATATAAATGAAGCAACAATATGGAACTTCCTAGGATTTATTCACTTTGGAAAAAATGGCTAACACAACATAAAGCCATTTTTTCAAGTTTTTTTTTTTAAATAATGACCTAAAAAGTCATTTCTTTTTTCCTTTAAGATCCTGCTCCATTCAGGACATTTTGTTTATTCTCTTAGTACCTCATTGACAGTTTTGTATTTAACTGTACACTAAAAGTATCATAATAAATAATATATTTAAATTGTAGTTATTGCAGTCCTTTTAGGAATAAATTTAGATGTATTTTCTTTATTTTCTTATAATATTAAGCCTCTAAGTGACGTCTGTTTATATTAAGTGTTTGCAAATGTCTTTGACATTTTCTGTTGAGTATTGTAAAAGTTTATCTCATCAAATTGCAGCAATTATTTTAAGCCATATTTTATGGTTTATGCTCAACAAAGCTAGTATTTTAGTTCAATGTACAATATGAAAGGGGATGACAATGACAAATATATGGAACAGCTAATAATACTGCAAGAGTGAAAGTTCCTGCACAGAGTAGTTAATCATATCTGGGGAGTAATATGCACATTACATCTATAAGGGTTTTAAACCTTACAGTAAGTCAGAAAAAAATGTTTAAAAGATTCACTGTATTCATTTGCACAAATGTAATTGATATGCCTATGAAATGTAAAGAAAAGCATGAACTTATTTTGAACATTAGTAGCAATGTTACATTTACATATCAACATGTGTACTAGCGCACACACATATTAAAATGTGTTGTTATATTTAAGCTATAAGTACAGGTCTCAATTGTGTATAACTAATAAAATCAGTAAGTATAATAAATACATGTGCTGTCTCTGGCCAGACTGGAAATTGTATTTTTACAAATATATATATATATATATATATATATATATATATATATATATATATATATAGTAAATAAATAGTACACCTGTGTTGACATTTGAATGTCTAAAACAAGTTACAAAATCTTCTAACAGCTCAAAATTCTGAGAAATACAGTTATTACACTGCATTCTGGGAAGCTGAGCAGGGACATGCAAATGTGCCCACAAATGCCTCGCTCTTCAATCCATAAACCATTTCAAACATATATATAAAGTGTGTGTCTGTGTGTGCATGCTAACTGAACCAAAAATTGCATCACGAGAGTTAGAAACTAACAATGACTTGCGTATTCTATGGGAAGCCGTACATTCTGAGTATAACATCCTCAACAGCATTAAATAACATGAAAAATGCACATATGCTACAACAGTAACAAAAGATTAAAATAACATTTTAACAGTATTAGGATATTACGGAGGAGATCATAAATTACTAGTAATATTAAGGGCCATATTATCGCATTATTTTAATGAGGTAAACTGCTTTGTGAATTTGGTAAGATACGCTTCCTGGATTATGAATGCATCTGATAGAGGAGAATCAGTAGTATATGCAAAAAAAATGTTTGCATGAAAAAGTACCAAAATAAACATTAACAAACTCAACCTGATGTTTGCTAAATCGCTTGAATTTGCAAGCAGCAGCTTTTGTTATTTAACTCCCTTGAAAATCCCTTGTAAAATCAGCATAAAATTCATAATTTGTTTTGGCCAATCAAAGGCAGCTAATATATTTTAATACAATGTAACAATCAATGATGGCAGTTTGTGCAGGAAAGAATGATGAGATTTGTAGTTTCCCCATAGAAGGATGTAAGAGGAGTCAAACACTGATCTGTAGGTCTCTGCATTGAGCTGCTGCTGGCTCAAAGGTTAGTAAAAGGGTAAAAATCTGTACCTAAATGCAGTGTTTCTATTGGGAGGTTCACTGTGCCTATGTAAGCAGCTAAGGTGTGTGGGAAACAAGTTTTATTTTTAAATAAAATAAATCTGTAGAATGGCTCAATGTAATGTGTGTTTATGATTTAAGCAGCATGTGTTAGATTAGATAAAGAGAACAACAGTGAAACTTAGATATGCTTTTAAGTACATCCTAGTGCATTTAGGCCATTACCATCTTCTAATTCTAGAATGTTTTTTCAGCATATATTTTTCACTTTCCTCTTTGTTTTATTTAAACATTTCTCTGATAATGTAAAGTTAGATTTTCCTGCAATATTTTGATAAAGAAAACCAATAAACAAGAACATTTTTGGATGCTTAGTAAAATGGTAAATGATTGGAAATGAAAAAAGACAACAATTTGCTCTCAGAGAAATGTTTGCTGGATATGATAAATATTTAAAATAATTGACAAAACAATTAACTATAAAAAGTCTGACCACTGCCATTTTAAAGGTAGAAGCTGAAAAAACATGTTTTTACAAAAAAAAAAAAAATCAAGTTCAGGACATTTGGGCCTTGTTTTAGCAGTACAGAGGTTGAACTACAAGTCTGAAAACCAGAGGAGAGTTTGGGCTGGCAAAGTCTCAGCTGTTATACAGTAAGGGGCCGGAGGTGGCAGTGGACAGATCTGTTTACGTTTATGATCTGTATGTACAAAAATAATGAATAAAATATTAATATGTTTAAAATGTTTTAGTTTAACTATGTCCATGAAACTAAATATGTAGATTTATCTAAATAATCACCATATCAAGTTAAATTGACTGACACTAGACTCCAGCTAAATGCTGCAGTTCAGTGGCATGGCTGGTGCAACTATCATTCAAGCTTGAGTTCAGATTTCTTTTTATTCATATAAAAATTTTGATCAGTTTAAATGGTCCTTTTTGTTGGGAAATTAGCATTGGAATGTCTGTTCATAGTAAAGAAAAACTGCACGTTTTAGTAAAAAAAAAAAAAGGATTTATATAGTTCATAAAATCTAAGTAGATTTTTTTCCTACGGTAGATATCCATGCATATATGTAAATTATACCAATCCATTATGTATATCAGTTTGCATACGTTCCTAGTACATAAAGAGTGCAGGCCCTGCTAGAAAATTGGAAACAATACAATTGAATATCTGCTTCCTTTGTCATGTTGATAGTTTTCTTGTCAAGTGACAATAGTTCCCAAAATAAACTACACAGGGGCATGAAAAAGTTATTCTGAACGTGAGAGGAGAAGGAACATTCAGAATTTCCAAAAAAGTACCAATATAAAACACTCAAGAATAACTCTTGAAAGGAAAAAAGAGAGAACAGAAAACTCTCTTATTAATATAAAAAAGTAGTAAAAAAGCTAAAATAAACAAAATTGTGAGGCTGGATGGAGAAAGGCGAATAGAGGAATACATATTGTATGAAATGCTGAACAAAATTATTTTAGTTCCCAGAAATGCTTTTCTATAAAATCAGTTTAATAATAGCCTTGTTAAAATTGTACAACAATCAAATGATCTTAAAGTCCACATACTGTATATGAATGGTATAACAAGTTATACATGAAGAATAATTACTTTAAATAAGTAGATAAGGTAAATAACAATTCTCAACTATTTTGACATAGTTTGGTAAATGTTCCTTACGGAATATGTTGGCGCGATATAAATAAAGATAATAATAATTTTCTACTTTTTTCCTTTTTTTTTGTATTCTTTATTATTAACAAACATTACATTCTTATATTCTAATATGTATTACATTTGTATAATTTTACACAAAATTAACATTCCTACAAATTTACACCAACATCCACAAAAAGTAGAGGAGAGAGTATACCCAAAAGATTTCTAGTAATTCTCTTGACCTGATATAATGTTTATTCATCCCATAGGGTCCATTTAAATTTATTACATCCATTATCACCTTTGTGTTAACAAAATTTATTTAAATATAAAGGCCAAAAGTCTTGCATACCCACCAAAAGTATAAATGGGAGCCTATTTTGTCAGTCTCTTTCCAACCGATTTCTATATTAACATTTGTCTATATATCACCTTTGAACAAGTTTAAAATAAACATCTCTGAAAGACAGACATTTTTGTGCAGATGCATGTATTGTAAAAGGCATTAAACCATATTTATTCCGGCCAATCCTGTCCTAGATCTTAATCATCTTATCAGTTTTAGGTGACTAAAAATTTGATCGAAATTATCTTATAACATTTGAAAATTAAGTTTCTCTCCTTTTTTGCAAACTTAAGTTTTTAAATTGAGTTTAACTTCTATTTGGAATATGAAAATGTATAGGTGGGTATACCAATGCGGTATATAGGTGGAGTATTCTATTGAGGCACACCAATGTGTATAATTCTCCCCAACATTACTTATCTATACTTTCAGTTTTCTCCCATTGGTCCCCACACTTGCTCCACCATAGTCTGTTAAATGGTAAAGAGTTGGCAGTGGTTAGTGCCCTGTCTATCCTCTAATTTGAGATACTCAGTGTCTCAGCATCTCCATTAGCTGTGGAGATTTGTGCTTCCTGGTTAGAGCGTGCGTCTGAAACGTGATGGCGTCACGCTACGCCTGCCTATCTAACATGTTTCTACGTCTAAACGTCTTTCTCAAAGGATTAAGGCGTGCACAGTTGCTGCTGTCCTTTTATAGATTCCAGTAGCCATGGTTACCTGATCTACCACGGCTGCTACATATAGTTGGCCCCTATTATTCTATGTGGACAATTATAAAAAAAAAATTATAAAGATTAATGCATTTGTCAAAATACAAATGTATAGTGTATATATATGCATATGGTGTTTCCTTTGTCCATTTTATATATAATGCAGACAATTAGGTCTAATAGCAAAAGAAGTAATTATGTCAGTAAAAAGAATCGAAATTTAGGGAACAAGATATTTCCAGAATATGAAGTTATTCTCAATTCATGTATCAACATGTATGATGTATTGCATTATTCATAACCATACCGGAAGTAACAATAATACAGTAAATATATTTTTATGGGTGTCTGATTAATAATTGCCAAATTATATCAAAATTAGAAAGTATATATTGAAAAATAATAACAGTATTATTAAGGATCATATTATGTTAACATTCTAAATTGTGTAAGAGTGTTGAATAATAGTGATGTTCTTCAGCCTCCCTCATAGGGATATTTACAGTGCTAACATAATTTATAAAACTACTATATTAACACATATGTGCCTATGTAGATGCCAGTGAAACATATGTGATGCCAGTGAAACATATGTGATGATCATACATCAATGTGTGATGAATAAATATATAAGAGATCATAAAGATGATCAAAATAAATAATAAATAGGGTGAGAGATGTGATAAATAAACTAAATACAAAAATCTAAAATAAATATGTGTATGTATCATATTCACATATAAAAGACCCTCCACTTTATCTATCCGACAGAAAGTCTGTATAAAAAAATCTGATATTTATCAGATTTTGGTAGTTAGAGAGAAAGTATGCTCTATATTATAATGTAACAAAATATAGAGCATTGCCATATAAATGTATGTATAAGTTCCAGCATGTTGTCCTATTGAGAAAGGGGTATGATACAAATAGGGAAGTTAATCTCTCGCACTTCTGTCTCATAGGTACTTTGTAATATAGAATCTCTTAAATATAGACATATCATATCGGGAAGAAGATATATTCCTCCTCTCAAAAATCACAGACCAAAATGTTATTTCAAATTATGAATAATTATTCTGTCCTATGTGTAATGATTAGAATAGAAGCATGTCTAAGTTAGATGAAGGCCGTGTATGAAAAGCCTTCATTTAGGCCATTGGGTACCTGTGCTCTCATTTTATAAATCCATCTGGATTCACATTGGAGTAATTTCTTTCGGAGGTCTCCCCTCCTAGGCCCTGATATTACTGCGTCTATGATACAGAATTTGAGCACAACTGGATTGTTGTTATGGCAATACTTAACATTCCTTGCTATGGGATTATCATTTTCATTAATGATCGAATATATATGTTCTCCCACTCGTCAGCAGAATTCCGTACAGGTTTTGCCTACATAGATCTTATTACAGAAACAGGTAGCTACATACACAACTCCTGATGATTTACAGTTGAAAACTTTTTCGATTTCAAAGCAGTTTTTGCATGGTTTTACATACTTACAAAATTTGCATCTACCACATTTATACATGCCTTTCAAGGGTTGTAAGCATGTTCTAGGTTCAGTTTTATTTTCATTATATACACTGTGAACTAGCATATCTTTTATGTTGACCCCTCTTCTATATGTTATACTTGCCTTTGGAGTAAGTATATATTTAAGATCTTTATCACTGGTGAGAAGATGCCAATGCTTAGACATGATGTTTTTTATGATTTCAGAATCATGGCCAAATGTCATTATGCATCTAGTTATACTCTTCTCATTTGGAGTGACATTTCTGGGAGTTCTTATTTCCCCTATCGTCTTATTTGTGTGTACATTTAGGAGATCAGTCCTATTGCAGTTCCAGGCATATTTATAGGCTGCTTTTAGATTCCTATTTGGGTACCATCTAGATCTAAAGCGTTCTCTTAGCTTATCCGCTTCTGTTTTAAATTCCTTATCTGAACTGCAATTTCTAGGAATTCTTAGATACTGGCCTTTGGGGGTTCCTCTCTTTAGAGGCTCAAAGTGTTGACTTTCCCATTTTAATAAAGTATTAGAAGCTGCTTCTTTATAAAATAAAAAAATGAAGCTCATTGTAATGACATCCCATGGGACCTATCTTTTAAAGACTCTTGTCAAAGGGATTCTATGGCATTTATCCATTCTGTTATCCCCCAGGCATTCTGCTGTTGCCAAAGAAATTAAAACCTTATTTAAATTCTTTAGCTGTGCTATTTTCTGGGATCCCTCAGATTCTCAAGATCTTTCGTCTAGAGCGGTCTTCATTTTGAATATGTTTATCTCTTAGTGTGTTTATCTCTAAAACATGGGAAAGTGTGGGAAAATGATATTTAAGCAGGGCTGTCATATTTCATTTCCAACTCTTCAATTCTGCTTATGATACCATTAATTACTCTAAAATTATTAGAGATATACTGTGTCACCTCAGCAATGAGTGTTTCCTATGGAATCTTGTTGTAGCCTCAGAGTTTGTTTTCCTTACATTTTCAGCATGACCTTTGACCCTGTATACCTGTGATTATATGCGATTATGAGACTTGAAGACACAAACTTCAGTTTCTTACTCTTTCCTTAAACTAGAGTATTAATTCAATATTTTTTCTAGCAGACACATGATGTTTAATACAAACAAAAAACATCTTTATAAAAATATAAAATAAAGTTTATGTTCAGATACTAATATTATATTTTGCTAACAGATGACATTTTTCTTTGCCTCACATCTGGGACTTGTAAGAAAAAAAAATGAAATGATTTTGTTAAATGCATATACATTAAATAAGACATTTTGAATATCATGAGAAAACGATCTTAATTTTGCAAGTATTTGCAATCAGTTAACCTAAGCTTCACTGATGTGCACTATTGTCTTTACCATCTGCTTGATTGAGATGTGAACTATGCTTGTTTTTTCTTAATGATGAATACTTCTAGACTGAACTTTACATAGCAACCCTATAAAAGAATATTTACATTTACTAAAAAGTGTATTTATTTTTAAGGTTCATTATTTTAAATTATTTGTCACACTAAAGTAGTTTTTAATGATTTGCATTATTATCATAACTAGAGATGACATCACATTGCAGTACATTGTTCTTGAGAATTTTAGTTGGCTATGTATGTTTTTTCTTTTGATAATAGTTAATAACCTACTGCATAACTGCGGCATAGCCAGACCTGTCATATTCTGTCTATTTTTAGATATTTCCATCCTTCCAAGTGCTGAGAAGTTAAAGTACAAGCCTCAAGAACATACAGAGTAATGTTTCTGCACGCCTGCAGTATAATTCATTATTTCAATTGCTAGGTCTACATAAAAGACCTAGTATCCTAGTTTTTATTCCCTACAAGAATCATAGGAAAACTATTATATATAAACTAGAGATACAACTTAGACATATTAATACAGGTAAATGTCTCTATGTAATTATGTAGTCATAAAAGCAAATTCTATAAATACATTCAGTTATTAATGCCATACACCTTTTTCTTAAATGCCTTAATATTCTTCTGTCAGATCATTTGGCAGAAAAAGTCAAGATGAATGCAGACTAAAAGATTGCTATAATAGATTTGTGCTTGGCAGGATTATAAGGAACTCCTGCAATCACAAAGTCAAACAGCAAAGATGTATTTCATTTGGAATAACGTTATTTTAATAGAATATTCCCATATACGATTTCAATTTTTCACATACCTTTTTGATTTTATTATGTTCAGTAGTATGTAGTAGAAAAAAAAGGACTGAGAGGAGATAATTCCCCAGGTGGGAAGGTAAGAATTCCCAAAATGGGAAGGTAGGGTCCTCTAGATGCCAGGAATGGGTATGAAAGAGGACCTGGTAAAGTAACACAGTGCTATACACTTTACCTGTAGGTTGGAAGTTATTACAAATATCTTCTCTTAACAGAAAAACAGATTGAATCTACTATTTTTTAGATCCTCCCACTAGACTGATCTTCATATATATATATATATATATATATATATATATATATACTAGCGACTTGCCCGTCAAAAATGACGGCAATTAAATTATAAGCCTGGCAATGCTGTTTGCCACACAACCTGAGAACCTGCGGCACTAATTGTGAGCGTCACGCTGAGCACCTTTGGCCTCTCCCCCGTCTACTTTACGGGCATCGCAATGAGCACCTCAAAAACGACGGCAACATAATTTGAAGCCTGGCAATGGTGTTTGCCCCGTTTACCTGCCTGCCAGTCTCTCCCCCCTTCCTCCGGTGTCTTTCCCCCCCTCCCCCTGTGTCTCTTCCTGTCCCTCCCCTGTGTCTCTTTCCCCCCTCTCCCTCCCCTGTGTCTCTCCCCCTCCCATGTGTCTCTTTTCCCCCCTCTCCCTCCCATGTGTCTCTTTCCCCCCTCTCCCTCCCATGTGTCTCTTTCCCCCCTCTCCCTCCCGTGTCTCTTCCCCCCTCCTCTTCCTCCCCTGTGTCTCCTCCCCCCTCCTCTCCCTCCCCTGTGTCTCTTCCCCCCTCCTCTCCCTCCCCTGTGTCTCTTCCCCCATCCTCTCCCTCCGCTGTGTCTCTCCCCCCCTCCTCTCCCCTGTGTCTCTTCCCCTCCTCCTCTCATCTCCCCTGTGTCTCTAGATAGCACAGCAGGGAGCCACACTGATCAGTTCCCTGCGAACAGAGAGAGACCGGGCGGCTGTCAGAATGAGCACAGTTCTGTGCAGTTAGAAAGAGCAAGAGAACGCTGTCTCTTCAAGGCCGGCGTAAGGCCGCTCGCGAGCACGCACTGCCACCCACTTGTGCTTGTGCCTGATGCAATGCGTATGCACGGCTGATTACATGCAATGCTCAGCACAGTGCCAGAAAGATGCAATTGTCAAACTGCTATTTGTCGCAAGCTTGACGACAAATAGCAGTTTGACAATTATATGTGATATTTTGAATGTGTGAATTTACTTTTGCAGGCAATTTCTCACGTGTCAGTCAATCAACAGAAGGAATCAATCCATTTATGAGGGTAATTAGAAAATGAAAACAAGACAGTTTTGATGGGAGGATGAGGATCTAGAGCTGAGTACATTCAAAGCTGTTTTTTTAATTACTAAATGTAATTTTTTAAATAACTTTCAATTGCAAATATTCAAACTTTAACTCGTACTTTACTGTCCTGCAATAATTAGGAATTCTGCTGTAACCTTTTTTATGATAGTTTTTGGATATTCTCTTTTTTATTGGTGCTTTATTAATTTTGATATCAATATTATTCTTATCCTGATATTCTCCTTTTTGGACACTAATTGTTGACAGCTTAATTACAACACAAGTTTTATTGTAGTGATCAACAAAATGTTACATTCTAGCTTTTTTACAGTCAGTGGAACTTATAGGGTTAATCGTTGGTGTTTCCTTTTATTTTAGGTAATAGTTATTGCCACTGCCCTGTCCAATGCACTGGCAAGTTTAATAAACAGGTGAAACCATAGACTATTACTTACTTTTCTATGAAGTGGAATTATAATGTTTCTATGTTTATCATGAACTAATAGTACAATTTAAATTTCCTATACTTTATTTTCTTCTCAGCATTAACATTTTCCCTGAAATAGAACAATTTCCTCTGCGAGGCAAACTATTTAAATTAGTGGCACTCAATTCAACTTGGATACTGCTTAATTATTGTTTGCATCTCCCAGATATTTTACTGAAAACTAAAATCTGTTGGCCTGTAGGAGAGTGGGAATTATAAAAAGAAGTGCTGTAGTTGTGCTCTTGTTTTACAGAGTAGTATGCATTCATTACAGTAAAGTAAGGTAATTATTATTGCAGTTATAGTGTAAATATGCATGCCTTACAATCTGGCAATATGCTCTGGACAAGGCATTTTGTGTTTGTGTAAACAGTATTTGTCTTATGTACTGTACCGCTTTGCTGAATATGTTAGTGCATTATAAAGAAGAATATGTACACTAATTATATTTTTAAACAAAAAAAAACAACTAATTGCATATGTGTTTGGGTACTTTTAAACTAACACAACATAAAATAGTAAACACAGGCTGCCTTCGGTTGTCAGTTTATATATTTCCAGAATTGTCATCACCTGTGGAATGAGTGTTTGCACACAAATTAAGCTACACTCATTGGGCCTCATTCAGCTCTATATAAGCAAAGAGCATATTTTTTTACAGAAATTTTTAGTTAGTGAAAACCTTGCTTTTGGGTAGACGTTCACTAAGTAAAAACTTCTGTAAAAACAAATATGCTCTGTGCTTATATAGAGCCCTATTTAATTTGCCAAATTGCAATTGAATGAGGTCCATAGTAAGCAGACCATTCCAGTAAAGAAATGCACATTTTCTTGGATATGACACTTATATAAATATTGCAGTTTATCTTAAATTAATATTATCTCCAAGTATTCCATGATTAATGTCAGCATGATCATAGTCAGATTTTTATTTTTAGTCTGTTTTTTAGGATTCTATTCAATGCTTTTTTTTTGTTGTTTTGACATTGTCAATGTTTATACAACATTTTTTGCAACCTTATAATTCTACAATTTGCTTTAATCTTATTCCCCTTCTGGATCGCTACTTTGCCGTGGTGTAGGTGCTTGCATACCTTAATGAAGTTGTGAGCTAAACCATGTAGTGTCACCCAAGACTGGCAGGTCATAGCAGAGAGGGCAGAAAATTGTGGTCCACTGGAGAAGGAACTGGCAAAAAACTCCAGTATCTTTGCCATGAAAACCTAATGTATTAGCACAACCAGACAGAAGATGTACCTGGTGTGCTACAGACTAAACAACAAACAAAAACAAGTCACTAACTAAAAATCTGAAGAATTTAATATGCATTTGTGTCATGTATTTTTCATGTAATATTTTTTTTTATTAATTAAACATATTATATTCATATGTCTCAAACACTTATTAATTGGATCCTGTAGAAATGTAGGTTTCTCATTAAGCAATAAACCAAGAAGCTACCGATTGGCTCTACTGTATTCAAACAGGATATCCAGAAAATCAAGGGCTTGAAACTGACAAAAAAAATTTAGACTAACTAACAGCGTTATTGAGAGAATCTTCAGTTCATATAGAATAATGTGGGGTTAGAGACCGCAAGGTGTGACCTGTCCAAGACCTCTCACCTTGAATCAAGACCATTGTGTAAAGCCAACTAAGAGACTAAAGATCCATATACAATTTCAGCTAACGTTTAAACATGTACCATATGTTTAATTACCTATTGGCATTATCTCATCCTAATAATGTATTTATTTGAGGCTGGCTAATGAGCCTAATCAGTAGTAAATCCAAGATATTTTGAATATCCATCTGAGGATCTTTTAGTAGGTGGCTATAGAACTACCAATTTATTTTTACAGCTACATTTTATTCAACAAGGCGAATGCCATATGCTCAGTTCCCATTAAAGAAAAATAAGAAAGCGTCAGAAATGTACTCTGCAAGTCCCAGGATAAATGAATTAAAAAGAAACAAATTATTTTGTAGGTACATAATAACAACAATCTTTTATAGACAATTTTCCAAATGTTTTCCCTCTGTTTTTCTGCATTTTAGGTACACTGAAATCAACAGTTTTAACAAAAAGCTCTCTCAATTCCCGCTGGTTCCAGACATAAAGTATTACTGTAATATCAATACTCAGTCCTACCTAGTACTAAGCCTATATTCACTCCATAAAGCTGAAAATTAAATAAAACATTATTATCGTATTATGCCTTAGAAGCTGATATTTAGTAAATTCGAATGCTGTCCTATTTTCAAATGTTTTGGATATTTGTGCTTAACGTGTTTACATTTCTTCAAAAAAGGTTACGATTTCCAAAATTATAGGCATGGAAAAATGTACAGATTTCCCCAAACTCAAACCAATCTAGTAATTTATAAACATTTAAATATCATTTATACTTTTCATTACAGTAAAGCCAAGTGAGAAATTATAAAAATGCTAATTTATACACTAAGAAATTGGACTTGTTCTATATCTACATGCTTGACAACAATAAAAAAAAATAAAAAAAATAATGTTTACCTGGGGCCATATATTTGCCTTATACAGGCTGTTCCCAACTTTGGCTCTCTAGAACTAAGCAAGCTAGGATTTAGGGATACTCCTATTTTAGATAGAGTAACTGTTTAACATAACAAAAATCAAGTAGGACTATCTAAAACTCAGGTTTAATGGTTTGTTCTGAGGAAATGGGTGGTCAACCAATGCAACATACTGAGTATCATTTATATATTTTTCCTTACTTGATTTAATTATTTATGATTACAGAAGGGTAATATGTCTCCCCAAGTCTCACTTACACTTTGTGTCACAAAGTGGCCTGGATTCACTAAAGGGGGATGTGATGATGATCAGATAATAATTACAGCTTACTTTTGCTCCATACATAAACAATGCTCGCAACAATTGTCTTAACTGGTACACCTGTTCATATTGTTAGGAGTGTGTGTACATCATACAGTATTTTCAATCCTGCTCACTGTATTTACTGAACAATGAAGTGTAAATCTCCCCAAAAGACTATCATGCTAAAATTACATTGGCATACACAAACTATATTATAAACCAAATTATAGAACTATCTCATATTTTGATCATTTACATGCCCCATAAATTGTATTCAATGAAAGGCATATTCAAGTGAGCTGGGTTATTAATGCATCTGATAGAGGATAATTAGTAGTGTCTGAAAAAAACTGTTTGCATGAAGAAAAACCGTTACCCTAAAGTTTGCTGAATTTCTTGCATTTGCAAACAGTTTTCTATGAATGTTGACACTCCCTGAAATTCCCTGGAAAAATTAGCATACATAATACATTGGATCTTTTTGGCCTGGGAATTGAGCTGCAGCTTTCCTTAAGATTTCTATAATAACCAGAACAAGGTTTGTGTCCCTTCATTCACTGATTGTTTTATCTACATCCCAGGTGACACTTCCCCCAGCCTCAGTGAATTACCCCTGTAAACCCCCAGCCCCAGTGAATTGCTCTATCACCTGCCCCACCCACAGTGAATTGCCCCCAGCCAGTGAATTGCCCTGTGACCTCCCCCAGCCCCAGTGAATTGCCCTCCAGCCCCAGTGAATTGCCCCCATCACCTGCTCGGAGATATTGGTGATGTGGTGATGTCACCACTGTTTGCTGATTGGCTGAAAAGCCAATCAGCACGAACATGAGCTATTAGATCGGGTAAATTTTTTAAAATTTAGTATCCAATATGCACATCGCCCATTGCTGGGGGTGGCTACTTAACCCCCAGCACATTTTTTTTGTTGCAAAAATGGTTTGCATATTTCCATGCAAACATTTTTGCTAGGTGGGTTATGATGCTCCTCTACAGGATGCATTCATAACCCACCTCACTTGAATATGCCTTTAAAAGCTGGAAATCGATATATTGTGACTAAGTTAGCATGCAACATTCATGCAAAGCATGCTCATATAAGAACACTTTTTCTTTAAGTAAAACTACCCCTTTAATTACAGTAACTTTGAATATTCATCCACCACATATGGAAATGGAGATCGCTTAACTATATAATTTTAATACATAAAATATAATATTTATATTACAGCTATCCCTCCACTTTTTGCTTTGGACAGTTGATGGCAAGGGTAGTTTTGCAATATTGATCACAAAATAAATGCAGATTTCTTTCTTATTTTACTTCCATTTTATCACCTATATTAGAGAGATGGGACAGTATATCAATTAAAAAGACATGGAACACAGCTGTTTTTTCAAGCATTTAAAAGAGTATGTTTTACACATTTTAATATTACATTTTTGCATGAAAAAATATAAAAGTAAAAACTTAATTGAAATTAATAGGACATACACAGAGAATATGTATGTCGGTAGATCTCATCCCTGGCAAATCTCCAAGAGCAGTTACATTTCTGAATACGTTTTGTACTCTGAGACCTTTACTTAAAGAAAGAAATCACACAGATATTATAAATGCCCTCTTTCTGCAGCAAACAAAAAAAAATATTGGAATGTCCCTTTAAGCAATACTCAATCCTGTGACATTAATCTTTTAAAAATCATTAAAGATTTCTAAAACACCACAATCTGTGACTTTTCTTCTCAAAGAATAAAAGTGTAAAAACAGTTTAGTCTGGATTAGTTCTCTCTTTCTGTCCAAAATCATAAATAATGTGCTATGGCAACATTTGTGTATAGCTGCCAGCTTGGATTAATGTGCTGCTTTTATTTTAAAATGAACAGTAGGATTTTATTTTTTAGAAGATTTGTGCTAATAGAAGCCCATAATCACAGCAGGAGTAGTCTTGAAGTAGACAAAGATTTATAATGGATCTTATAATGTCAGTTTATTCCTCTCACTTATCTGTTAAAGACCAAAATCTAACCGTTTTACCTTGGATTTGAGTTCTTTCAATTATAGAGGATAAATAAGCAGTTGCACATTGAAGATTATAAATCAGAAAATTTCACAGGATCCTGCCCTTGTCTCATAATACAAACGGCTTCAAAATGTCACAATACTCCAACCATAATTTCTTTTAAAAATTATTCATAGTCCTTCTATAAACTGCCAGTAAAATATGTCTGAAGTTTCATTTTGGCAAAACAGTGGAGTAAAAAAAGCCTACTGAAATTCACAAATCTAACCAAAATGCAAATTTGGTGTCATACAGCATACCTGGTTCTTATAAACTTATAAACTATTCCAGCTGAACTCATAAAACTTTTATTTCTGCCTCCTAATTTTTTTGAAGTATCTCTGTGAAGGGCTTCCTTCCAGTCTAGCTCCTGGCTCATATGTATGACACAATATCAATAGACAGTGATACACTTTTCTTGTACTTTATTCCTTATACTTTAAAATTTGCTTTACATTTTTGATGTAAAGAATATATATATATATATATATATATATATATATATATATATATATATTATTTTTTACATCCAATATTAAAGTATAAGGAAAGAGTCAATATATAAAAATGTGTTTAGTGTGTGTGCGCGTGTATATATATATATATATATATATATATATATATATATATATATATATATATATATATATAAACACAGGCAATATGGTTTCCTGAAGTGTATTGAGTACTGTAACCTTTGATATAGTATAAGGAAATGGACAATGCAATATCACATTTTTGCAATTACACATCTTTATATTGGATTATTAAGTGTCAAATTATGTTGACATTTCATTATTTATTTATTTAACTACTGCTGCCACACTCTACAATGGTTTTAACATCACTTGCTAGTGGTCTTTGATACCTGTAAAATGTTTGTTAATTTTTTTTTTGCAGTTATGTTACTTCTCTGGTTTGTGAGTGATCCATAAAATCTTATTAGTAGAGGGTTTGGGTGTAAAAAAAACTAACAGCGTAACCTGTTATCTTTGAGCAGTGCAATAATCAGTAGAGACGTGTGCCATGCTTTTCAGCTTTGTCATGCCGCAGTCACTCGTATCAGGTCTCTCACAATGTTTTCAGGATGGGGTAATAGCATAGCTAGGCATGATTTTGTTACTAAACCCCCCGTAATTGCAATAGAGTGGATTAGCATAGGGCCCATATTTTCTCACATCTTTATTAATATACTAAAAAGGCTCATGACATTTTTTGCTATTTTTTTTATTCTCCCAACTTTTGCTGTAGAATCTAATCATGATGATATTTTGCTTATGATACTTTCTGAAATATTTACTCTCATCTCCATAATATTGCATTTAAAAAAAGAACTCCCTTTAAACTTTTTTTTTGAGCTTTGTTCTTCTCCTTTGAATATGTTCTCTTCATTTTAACTTGAGTACATAAAAGCAATCATAGTAAATTAAATTGCTAACAGACATGAAGACAAATACTTGATACAAGGCATCCAAAGAGATAATATATATACATTTAGGGAGAGTGTTATTTAAATATACCAACACAATTATAGATTGGTACATTATGTGCTCTTTAACAATATTTTAAATCATATTAGCAGTTTCCAAATCTCTTGTGTGTTTTTTTACAAATCTTTCTTTGTAATTTACTGAATTTATTTTGCACATTTCAAGCTTTTAACAACAATATCTCTGAAAATAGATATAACACTTCCAGCGAGATTCAAAAGCATTTATGCATACATTACTTGCAAACTGTTTCATGTATAATTTGTATTTTTATTTAACAGAAAAGAAAATATAAATAATAGCAATAATTAAATATCACCAACTGTCAAGCTACCCTGGGACTTATTCTACTCCATTTATCTTGTTAAAGCTGGTTGTATGCCCAGCTGTCTAGAACAGTGTTTCTCAACTTCCGTCCTCAGGGATCACCATGACAGATTTTGGGACTAGACCTATTTGAGCACTGGTGGGATAGTGCTGTAATTCTGATAAACTGCATGCACTTAAATAAGAATATGTTTAATTTCTGAACTGTTAGTGGTCCCTGAGGACAGATGTTGATAAACACTGTTCTACAACCCACTTTGACAGGATAGGTGGATCAGAAAAGGTCATAGAGAATGCTGGCAGTGGGTAATATTTAATTATTATAATCTACTAGCGACTTGTCCGTCAAAATTGACGGGGCAATAAAATTGTAAGGCAGGTAATGCTGTTTGCCACAGACAGAAAGTGTTTTGGTTGTCCGAGATCCTTCGGCATTCATTGCGAGCTTTTGGCGCTCATAATGAGCGCCTTCGGTGCTCATTGGGAGCCTCTCGGTTGGTGTATTTTTTGTTATTAGAGGCGCTTTTGCGCTCATTGTAAGGGCCTTACTGATCTTCTTTTGGCGCTTATTGGAAGCCTCTCCTGGTGTACTTTGTGTCCTATAAGCATCGTTGGTGCGGTGAAGGCCTTTATCGTTTATTGCAATTCTGTGTTTTTTTTTTTTCTGTATATGTATTTTTTCATGATAATTAATTAATGAAATT
This sequence comes from Discoglossus pictus, assembly GCA_027410445.1. Classification (NCBI taxonomy): domain Eukaryota; kingdom Metazoa; phylum Chordata; class Amphibia; order Anura; family Alytidae; genus Discoglossus; species Discoglossus pictus. The sequence continues at coordinate 302,492,443 of CM050164.1, read as the reverse complement.
AATAAACTTACCTATTTTTAATTAATATATGAAGCAAGCATTGTGCCGAAGAGCTGACAATCTGTTTTCATGTTCCTGCAGCATACAATGTAGATTTGCAGTGTTGTTGAGCTGGGGTGTGTCAGCAATGTGTGAAGTGTGTAGTGTAAATAGGCTGCGTGCGTGAGGGGAAGCCGTTAGTGTAGCTGTGTACTTCCGCATTCTGTAAGTTAGTGTTGTAAAATTGCGGCGATTGTGTATGTGGTACGCGGGTTTGGCTGATTTTGCGTCCTTGCTAATAGTGTATTTTGTACCTCGTACAGGTTTGTGGAAAAGTCGTATGGGCTTGGCGGTGTTTTGCGGGTTTAGTGTAGCCTCGTTTTCTTTTCTTTTTTGGCGCCCATTTTTTCTCTCACTTAGGAGATTTTTGAGTGTTTAAACACTGTAAATTGGACTTGCGAGCAATCTGACCCCCAGACGTCCTGGCTGTCCCCCTTGCTATTTTTTTGTGTAAGTCCATATTTAGTCATTGCGTGTTATAGTTTTTTTTTCAAAGTCCCGCTTCTGTGGCTGTTTGTAATCGCTTGTGAAGCGTTGTAGAGCCTTCACCTCCGCAAATGTGGCCCGAACTAAGCGAGACAATGATTCGCAGTTTGACAACTATTATATGTGATTTTATCTTGCTATCACTGGGATTCTTAACTCCTATTTCTCTTATGTCTAGCATTGTATTAAAATAATTACATTAAAATCCAAGACAGTTATTTAAGGTTATATAGTATGTTTCTGGTGTGGTTAAAACACCCATCTAGCTCAGCATTTGGTATAACTGCAAAATCTTCTATAAGCTTTAAATTATATGATTTTTTTGCTACTCATTGTTAACTCACAGTGTGAGTTTGATTTCAATGTTTAAAGAGCATCCTAAATAGTATAATATTTTGTTAATGTTTATAAAGATTTAAGCAAGTTCTTTGATTGAAGATTGTGCTTTGCTATTCATATTTAATGTATTTTTTGTGAATCTATCTGATTTTCAGCATCTCACTGGCTTGGCTCAGCCATTTGCAATTGTTTTAGTAAGAAAGCCCTAGCTTTGTCAAAAAAAGTTTTCATGACCAATTACATACTGCCACTACATACTGCAGTACAATAACATTTAAAGCATGTTTTTCTGTTTTGGTCCAACACAAGTCATGTGCTTCATTTACAATAAACAAGTCACACTATCGCAACATCTAGCCAGGTATTACTGGGAAATAAGGCAAAAGATGAATCCAAGTAGGACTGACAGGCCCCAAGTTCAAACTTGAACTATTAATCATTTTCTTCTTTTCATAGGATTAGCAAAAACATTCACAAAATTAGAAGGCTAGAAGTCATAACGCTAAAGCAAAAGCATTTCAAGTGCTACTGTTGTTCAAGACAAAATGCACTTGTTTGTGAAGTACTTAATAAACTAACTAGCAGCCTTGTAAGCCATGGGCATAAAGATATTTTTTTAGAGTTTGTGTTTGTGAAATCATTTTTTTAGTGCTAGACCATGAGGGAGTGTACTGATAGGAGGAACAATGGGGGAAAATGAAACAGGGACTGGTCAATAGCCTTTGTAAGATCACATTGTAATTGACAACAAACTCCACCCTTTTTACAGGTACAAAGGCATGATATTTGCATCAGTAGATGCAACAACAGCTCTACACAAATGTAAACACCCCTCTCACACACATACTTCCACCAAAGTAGCAGATTCCTCTAAATTAATTTTTTCAAATTAAAAGCTAGCTCTATCTTATTCCATGATTAATTATTCTCTTAATTAATTAGACTCAAAGTTTTCAAACATAAATATACTTTTTATTGTACATTAACCATTTAAGATGCTGTAAACTCTTGGTACAGTTGTTTCAAAAAGAAGGTAGAAATACTTCCTCCACTTCATGCCTGTTTCTCCTCACTAACAATGGAAGCTTCATCCTAATCACCACTTTTTTTATTTCTTCTTTTTTTTTCATGATGGCTGAGAGTCTGACTGTAAAAGGATAATATGCAGAGCATGGAGCAAGCATTTGGACATGGCTTCCTTGTGGCACTGAGTGCTCACAGCAGCTTAAGTGTTATATTCTAATCAACATTATGTTGTGGTAAAATTGATAGAAAATATGACAGATAAATATCTACTTATCAACACATTTTAAACATTACTGTAAATGACAGTCAAATGCCATAGTACTGGAAAAGGCTTATACATTTACACATCTATCTAATACCATCTAAAGCCTGTTATAAATAAAAGCTCCTTTTGAATTGCTACCTTGGCATGGTGTAGGGGGGCTTGCATATTTCAATGAAGCTGTGAGTTATATCATGTAGGGTCACCCAATCCACTCCAGTACCTTTGCCAGGAATACCATATGGATGAGCCCAACCAGAAACACAGACAGATATGCCTGGCATGCTGTGCCCATATGGTCACAGAGAGTCGGACATCTGAACAACAACAACCACAACAACAACAAAGCCTGTTAAATGTTCTACCATAACACCTAGAAAATTTAGATCACCCAAGGCACCAAAAATTTGGCTCATAGATGATAGGAATGACGAAGACACGAGAACAAAACCATATACAATAAGATAAGTAGTAGTGAAACAGGGTACCTCAATTTGAATTCTACAGATCATCTATGTACCAGAACACTTCACTTTACTGAGAAATAAATGATACATATTTTAACAGATACCAACATTGGTACCTACATTAGGCTGTCATAAAATTATTTCATATGTTAAAAATATAAAGGTAATTAGAATGCTTAATATTATGTTGTATATTAAAAAAAACAGATTAAATAATGGCTATATTGGATTAAAATAAAACATGGAATATAGTATTAACATTGCGTTTTGATGGGAAATGGGAAAAATATATAATAAAAACAAACAAAAAACAACAACCCATCTCTTGCATATAATAGAAATCTTTCTGATTTATGTCCTAGTTACTTTTGTTGCTTTTATTACTGTAGAATCTATTATGTTCGTTCTGTCATACTTTCCATAATTAATGTTTCTATGCTCTTGATCGTTGTTGATCAAAAATGCTAATTGGACTACTTACGTTGAGGCAATTACTGACTATTAAATATAGATTCCTGGCTGAGGCTGTTTCTTATGTTACAATCTTTAAAGCCCATCAAGTGGATGAATAGAAACTGAAATAATATAATGTAATGTATAAAAATAAATACATAAATAAATAACAGGAAATGCATAGTTAATGCACAAAAAGATGCAACAGAAAACAATTTAGAATAATATAATTTTACCAAAAGGGTTCCCACAAAAACAGGTTTTGTTATGGATTTTTTTTGTTTTGACATTTGGTTGGAGCTGGAGCTTTATTGTTGTCCATTTCCAGCCGTTCCTGTTATTACAGTCTTAAATGACCACTACACAGTAATGTGCATAGAATGTAATTTTTTAAATACTTTTGTATGCCTCTACAGGATCCTGGAAGGATCCATAATGAAGTTGTGTGAGTTAGAGGGGCATTTATATTTCTGAAGAAAAATATATTATGTCTATGGCTTACACAGCTCCTAATATTGTTAGTTTGGTACATATTTGACCAGTAAATGTTTTTATTTCTTGAATTTCACTGGTCCCTTAAGATGCAGGTACTCTGTATTTCAGGTCAAGGTCAGGAGCAGCATATGAAATTATATTACACTTTGTTTTCAGCTCCTAAAAACTTTTGCATTTAGGAAGTATTTAGATATTTTCAAGACAATTGCAAAGGAATGAAAGCAATCAAGTTAAATGTAAACCTAGGGTCAAGTACAACTGATCAATTTTTTAAGATGGACTATACCCATAAGCCTTCATTACCTACATAAATTAGGTGGTCTACAAAGTTATCTGGACTTGTCATCTGCCTGGATATATTTTTCAGTTTCAGAGTGAATATAATTACCTGACTGATGATAGCATTATCTGTTGAGACAGTAGTTGTAATAAAGGGCTTAAACTGCAATGCATCTTTACAGAGCTGAGGAAGATAACCATCTTATTTAATCTTCTTAGTGACTGCTATTATATGCCGCACAAGAAGCTTCTCAAGTATGGGCTGAATTGCAATTTGAAAAAGAAAAAAAGGTTTCTCCACAAAATGTTCCTATACCATGATTTAAAAATAAGTGTGATAACGTGCAGTGTACTCTGAGATGGGTGTGCCATCTCTAAGCACAACATATACAGTCACGGATGGAACTACCCCCAGTGCTGTCCATTCCCCCCCATTCTTTAATTAACATGCTCTAAGCCCCATGACACTGGTCCATCTAGGCCCCCTTCACCCTGCCCCCAACCAAGACCCCTGCTGCCCTTTATCATCCTTGATCCCCAACTACCCCCTACCACCTTAAAATTAAGAAAATATAAAAAGATATACAAATATCTCTCTCATATATATATATATATATATATATATCACATATAACAGTAAAACTGATTCGTCGTCACGCATGCGACAAATCTTAGTTTGACAACTACAATTGAACGCAACCCCCGTCCGCATGCGCATTGCGTCGGAGGTGCCCTCATACGCATTGCGTCGGAGTCGTCCGCATGCACATTGCGTCTGGGGCTCGAGGCCGTGCGCGTGCCCGGCTGAGCGACATGGAAGAAAGAGACACGGGAGGGAGTGGAAGAGATACAGGGGAAGAGGAGGGGGGAGACACACAGGGAAGGAAGGGGGGCGACAAACGGGGAAGGAGGAGGGAAATAGACACAGGGGAGGGAGAGGGGGGAAAGAGACACAGGGGAGGGAAGGGGGGAAGAGATTCAGGGGAGGGGGAAACACACACAGAGGAGGGGGTAAAGACACAAGGAAGGGGTAAAGAAACAGGGGAGGAGGTAAAGACACAGAGGAGGGGGGAATACACAGGGTAGTGGGTAAAGACACAGGAGAGGGAGGAAGAGACACAGGGGAGGGTGGAAGAGACACACGGGAGGGAGGAAGAGACACAAGGAATGGGGAAAGAGACACAGGGAAGGGAAATGGGGGAAGAGACACAGGGGAGGGGGAAAGACACACAGGGGAGGGGGAAAGACGCACAGGGGAGGGAGGGGGAAGAGACACAGGAGGGGGAAGAGACACAGGGGAGGAAAAAGGGGGTTGAGACAGAGGAGGGGTAAAGAGACACAGGGGAGGGGGAAAGACACATGGGAGGGAGAGGGGGAAGGAGACACAGGGGAGGGAGAGGGGGAAACAGACACAGGGGAGGGAGAGGAGGGAAGAGACACAGGTGAGGGAGAGGGTGAAAGAGACACAGGGGAGGGAGGGGTGGAGTAACAAAGTGGAGGGGGAGAGACACAGGGGAGGGAGAGGGGGAAGAGGTACAGGGGAGGGGGAAAGACACACAGAGGAGGGAGGGAATGGAGTGACAAAGGGGAGGTGGTAAGAGACACATGGGGAGGGAGAGGGGGGAAGAGATACAGGGGAGGGAGAGGAGGGAAGAGATAAAGGGGCAGGGCAGACACAGGGGAGGGAGAGGGGGAAAGAGACACAGGGGAGGGAGAGGGGGGAAAGACACACTGGAGGGAGAGGGGAGAAGAGACACTGGGGATGGAGAGGGGAGAAAAGATACAGGGAGGGAGAGGGGGAAGAGATACAGGGGAGGGGAAATACACACAGGGAAGGGAGGGGGAAGAGATACAGGGGATGGAGAAAGACACACAGGGGAGGGAGGGGGGAGAGACAAAGGAGAGGGGGAAGAGACACAGTGGAGGGGGTAAAGACAGATGGGAGCGGGTAAAGACAGATGGGAGCGGGTAAAGACACAGGGGAGGGAGGAAGAGATAGGGGGGATAGGGAAAGAGACACAGGGAAGGGAAAGGGGGGAAGAGACACAGGGAAGGGTGAAAGACGCACAGGGGAGGGAGGGAGGAAGAGACACAGGGGATGGGGAAAGAGACACAGGGAAGGGAAAGGGGGAAGAGACACAGTGGAGGGGGAAAGTGACACGGGGAAGGTAAATGGGGGAAGAGACACAGGGGAGGGAGGGGGAAGAGACACATGAGGTGGAAGAGACACAGGGGAGGGAAAAGGGGGCTGAAACAGAGGAGGGGGAAAGAGACACAGGGGAAGGGGGAAAGACACATGGGAGGGAGAGAGGAAAAAGACACAGGGGAGGGAGAGGGGGAAAGACACAGGGGAGGGAGGGGTGGAGTGACAAAGGGGAGGGGGAAAGACACAGGGGAGGGAGAGGGGGAAGAGATACAGGGGAGGGAAAGAAGGGAAGAGGTACAGGGTAGGGGGAATGACACAGGGGAGGGAGGGGGTGGAGTGACAAAGGGGAGGGGGGAAGAGACACAGGGGAGGGTGTAAAGACACAGGGGGGAAAGACACAGGGGAGGGGGGAGAGACACAGGGGAGGGGGGAAAAGACACATGGGAGGAGGGAAGAGACACAGGGGAGTGGGGAGAGAGACACAGGGGAGGTGGGAAGAGACACAGGGGAGGTGGGAAAAGACACAGGGGAGGTGGGAAGAGACACAGGGGAGGGGGGTAGAGACACAGGGGATTGGGGTAGAGACACAGGGGAGGGAGAGGGGGGTAAAAGCACAGGGGGGACACAAGGGAGGGAGAGGAGAGGGGAAAGGAGACACAAGGAAGGAAGTAGACAGGGGGATAGACTTGCATTGATAGTTAAAGGCATCATTGCGAGGCAGGTGATGAGCGCCAAAGATAGAAGGGGGAGTTGCTCCCATTGAGTGGCAAACAGCATTGCCAGGCTTCACTTTTTATTGCCGTCATTTTTGATGGGCAAATAGCTTGCTTTGCATATTGACGCTGTAGTGACCCAGTCCACTTAGAATATTAAGAACCATTGGATTATTTTTTGCACCGGGGCCCTCCATTCACTTGCTCCGCGGCTGTATGCAGTAACTAAAAACAAACAGAATACAAAAAAATACATAAATGTCTTAATTACAACAGCTCTTAATTTAATTTTCTATTCTAAGTGGACTGGGTCACTAAATAGTCAATATGCAAAGCAAAATGCATAGCAATTGATCATCAAGAAGTGCAAACCTTCTCAGAATATTAAGCAGAACATACAAACACAAACCCTTCCACTGCCATATAACCACAGAGATGTTGTAGAGAACTTTTTTGCTGATATAATTAAAGAGAGCTAATATTACATAACAAATGAAATCAACCGAAAATACACCATTTAAAAGGATAACCGAAAATACATCATTTAAAAGGACAACCGCACTATGGAAAAAAAAAATATTTGTTTGAAAACTAAGTCTGATTCAGAGCATAATTTCGTAGGAAACAAATTACAGATCTAGGTTTTGACTTGTAAAATAAATACATTTTCATGTCTGTACAGCACCCATGAGAGGAAAATAAGAATGAATAATGCCATTTTGAGATCTAAGCTTTCTGATCCACCCACAAGAGAGATTGAAACATTACCATTGCATGTAATTATTGATAAAACTGCGGCATTGTTTTCGTTGTAGCGGATTGCACAATAAGTCAACTGCATGCCAAAAACCAGGCAAATGCACAGAAAGCAACGAGGCATAGAAATATTTAAACACAATTACCTTTGATTTAAATTATTTTTTCAGCCTCTTTTTGTGAGTGGATCTGAAAGACTAACTGACTGAGTTTAAATGGCGAATTTCTATTTTATGTTACTGTTAGAAAATGAATTTTATGTTAAAAATAGCATTCACCTGGTAAAGGTCTCGTTATTACCTTAAAGATCCTCATCAGTTCAAGAAATAAGACACTACTAAGTACTAAAAACAATATTAGTGACTGCGTAAGCCATGGGTATAGTGTTTCTTTTTTTGTTTTTTGTTTTTTTAAGTCAGAATTTTTTACAGAAATCAATTTTGTGTTTGTAACATCACTTGGATTCATGAGGGGGGTGTTTTGAGAGGGATGGGGAACGAGGGAACAGAGAGCCATTGTAAAGATAATGCCCCTTCTCTATCACTGGCCCAGAAGCAGACACCATGCATTATTATCTACAACAATAGCTCTTCCGAAATGTAAATGCCCCTCTCACACATGTGGAAATATCCAACAATGTATCATGGATCTCTCCAGTGTCTTGCAGAGGCACCAACATTTTTCCTTCTAATTAAAGAGATGTAAGATTTTTTTCTGGCTTAATTATGCTCGGACTCAGACTTTTTTTTCTCATACAGTGATAACTACTATATCTAAATTTGTGTATAAAAAGTTTTCCAGTCCGCCAAAAAAACAGATATATTTATCTAACCAGCTAAGCAGCTTATATTGTCTGTCTCCAATATGGCGACTAAAATAAACAAATCCATTGTTCATTAAAACTTAATGACTATATTAGAAAAAAGATAATTGGATTTTTAAGCATTTACAGAAACACTGGACCATATTTCCAAAACAAAACTCTTGTTCCAAATATTTTCAAGATGTTATGTCCTTTACTATCTCATTTGATTTATTACCATATTGTTCTATTGTGTGTTATCTCTGCATTGCAATATTTGTTTTCATCTATTTATCTCGTCCTCATCTGCCTCTGGCCCTTCATGAATATTTATAATGAGAAGTGCTATTGTGTAAAGATTTTGATGTTTATTTCACGACATGTCTGTGAATGTAAAAATAAAATGAGAATATTACATTAATTGTAGTGTAAGTGACTATTTTCCTAATGAATTTACATGGTGCAGATATCTGGGTAAACAATGTTAAATTAGCCAATGAGTTGAGTAGCATACTCCCCACTAAACATGTGTACACTTAAATTCAATGAATAAACAAATTCAGTAATATTGCTTTTTTTAAATCTTCTGAGAGGACAACAGTCTTGAGAATCCTGAAGTGAAGTGCGTTTGTCTTGCATGTTACCACAGCAACAATGACAGTTTCAATTAGAACTTTAGCTTGCTGCATTAGGCTAAGTGCTGTTTTGGGATCCGAGGAATAGTATCCCTAGCACCAATACCCAGAAACCCACAGAGACGAGGACCTAACCAATGGGATCCATTAATTGGCTGTTCCTCCATTTGACAAACTGGTGCTATCAAAAGGGAAATGTCCAGCTACAGAGACCAGGGAAGCAGAGATAAAGATGGCCTATTGAGATGAGCTCAGCATGACTGAACTAAAAGAGCTGACCCGCATCTGGGGGTGCTGTGAAGAATCACGTTATGAGGCTTCCCTGTCCTGTGCTAAGGAACTAGAGGTGGTAAAGAAGCACCAGATTGGCCAACTAGGAGAAGGGCTATCCCTGATTTGTGAGGGAATTCACCAGGGAGTAAGCCAGCCAGTCAACAAATTGCAGCCAGTGCTGATCCCGACCTACCACTCAGGAAGCTGGCCCATGGGTAGGACAGGCAGGACTTTGAGCAGGCAGTGCACGGGTATGAAAGAGGTCAGAACCAGGCGCCTCTCGGATATAATTTTGGAAAATTATTGATGCCCATGGAGTGTTGTTATGTAGCAGCTCATGGTAGTTATAATAATTCCCTTCTGTAGATATAATTCGTCCCCTTGCCAGACCTCATAAATCAGCAAAGAGATACATTCTCACTGTTGTGGATTAGCAAATTGGTATCCAAAGGATGGGGCTCTAGGCCTCATTACAGCAGCATTGGTGGCTGATGCCTTGATAGACATTTTCACCTGGCTTGTGTTTCTAAGTGAAATTGTGTCAGATCAGAGTACCCAGTTTATGGTTGAGCCAACCCAGCAGTTGTAGCAGAAGCGTGGAGGCATATACATGATATACATATTTATTACAAAAATTGCAAAATATAAATATAAATATTCTGAGATTATACAGATAATTGTTTACCTGTATCATTTATTCTTAAAGTGACTGAATTAACAGTTATTAAATCTAACCCATTTTATTATTTACAAGGGGCAGAGATTAGAGGGAAATTATATATGGAGGAAATTGTAACAATATGTAATATAATAGGTGGTAAGATCGTTAATATGCATTACCATTTGACAATATATGGTCTATTGTGTGAGGGGTATTGGATTCACCCAAATTGGAGCCGCATTTTATTCCCCAATATTGAAGATTACTCCATGTTTAACAGCAAATTAAAACTAACCAGCTATTCTATTCCCCCGTCACGGAAACATTGTGAGAGAGCTTCTACGAGTGACTGCGACAAGATAAAGCTGAAAATTATAGCAAACTTTTGAACTGATTTTTGCACTGTCATTTTGACTTTTACACCAAAACCCTATTATAATCAGACTGTACAGATCACTGGCACTGAAGGAAATATTACGTGTTGGAGAGTATAGCACCAAAAAACAATAGAATTATTTTACACTTAACATTCACATATCATATGTTTTAATTACACATATGAGTATATTTTATTATTATGTCCGTGTCATTAAACAACATACAGGATAACACACATCCCAGTACTCAAGGGGTTAATACATATCCAGAAGCTACGTGGACTTGGGACAGATGCTCTGATGCACTGTTGTTATTATTATTATTATTATTATTATTATTAATAATATATTATATGTTTATTTGTAACTCACTGGCATATTCTGTAGTGCTATACATGTGTTGTGTTACAATCTATCTATGTGTATATATATATATATATATATATATATATATATATAGTTGAATAATCAGAGTATTGCAGTGAATAGTGATACCTTTTTTATTGGACAAACGTATTCATAATAAAGCGGTGAGCTTTCGAGAGATAATGCCTCTCTTAATCAAGTCAAAAAGTGAGGCATTATCTCTCGAAAGCTCGTCGCTTTATTATGAATACGTTTGTCCAATAAAAAAGGTATCACTATTCACTGCAATACTCTGATTATTCAACTGGATTACTGGACATTCACGGCTACCTCACTCTTCATATATGTATATATATATATATATATATATATATATATATAGTAAACTCCCCGTTATCCGGCACCCACGGGGACTCCCTATTGGGGGATAAGTGTAGTTGCCGGTTAATCGGGTGTCCCCGAATTTAAGGGTCTAAACCCTTAAACCCCCCAAAACCCATCAAAATGCCTTTAAAGAGTCATTAGCACCTAAACCGGGCCATTTAGGCCAAGAAAAAACAATTAGAAAAAAGTTAGTATTTTTTTTTTTGCAGTCTCAAACTACTGAATAGTGCCGGATAGTGCCGGTTATGCAGATTTAGCAAGATTTTTTTTTTTTAAATGGGGAATTGATGCCGGTGCCGGTTGCTTGAGAGTCCCGGTTAGTTGGGTGCCGGATAACCGGGATTCTACTGTATATATATCACATATATAGTTGTGAGCATGTGGGCTGTTGCTAATGCATGCGGACTCGCGTAGCGAGCCTGCGGCCCTCGCAAAATTTACGGACTTACGACAAACAAATACGAGACGCGTTACGACCCGCGCGAGACGCGTTACGACCCACGAAACCTGCGCACATGAAAAACACAATAAATACAGGGTAGCTGTGTACTTCCGGATTGTATAAGTTAGTGTTCTAAAATGGCGCCTAATGTGTGGTATGTTGCTGTGGCTGATTTAGCGTCCTTGTTTTCGGATCTCAGACGTCTTTTTTCAGAAAATCCGTAGGTGTTTGGTGGTGTTTTGCGTCTTTAGAGTGCTGTAGCCTTGTTTTCTTCGGCAGCCATTTTTTCTCTCGCTTAGGGAATTTTCGGGTGTCTAAACTCTTTTATTTGGAGTTAAATTGAGGTGTAACTTCAGTTTTCAAGGTCCTGGGTGCCCCCCTTGCTGTAGGTAAGCTTTTTATGTATTTGTTGTTTATTGTGTTTTGCATGTTTTCATGTGCGCGGCTTTCAGGCAGTTTTTGCGAGGTTGTAATCGGTCGTAACGCGTCTCATATTTTTTTGCCGTAACTACGTACATTTTGCGAGGTCTGCAGTTGCTGGAAAGGAGTGCTTTGCGATGGCCGCGGGCTCGCTATGCGAGCCCGCAGTGTTAGCAATGGCCCACATGCTCACAACTATATATGTGATATATATATATATATATATATATATATATATATATATATATATATATTTACATTTGTCACACATTTAAATAAACTTAGATAAAAAGCTTAAAATATACAAATATATATGGTTGCAGTTATTGGTGCTTGTTCTCACTCGTAAAAATCATGACATTATAATTTTTCTCATTGGTTCGTAGAACTGTGTCTCATACGTAATGTTGGTGAAATGCCTGGTTTGGTGTAATATTATGAGTGAACACTCATACTTCTACACTGAAATCTGTTCTGGACAATCTGTTCTGAACAGGATTTACAGATGTGAGCTGAGTGCCGTAATATTGCGAGTGAAATGCTTTTAATAGACCTGTAAAGTAGGGGAAAAAAGCTCAATTTTACGTTATAAAACAAATTACACTGCTCAATTAGAATGGGGCTCTTTGTCGATAGGGTAGGGAAAAAAGAGAATTGCAGCTTATCTAGCCATTTAATAATTAACACAATGGTTCCAAATTTTATGGAAAGATGGTAATTTGATGCAGATTTTGGCAGACAAAAGACCACATACTGCATGTCAGTATGTACCAACAATTTAGTTTTTTTAAAATAATTTAGTATAAAAACAATTCAAATTTCAGCTGTGTTTGCACCCAATAACTTTACAATTTGAATATGTGTAGAGATGCACACATTTTTTTTAGCTATAATCTGCACCTAGTTTAAACATTAAAAGATTTTAATACACTTCATTGAACACAAACAATTCCTAATTGAACAAGAAACTCAACATTTTGTGCAACTCTTCGCTACAATCAGCAAGAGCCTGAGTCTAAAGTATTTCTTTGGCTTTGGTCCCTTCACTGGTAAGCATGTATTGGAATGGTTTCACCGGTCAAACAACTGTAGATTCCATATCTATAAACTATGTATAATAATGTAAGAGGTCATTTCTGTTGAAATCATAGAAATTCAAACACAAAATTAGCCTCACAACTCTCCAACTTGGTTCTTATATTAACTACTGCCGTACGACAAAAAGCTTATTACACCATTCAAAACACAGACAACACACTGAAAGCCCTAACTTCTTTTGATTATGACTCTTAAAAAGGAAAATATTTTGATATGCTTTTCCATCCTCTATCTAATGGTGCAGAGAACATATTGTAACTTCAGGGGACCTTTAAGCAAAATATTACAGTTGGGAATTTTATATATTCAAAGTTAACAATAAAAGTAAGCAATTAATTATTAATACATTAAGTTACATCCCATAAGGTCTAGTATGATGTAATCAGTAATATCATAGATTATGTATTTGCATATTATATGTGATGTCATCAGTGAATTCATGAGACATATCATATGATGTCATGAATGATGTCATATAATGCCATATATGATGTCATGCATAATTTTATCAGAAAAACCTTTGTGGGTAAAGGAAAGGATAGATACAACCTGAACTTTCCAAGTTATATCTTTTCTCGGGTCTTAAGTGGAGCTGGCAGGGCTTTTTAACTTTTGTAAATAATTTTACATTTAATTTTCAACACGAAACTCTCTTTTTTTTAAAATAGGGACTTCTTAAAAATTCTCCAGCCTTAGGGAACTTTTTAAAATAATGGACATAAGGGGTCATAGAATGCAAATGTTTCTAGCATGCATTTAAAAGAGTGTTTTTTAAAGTTTTTAATTATATATTTATATATATATATATATATATATATATATATATATATATATATATTCATGAAAATATATTTAGTAAAACTTATTTAAACTTATTAGTAACTAACAGGAAATGCTACAGGAAATACCCGGCGTGAGGAGAGTTTGCACGACTCTAAATCTCATTGGCAGACACTTATGACTCATACAGTTGTATTGCTGCAGATTGGATAACAGGGACAAACCTCATTAGACAGTTATACACTCAGTGCAGTATATTCTGCACCTGAGCTTCATTTTTCAAATAAACATACTGTTCAACATTATCAACATCAAGACTTAAGAAGGTCAGTGTCTTTGTGTGTCTGTGTATCTCTGTGTTTGTATATGTGTGTATGTGTCTGTGTGTTCCTCTATGTTTGCCTGTGTGTATCTCTGTGTATATCTGTTTGTGTACATTTGTGTGTGCACACACCTCTGTGTTTCTTTGTCTATATATGTATGTATCTGTGTGTGTATGTGCCCATTTGTCTATGTCTGTGCATGTGTTTATGTGTGCTTATTTGTATGTTTTGGTTTTCTATGTGTGATCATGATGTGTGTCTGGTTAACTGTCAACCTTCAGAAATATAGTGACACAAATACATGTAAATTACAGACATTCTTATATGATGTATTATAATGAAGGGCAGTCAACTGGTGGGACACATCATGATCACACAACCACTGATCACTTATATTATCAATGGCATTCAGTTTTATAATTAAAGGCCCACAGCAGTATAAGAAAAAAGACACTTTTCAAATATGTGTAAGTCATAGGCATAAAATGTTTTGGGAAAATCTGAATTTTTGTAGTCTATTCAGGAGTATAGGAATCCATTTTGTGTTTTTTTCATCACTTCACAAGAGCTAGATCATGAGTGTGTGTTTTTTTGTGGAGGGGGGGTTGAGGATGGAAGGAACAAAAAGCATTTCTTAATTGGAGGAAATTGACACCTCACCCCTCCCCATCAATAGCCCAGAAGCAGACTTTTTGTTTCAGGAAATGCAACCATATCTCTCCAGAAATGTTAATTCCCCTCACACACACAACTTCTACTTATGAATCATGGACTCCTCCAGGACCCAGCAGAGACAATGTAAATAATATGGCCCACCATCAAATACATTTAATAAGAAAATAATTGATTGGTGTGTGTATGAGTAGCTATGCTGTAAAAATGTCTGTTATGGGGAAATGTCTGTGATTTGTTCACACAGCAAGATAGCTATATAGAAACACAGAAAAGGGATACATGGGCGTGTGCATACCTTGCGCATGCAGGCGAAGGGACTCCTCCACTTCACTGCCCAGGGGCTCCAAAAAGGTAGATCCGGCCCTACATGCAACAAATAATCATCTAACTACAACCACCAATCAAAACGGCTGTCATATTTTTAAAACATTTACAACTCCAAAACAGCAAAACCTATAAAACATAATAAATAAAAAGTATGGATAATTTTACCTATGGGAAAATTTAATTTCCTGTGTATGTACATACATACAATTCTTTTATGATGATTGGAGTTGCTGTGATTTTCCACTAACTAATGAAATCTCTCAACTAGGGAGTTAATTCAAAAACACAAATGAATACATTAATTTGAAATCATTTTCCAAATTTGTTACAGCTTCTGAAGGATCATTAGATGTACAAGAAGAGTTCTTATTTCCTTAAATATTTGAGCCTGCTGTTCAGTCAAAGAACACGAATGCACATTGATTTTAACTACTAACAGGAAGTGCAAGTTTAAATACCAAACTGGGGGAACAAAATGGGCTGAAAAACATATCAATAACTTGAGTACAGCAATTAGTAATTTGTAGCTTTCCCTATGTTTATATAAATTACAGTACTGAAGGTATCATCACAAACATAGGATATCTACTATTGTTGCATTGTATGCCTGTGACACCAAAGTGGTCTTGTTGGTTGGCTTACTAACAAATTATATCAAGATGGATTAGATACACAGTGACAAAAAAATCTCAGCAGACAGAAAAAGATGAAATATAATTATATTGTACACGCTATGTTTGGAGTATATTATATACATGGTTAATGCAGTATAAAAGAGAGGAAAAGTAATACAAATAATATATAATGTTTTGAGCAAATTAACAGTGAATGGCTTGTGGAGGGGGAAAATGGCAAATTAGAGCAACAGCGGGTTATTGAGAAAGTTTCATAATCATTGAGCAACCAGTGATCACATAAATGCTTCATACAATTTATTGGGCAGTAACTGAACCCTGAAAGTATATTCAAGATAGTGTGCCTTGAAAGAAACAATCATGATGTGCTTTCCCTCCAGAGGGATTTTCATAAATTAGAGAAATTAGAAACTAAATGACAAATGACATTTAATATGAATAAATGTAAGGTTATGCACCTGGGAAGGAAAAATAGCGGTGAAATGTATAATCTTAATGAAGCAAATCTAGGGGTTTTAGATTTTGAAAGGGATTTGAGAGTACTTGTGGACAACCACCTAGGTAACAGAGCTCAATGCCAAACGGTGTCAGCTAAAATATTAGCATGTATTAAGAAGAGTATAGAAGCCAGGGGAGCAAATATAATTCTGCCACTATACAAATCTCTAGTATGCCCTCATTTGGAATATGGAGTACAATTTTGGGCACCACTTCATAAAAAAGGCATTTTAGAGCTGGAAAAAGTACAGAGAAGGGCAGCAAAATGAATAAGAGGAATGGAGGGTCTAAGTGATGAAGACTTAACCTATTTTTCTCTAGAAAAAAGGGCATCTAAGAGGGGATTTGATATGATTACCGTATATATATTTGTCAAGTGCACTTTTTGTGCCAGGAGGTTTTCAACTGACAAGAGGACATCCTTTGAGGTTAGAAGAAAAAAGATTCCACCTTAAAGAAAGGAAAGGGGTCTTCACAGTAAGGGTGGTTAATCTGTGGAATTCTCTACCAAAGGAGGATTTTATTTTCCCTTTTGAGACAATTGGCAATGTTTCACGTTTTTTTTTGTTTTTTTGGCTTCCTCTGTGTCAGTTAACAATTAATCTGCATATTGCAGATCAGAGGAGATCTAAAAAGCTTGAACTTGATGGACTAAAAGTATTTTTTCAATCTCAATTACTATGTAAATCTATGCCAACGGCTATGTGCAATCAGAGTAAATTGGTGAAATTAGTGCATTTAAAAAATAAAAAAATGGCCAGTTAGAAACATTTAAATATTTTACCTATTCAAAATTGCTTCAATGCTTGAAGTACTGTTATATTATTTAACAATCTTTTGCTTCTATGCATTAAAACATGATAATTTGCATATTAAATTCAATTTATATTTGTATGTTGTGTTCATTATATATTAATCTGGAAAAAGCAAGCACATTTCTTTTTTATAGTATACAACATAATTATATTAATAACTTTGCGCCTTCATTCTCTTTTTCTTCTCTTTTTTTTGGGCCTCTGCCCTGTGTGGAGTTTTTGGTTTATTAACACTGTACAAAATCGGCTTTTGAAAACCATAACATTTACTTTAAAGTGTAAACATATAAATGACTTTAAATTATTTGTAAAAAATGCTACATATCTCTGTTTGCAGTCTATACAGTATCCTTTATTTTTTTAGAGGGAAAACCCTTAAGCTGTATTAAGCAAATATAAATTACCCTTTGGTCTGCGATTGAAGGCAATCATTATCAAAGGAGCTGCCAGCCATCACCAATAATCTTGTTAAAAGTAACATTTCAAGTGCTGTAAAAGCGGAGCATTATGTAAATTTCGAAAGGGCAAAGTTATCTCTTAAAAGCCTCATTTGTTTTTCTGCATAGGAAAGCTCAGTGGAATTTGCCAATAACATAAGGCTAAGTACAAAAAAGTTTATGCAGATGATATATCATTCTGACTCTGCAGCTGTAACAATCAGCATAATAATATATATTTCTTCCCCAAGGCACAATTAGGCAAAGAATCAAATTAATCTTGGCATACAGATCAGTCTTGAAACAATTGATTTCATTGGTATAACTGTAGGTAAATTCAATTAAGGATAGCAACATGTTTCCAAAATCAATGATAATTCTAATGTTAACACTTGAAGGACGATTTATCAATTATTAGTCAATTTTAGTACTCAATTAAGGAATACATTATCAATAAAAACAATATTTATCGTGTATTGAATATTTAGAAATATATATGTCAATACATACTGCATGAAGCGCATTCATGATGCTAAAGAGAATAATAAAAATGAAAATGTCATTCAAAAAAATTCACTGATAATAGCACAAGTCAATCTTAAACAGCTTCTATTATTATTACTCTTTATTTCTAAAGTGCTTACATTTTCCCTAGCACTATTTACAAAGGTAAAGGAGAATGGCTACAATTGGCAACCTTGGTTCACTAAATGTTATTATCAACTATATCTAACTTGGCTTTGCTGCAAAGTTTGAACTATGGCAATAATTTAAGCTTTTAGCCTTAGTTTTGTAAATACAGTGCCTTGCAAAAGTATTCACCCCCCTTGGCATTTTTCGTGTTTTGTTGCCTCGCAAATCCTCAAACAATCCATGTTAATTCCAGGTTGTATCATTTCCTTTACAGAACATGCCCACGACTTTAAAGATTTTTTTTTTTATTGTGAAGCAAACAACAAATAGGACAAAATAACAGAATAACAGAAAAAGTCAATGTGCATAACTATTCACCAGCCTAAAGTCAATACTTTGTAGAGCCACCTTTTGCGGCAATCACAGCTCCAATTCGCTTTGGATATGTCTCTATGAGCTTGCCACAACTTACCACTGGGATTTTTGCCATTCCTCCTTGCAAAACTGCTCCAGCTCCTTCAAGTTGCGTGGCTTGCGCTTGTGTACAGTACTCTTCAAGTCTGACCACAGATTTTCTATTGGATTGAGGTCTGGGCTTTGACTAGGCCATTTCAACACATTTACATGTTTCCCCTTAAACCACTCAAGTGTTGCTTTAGCAGTGTGTTTGGGGTCATTGTCCTGCTGGAAGGTGGACCTCCATCCTAGCCTCAAATCACGCACAGAGTGGTACAGGTTTTGCTCAAGAATATCCCTGTTTTTAGCACCATCCATCTTTCCCTCAACTCTGACCAGTTTCCCAGTCCCTGCTGCTGAAAAACATCCCCACAGCATGATGCTGCCACCACCATGTTTCACTGTGGGGATGGTGTTCTTTGGGTGATGTGATGTGTTGGGTTTGCGTCAGACATAGCGGTTTCTTTGATGCCTGAAAAGTTCAATTTTAGTCTCATCAGACCTTAGCACCTTCCTCCATACATTTTGGGAGTCTCCCACATGCCTTTCCACAAACTCAAAACATGCCATTTTTTTTGGGGGGGGTGAAAGTAATGGGTTTCTTCTGGCCACTCTGCCATAAAGACCAACTCTATGGAGCGTACGGCTTATTGTCGTCCTATGTACAGATACTCTAGTCTCTGCTGTGGAACTCTGCAGCTCCTCCAGGGTTACCTTAGGTCTCTGTGCTGCCTCTCTGATTAATGCCCTCCTTGCCTGGTCCGTGAGTTTTGGTGGGCGGCCGTCTCTTGGCAGGTTTGCTGTTGTGCCATGTTCTTTCCATTTGGTTATGATAGATTTGATGGCGCTCCTAGGGATCATCAAAGATTTGGATATTTTTATTATAACCTAACCCTGACTTGTACTTCTCAACAACATTGTCCCTTACTTGTTTGGAGAGTTCCTTGGTCTTCTTGGCAGTGTTTGGTTAGTGGTGCCTCTTGTTTAGGTGTTGCAGCCTCTGGGGCCTTTCAAAAAAGGTAATTGGTTTCACCAGAGCTTTTTATGGTCTTCATAACAAAGGGGGTGAATACATACGCACATGCCAATTTTCCGTGTTCTATTTCTAAAAAATAGTTTTATGTATATATTTTTTCTCATTTCACTTCACCAACTTAGACTATTGTGTTCTGATCCATCACATAAAATTCAGATTATCAAAACGTTGAACTTAAGGCTTTAATGTAACAAAATAGGCAAAAAGTCAAGGGGGGGTGAATACTTTTGCAAGGCATTATAATTCTAAGGAATAGAAATTAAACTATAAACATTCATGAACTTTGCTAAGACATCTTTACTGACAAATGTTTTTGACACCTTCCAAGTATATACACATTGTACCACATATACAACTAATAAGGAACCCTTGAGGCCCTGCCTAAAACAGAAACATCTAAACTCAATTGATTAACAATAATTTGGATTTTTTAAGTAACAACCAAAGCAAACGCACATTTCCTGTTTTCAAGCAAAGCCATAACATCTGGCTATTCTGTTTTAAGATGTTTTCGTTTGGTTGTTAGTCATTATCCATACAATATGTAAAACATTAACAACATTAATCTATTCACTTTTAAGCACACGTCTTGCCTATATGTAGAAATATAATTAACCTGTTTTCACCTGACAGACACCTGTTTTGTGTCTGATCAAAATTATTATATTAATGAACACTGAGCAACCTTACTGGATGAAATTTAAAAATAACAAACATATTATAAAGTATATAATGGTTGCATGGGGAGGCCATTAGAAACACAGTTTAGTCAATATGGCAGGGTTCACCTCCTTTTTACCCTTTACCATCTTGTACCTTTTGTGTCTATGTAAATTTAATATAAAACTGCCCACATTAATTATACCATTTAAATAATCCAGATTAAGAAAATAGTTGTAGTTTAGCTGGGTGTAACTCATTCAAGCAAATGTATTTAAGTATCTTACTTCATTCCCTCTGCACTGATAGTTACATTCATTTTTGAGGAAAAACAACAAAAAATATTATAAATATTTAATTTATATTTCTACTATGTTCTTAAACAAAACATACAAAGTCATTATATAGAAGAAAAAGCTAATGAAATTTGCTTAAAGTGTTGTATTGTTAAAAAAAATCTAGAAACTGTTCTGGGAATACATTATTTCTTTAACTTTTAGTGTTAAATATTCATAAAGATTGGCCTTTTATTGTGTTTAATGTTGTATAGAAAGCAACAGAATCTAAAGAGCTGCAAGGTTTTGTTTATTCCATTCATTTTATATAAAGGAATAAGAACAAAGCCTGCGCTTTATCAGGAAGAATAGCAATATGAAGGAGAACTGACTTGCCAGGTTTTTCCATATTATTTAGGCTTAAGTATATGTTCCACATAATAATGGATGATTATTCCCTAACAAAAGACAGGTGGCCGTGGCTTATTATAGAGCTTGATTTATTGCAAGTTAAGGACAAGCAAGTGCATCTGAAAATGATATGGTTTACATTTAACAAAATCATGACATGGAAAATAAGTCAACCCATGATTATCCATACAAAATACAGCAGTTAGAGAAAGAAAACATTTAAAATGGAAAGCTAGTTTGCATCTTTTGTCTCCAACTGGAGAAAAATGCTTGTGTGTTACCCACTTAAATGGACTTTTAGCTGAAGATTAAATTATTTGGAATAATCACTTCTACAATTTTGAAACAATGGTAGGGTGGTGTGAATCCCAATGATCTGATGTATCAGTAAACAGTGTTAGCAGTTAGATCATTCATGTATGAAATTTCTGAAGCAAATCCAAACAGGGATGCCATGTCTAGAGAAATCATGCTGTTTATCTTTGATTGGGCTTTCTTTGCCTCTAACATATGCAAAGGGAACATTGTTTTATTATTACTATATTATTATCTTCCATAAGATTATTTTATTTGAGGACGGAGGCATATCTCACTTTTTATGTTGATCAGTAGAATCAAGCCAGTGTTTCTATTCTATGTGTCATATGCATGTTACTGCACTTTCTAAAATAAGTATTGGCTACTTACAAATGCATATCTGTAGACACTGTGGTGGTTTTTAAATATTTACTGCATATTAATATTTTGGTTTCAATGTCAGACAAGAACTTATTTGATGCGGATTAACATTACATTATCCTGTATTTGTTTTGCCTCTCTTTAAATTATAAATTACACGACAAGCTTTACAAGTACATTTGCTTGTCAACACCTAAAATAATACATATAATGCAAGCATGTTTCTGATTATTTTATTTGTTAGAAATGTTGTTTTAGAGGTAATGGACATATGGATATAGTTACATATCAAACAGTGTACAAATCAAATGTATAAATATTTACATTAACTGTGATTAAATTGCAACTTTGTCTAAATATGCTATACAAATTATCTTTCTGCCTACACACATACCGATCACCATGTGCTCTTTATACTATATTTCCTTATTGAAGCATTACTGAATAAGTATCTAGACTGTTCTGATATTATTACATTATAATGCTTTGGTTAAAATCATTGACAGTTATGACATAAAACTCAATGCTCCATATAAGTGATTCCCCAACATTCTGATGATAGAGACTGTGGTGAATGCCTCAAATGAAACATTGCAAATAGGCTTGTATTTTACATAAACATATTCATGCTTTCAGATAAACGATACTTTAAGGATTAATAATCACAGTTCAGATTAATATCAGGAATATATTAACAGTCACCTCCTCATCAATCTTGTTCATTGAATCCTCAGAAACACATAACCCCAAATAAGAATCCTAATCTTATGTATTACTCATAATCCATCTTTGCCTTTCTTAATCCAGTTCTCATGTACCTTTTTCTTCCCACTCACAGTCCACTCTGTGAACTAACTGCCATGCCCAGGGGGGCACCTGGACTGTAGAGCTATTAAAATTCCATGGACCCTGGGCTAGCAATAGTTAATACTGTGTGATGTTATATTGTATTGTGGAATTTTTTCCAATTTTGTCAAATATTTGGGACTATTGCATCCATGATGGCATGGCTAGGTTTAAATTTATTTTAATGTTTCTATACCACTAGGTAGTATTTTTCTCATATTTATAGTAAACTGTGTAAAAAATGAATATGGTCTTGACGTATACAATTTTCATTGGGTGTTATAATAAAATATGTTATGTAGGAAAACCATGGGGGCACAAGTTAAGGGGTACTCAGTTCAGGAGTATGGAGAAGGTCAAGTGGACCAGGGAGACTGGGAGACGCCGGCTAACAATGGATAATCAGTTAAGAAAGAGTTGGTAAATTAGATTAGCCTTTATTGATGTCACCATTCACTTAAAGGGGCAATTACATGTTCAGGTCTAGGTGTGGAGAAGCATGTACACAGTCACACATGGGGACTCCACCCTTGCTCGGACTGATTACCCCCTGGAAGGCTGAAATCAAAGAAGAGGTTAGGCTAGCAGTCAGCTTGGACCCTGGCCAGCAAGGAGTAATCAGTGAGGATGACATCACTTGATGGACAGATCCTCCAGGTGGCTTAGGTTATGGACTGTGGGGATTGGTTCATCCTATGTTTATCTAAGATTGTTGCTTGTTGTGATTGGTTCCTGTTCTACTTACATCTTCTGTACTGTTCCCATTAAACTTATGCGCTATTTGATTCTACATAAACATTGTGTATGTGTCATTCTAGAGGGAAGATGTTTGTTATTTTACTGAGCTAATATCTTGCTGGTATCCTAATTTCCCTGCTGGGCCCTATCATAAAGGGGCCATCACCTGCTCTTGTGTTCCTATACCCTGATGACTGGTGTTCTTGAGCTATATAAGAAGGCTGGGAGCCAAGATATCCAAAAACCTCACAGGAGTTTTTCCTGTAAGTTCAATGGTTTGGGGTGTACGTGGTCCTCTCACCCCTGGGTCGTGACACCAACTATAGGGAACCAGAGCTCTATATGATCATAAAAGATCAGTTTTAAGTAAAATTAATGTTTCAGCATTTGTATTTGAGATAAAAGCTGACAGTGCCAACATTGCAGAGCTATGTCATAACATAACCTCTAGTGATGGGAAGTTGTTAAATTATACTAATGGGGATTACAGCTAGTAGTATTCAGTGTATGATGAAGTAAATATTCTAGCTGTGTGACAGTTAGGATACAACCAGTGGGAGTTCTTTATATTGTAAGGTTAATAATCTATTAGTTATAGCTACCCCTTCATATACGATTCTAGTAAAAAGTTCAGACATACACTTTCTCTTTCATACGTGCATGACATTTCATTATTATCCATCCAACAGTGACGAATCCACAGAAATAGGAAATAAATGTTATCACATGTGATTTTCATTGCTATAGACACCAATAATGATACTGCAATGTTCTTCAGAGGTTATCAAATTTACAAGAATGATAAATATGTCTATCTCTGTAGACTGTGTCACCGATATCACTCTGTGTCACAATGATATTTTATAAAAACATAAACATTTTCAATTTCCAACTGTTTCTCCACAGTACCAATCATGGTCTTAATTAATCAATTTCAACTTACAACATGCAGTGGTCTCCCCTGGGGTATAAACTCTTTCATTCTGTTTTGAAATTAAAAAGGCATTCACTGTTTTGTCAAAGAGAAATCACAGCTCCATTTTTAAGGCAACCCAGCATTGTATTAACAATTCCAGACATTTTAATGTCAAAGTTATCATTATAGTAATATATGAGGCAAAATAATGATTGCACTCTGCCACCCGTATTACATTTTAAAAGAGATATGGCTGCATGAAAAACTTTACAAATTATAACTGGATGAACAAAATTAAGCTGCTCTCTCATAACTCTTAATATGATGGAAGGTAAAGCTGTTGAGAAAGTATTTTTATGCAAGAACACATTTTTCCAAATGTTAAAACATGGTCTTTTCAATACATGAAAGGGAATGTGGGCCTTTTCTGTCCATTTAATAACATCATCATTTATTTTGTACTTTCAAAAATTCAGAATTATTAAATGCTCAAACTCACTGTGAGAGAAGTCCAAAGTACAAATCTGATAAAATTCCATTTTTTCCCAATTTATAAACCAGCAGCCTTAAGAAAGCCGGTATTATTTGAGTTGCAAAATGAAACAAAGTGACATTAATCTGAATTCACTATAATTGAACTGGCTCTCAATACCACTGTTTATTTAATGTGGTCTCTTAATAAAACTCTATATATCCTACTATGTTACTGACATCCCAAACTCACTCAATAACAAAACAGCCAAGGTGATTATTATCTGTAGTGAGCTACATTTTGCTCTAGTCTCCTGATCTAGTGAAATATCTGTCAGCTTATTTTATTTGAAAAATCACATATACAGCACTGGAGAAGATGGTAAATTATGCGTTGAACTACAACAAATCATTGAAATGTTAAGGTATAAACAGAATGGAATAACAGAAAAAAAGTAACAATTGTAGAGTAGCATAGAGTATTAGGAAACAATGGATAGAGTATAATAATGTATATTTAACATTTTGGTAATTATCTTCTTTTATAAAAAGTTTAAAAAAGGATAAAGAGATTGAGATGTGACTTTATAAGTTAAAAGGTTGTTAGGTAATGCAAGGCCACAGTCAACTACTTTGCATGGAAATATTTTATGTTTATGTATTATTGTTTGTTTACTTTTATGTTCTGCAGGTAAAAAACATATACAGTTGTGCTCAAAAGTTTGCATACCCTGGCAAATATTGTGAATTTTGGCTTTTATTTAGAAAATATGACTGATAATGCAAATGTCTTTTATTGAAGGATAGTGATCATATGAATCCATTAATTATCACATAGTTGTTTGGCTTCTTTTTAAATCATAATAACAGAAATCACCCTAATGACCTGGTTCAAAAGTTTGAATACCCTTGAATGTTTGAAAATAAAACCAACATGGTGCTCTGAGGAGCAAAACCCTCACATTGTGTGGCAAACAGCATTGCCAGCCTTACAATTTTCTAACCATCATTTTTGATGGGCAATTTCCTAGTGTATATATATATATATATATATATATATATATATATATATATATATATATATATATATATATATTGTGGCAAAGCGCCCCCTAGAGGCTGATCTGGAGGTAAAACAGCCTTTAGTCCAGCAAGGAGTGAGTTAACTCCTGTTAACTCCTGCTATAAAAGGCTCCCTTGGAGAAATGGGTGTGGTCCCTGCCAAAAGCCTGTTTGTTAGACAGTGTAATCAGTGTGTGGAGCTGCAGGCTTGGAGCTGCCTGGGAGACACAGGCCCAAGTGAGAAAGGCCTGAGCTGGAGTAGGTGAGCAGAGGTCAATGCTCCAAAAGCGTGCAGTGCAGAAAGAGACTCCAGAAAGGTGATTACCCAGTAGGGGAACGGCTGCAGATGGAGAGATAGAGAGAGAGAGAGAGAGAAACTGCTCCAATCAGGGAGCAAGAGAGAGAGAGAGAGAGAGAGAGAGACAGAGACCTGAGACTACAGACAAGTAACCCCTGAGAAGTAATCCCTAAGAGGAGAGGGAACTACTGGAGTCCAATTCATAGTGGACTGTGTGTGTTAAGGTTGCTGGATTTATTTCTCATCCTATGCCGAAGTTTAAATAAAGTGTATAAAGAGTGGAAAAGCCTTTTGTGCCTTCCTCCATTAAGATTAAGAGCTGGTTAAAGCTGGGCAATGAGCCTGTGAGTGGTAGTGTCTTGTCACAATATATATATATATATATATATATATATATATATATATTAAACAAATACAGGCACCTAACTTGGGTGGAAATAACAAGACACCAGGAGCATTATTTAAACCATCTGCATATATGAGAGATATGCTGCACTGCTCAATAGGAAAGAACAAGGGAAAGAACCTAACACATATGGGGACTTTGGAACCCATGTTGATTACTACTGATCCAAAGCACAAAAGACAGTAGCACTTTTTGCTCAAGTTACAGGATATAAATGTATTGTGGTCTTTGTTGCTTATGACAAAGCACAAGCATATATATTATTCAATTGAAAGTACAGTTCATATAAATAAATATATATTTTACAAGTTATATGCAAATAATCATAACAGAAAAGATAAACATCATTATAATGCATTGAAGAAAAGTGTAAGTAACAAGAAAGAAAACATAAATTACCCATTTACATTAGTTTTTTTTGTGATTCTGCTTATAATATATATAAAAAAATCTCCCTATAAGGTATTTGCAGTAATATATTTTAAGTAACTTCTAGGACCTGAACATAAAATATGTCTTAAGTACCTCTTACTGTTTTTCCCAGAAACCTTTCATCCTATAATTAAGTTTAATAAATATACTATAAGATACAATCAGCAAATTATCTGAGTTTCTCTTCAGTTGTTGCTCTAAATTACACATATTTTTATACAGCAATACACTGTAAATATAATACGTAAAGTGTAACAGGGCATATCATAATACATTGAAGACTTTCTAGTATGATACATTTTCAGAGATATGACTTTGTGTTTATTAGATGGCATCCAAACATACAAATATCCATCCATATACTCATCTTTCTTGGTGCACTGTGATTCTAGCAAGCAAGTAACTCAATGGATTTGATGGGGAACTTTTAAAGTATAGTATACGTGAGTATTTATATAAAAGTAACATAAACATGCATTTTCTTCTGGAAATGACACATTTTACAATCACGATTTAATACTATATTTTTAAGTATGGTTAAAACACTTGGTTTTAATCATGTGTAACATTAAGTATGAATTTGGTGAAGAAAATACAATACAAACATTTACATATAAATATTCAGACAATGCAAACCATGCCAAAATATATATCGCAAAATGTGCTAATTTGCATGAATGTTAACATTCTTTTAATTATGCCAGAAGACAATCTAACTTTACAATTAACTCCTGTCAGAAACCTATTTTCATTCATATATTTCCACTGATGTTTTGTTGGATGTTAATAGGCCAAGGTTGTTACAGCAGCATGCATCCATTTATCAGTCCATTTAGTTCTCAATGTTGTCCAGCTATGACATTGAGAATTTCCTAAGCAATTGTAGTTGAGATTTATTTTGTCAGCAAGGTCAAAGTCTAAATTTGATTGATGGACTTCGTAAATCCATTCTATTTGACCATCCTGTCAGCAATTTAAGCAAACTTCTATCAGGTAAGCTGAAGAACAGAAGACAAAAAAGTGCATAATAGAAGAGCTGCGGTAGGACAATGAGTAAAGTAAAGGCTTTAAAATAATGAAATGTTAAGAAAATGCAGACAGATTGTACAATACTGCAGTTTGACTTGCAATATAGATTTTTTTTCAATATCATTAATAGCCCATAAATTGATTTAGTATAATAGAAGCTGCTATTAGAAATGCAAGTTATATGAAGCTGGAATTAAAATGGGCATATTTGTAGCCTATTTGCTCACTTTAAATGAATGGATTCATGGAAACTAAAGGGATAAAAGTGAATTTGAAATATTATATCTATGTTCTAAGGTTAATCTAAATATGGACCTTGAGGACTTGTAAGTCAATTAATGTTGTATTATTCCTTTGAATGCAGAAGTCCCAAAATTAGAATATGCTCTTTTGAAGCGCTAGGCTTGGTAATGAGAAACATTTTATTAATATACAATAATAAGTACAGTCTTATTTAAGAAACTCTAATACAGAACATGACTTGATAATGGTCAAACTAATTTTAGAAAGTAAAAAAATAAACACACGCTTTAATTTGAATAATTATATGGTGTTTTTCCTACTAAAACACTGCCAGAATTGTATGCAAATTACAATCAAATTGAACAGAACAACATTTTTAAATCAAGTCCCCTTCCCAGATGCAAATTAAGGGCAACAATTAATGGATGCACCATTGGAAATACACTCCATATAACAAGTAATATATTTTACTTTCTAAAAACATTGTTCAAGAGAGTTTATTATTCATTTGGAATTTCAGTGTCCTCTAAAGTGAAACAGTGGAGCTATTTACATATATTATTTAAAAATTGTGTTTTCCTACTGTAACATTGAAGCTTACCTTTTTGTGCTGTCAGTCAGGATCTCTGAAGCATTGGCAGACAAAGATTCTAATATTTTCTTAATGAAACAATGTTGCGTAAAATACTTGGTTCGCCTGAGGAATTGGAGTTATTGTCTTCTGTACAGGCATCTGGGTTTGAGCATGAATAACATTTTTCAATACAGTTGACTACATTGCCTCAGGGGCTAATCAAGAAAAGAGGGAATGATATCTCAATAACAAATTATTAGAATGTTGGTTTGCAGGTGGATCAGAAACCATGGCCAGGACATATTACATAACAGAACCTTACACCTCAAATGATTCTTCAGATCCTCTACCACTAAATGATAAAAAAAGTCATTCTATTCTAGAAATTAACTTTTGCCTTACATTTTAAATACTGGTGTATTTACATTTTTCCATTCGTAAAAACAATTTTATTTGATTTCATATGAAATATGCTGCAAACTGGATCACTTATGTACATCTAAATGGTTTGGAGCTGCATTTCTCTCCAGTGCAAAACTATTTTCTCCCCTGTCACTCATGCATTGAGAATTCTTAACAACAAATTAAAGATTATCTTACATTTTAATGGCATTACTAGATAAAATTGTTCTATAGGGTTAAAGCTAAGAAAATACAATATAATTTACACCCTTAAGATAATATTCAGTGTATATTGCAAATATCCACTGCCTTCACTTGGAAGCCACCAAAATAAAAGGCTATTGGTGTAGCTGGCACACATATCTGTGAGAGCTATATATTTTTTGCTTATGTTATGTTTTTTGTTTCAATGAAAAAATAATTATGCCTTTAATTTTATACATATAGGCTTATTTTAGCCCAGGGTTGCTTCGCTGCTGCTCTTACAAATAATATATAGATATTTTGTATATTTAAGTTTTTGGTAGCAATGCAGCAAATCTTTTTAGTATTATTACTACTAATAATATCATGGGTATATTTTAATTTTTTATTCCCTAGGCCATATAGATTTGTGCATTCCCCACGTTTCACTTACAGCTCCTGATTTCCCCTTTCTATATTTCAAATCATAAATTTATGCTTGTTTATGTTTATGGTATGTCGGAAAGTGTCTGATACACTTACAGACATAAATATCACATTATATAGATATTTCTTTGCATACACAAACATATTTCAATGTACTACATTGGCATTTTCAGGCCGCCTACTGCCCCGTGAAAATATGCTGCCTTAGGCCGGGCCCTTGTATCCTATGCAGAAATACACCCCTGACTAATATAATAGCAGGAATGTGACCCTTACAATAATCTTATTTATTGTGAAAAGTTATCCTTCTTAGTTACTAAAATGCAGCCCCAAAGGTTTATTTTGTACTTTTATCATAGACAAATATGAAGCAGTTCCT
This sequence comes from Discoglossus pictus, assembly GCA_027410445.1. NCBI lineage: Eukaryota > Metazoa > Chordata > Amphibia > Anura > Alytidae > Discoglossus > Discoglossus pictus. The sequence goes on along the minus strand of CM050164.1, from coordinate 302,462,459 downwards.
TGCTGCAATATCAGATTGACAGTTACGATTGCAGAATTTGCAAACACCATTAGAATAAAAATGATTCTTTGGACACCTTATGTACTCATCCTGATAACAAAATTGTCCTCAGATACCTGAACCCAGACTTTATGGTGTATATATTTATATCAAACATTCTCATTTATCTTTCCTATAGGTTACAAAACACTATCACCTGTCATTAGTTTATTCAGAAAAAATGTGATACTAAAGACACTGATGAGTACACACCATCTGAGATAAGCAGGAACATTTGATGAATTTACCAGATGTTTGTCCAGATGACTGAGGACAGAGTCATGCACATGATGAGTAATTAGGAAACCAGCCTAGTCTCTGGACATAAAGTAACCTCATCTTGAGTAAGATATCCTTCAAATGTGCTAATTATAAAATAAGACGACTGATTTGTTAAGGCTCTGTAGGTCTGGACTGATTTCAGCTGTGTTTTATTTCACAAAATTGAACTTTAGTTGCTTGGGGTATACCCCTAAGCATGGTATTTTTTGCCATATGGAACAGACTAGAGAATATTGACTGATGTTTATCCAGAAAACGTCTGCAAACTAAATTATAAGTATAGTGGTGATTCCCTTCTCTAATCATGAATATGTTGTGTTTTCAGTGAAATATATTTAATAGGCAGTACAAAATGTACAAAATGTTTTTAGTGTGCTGTGACCAATTCTAACCCTTTGATAGAGGTGAGGGAAACAACCATATACGGATCAAGTGACTTTGCATGTATGGAGCAACATAAAACATTTGCCTACAGATATATTGTACTAAAAACAACACAAAAGAGGCCAATATGCAAATGTGTAATTTATACTTACTTATTTTTAACATGTTCTTACTAACATTTTCACAAAGTTCATATCACTGCCATTTCTCTGCGTCCTTCTGTCCCATTCTTTATAATTTAAAAGAAACCCATTTAGAATGAACACTGTATACGTTTTAAGAAAATGCACAGTATCACTACAAGTACTACTTGTCTGACAAACAATTATATCACTGATAGATGCCATTTTGAAGACTACTAAAATTGAAGGTACATTAATACCATTTTACTGAAAATATAATATTAAAAGTTATTTTACAACATAGAAATATAATTAATGATTGTAAAGTGGGACCCTGCTCATCCCTATGTTTTCATATAGGGCATACATTCAGACTTAACGTCTCCAAGAATTATCCAACACTTTGCCTTTTAGTATATCTAGCCCAACAACTCTTATAACGGACTGAACCTCCAATCATGGTAACCATGTCTGCAAGTAGAGGTGGGAGCCATCACTTTCTAGAACAAATTAAAATTGTAAGTTTTGTAAATTCTGAGTATTTTTTTTTTTTTTTTTAACATCAAGTCACATTGTCCATATATTTTAAAGTACTCTTTAATGTGGACTGTTCATTAAGAACATTTTCTATTTCACTGTAAAAGACATAACTGACTTCATAAAATCTATCTCACAATTAAATCTAATAAGGGTTATAATACACTTGATAAAATGATGTTAACCCTTTAAATTCAATAGTACAAATGTTAATCCATTACAATAAAAAGGCTTGGTGTCAAAAACAAGTTTATATATAGAAAGAAAATAATAGGAAGTGCAACTGTAGCATTTTCACAGGATGAGAAATAATGTTGTGGGGAATAAAATAATGGTGAATGAACACATATTCACAACAGGGAGTCATGGTTAACCTTCCCAGGAACCACAATTAACTGCATTTCAAGGAAAAGTAAGGCTAGCTGCTAAAACTTTATGGATTGTACCTGTTAAAACAAATATGGAATGTCACACTACAGAGGCATTGCCATTATTTCTCTTCCATGCTGTAACATATTTGTCATCAAACCATTATGTTGGCACGTCAAGCTGTATACTTAAAAGCTTTAAAAACATAGTTGAACAGTTGTGCTTGTTGTTTCTTACCACTGTGACAAAGAAAAATCCAAGCCTTTAAATGTCACTTCTGTTTGTCATTATATTTTGTTTATTCCTAGACCTATGAAAGTTGCTGTCAAATAAAAGCAGGTGCTGTTTCCGATGAACACTCCTTATCTGCTAGTCTCCAATATTATAACGTTGCTTAAACCATAGACTAACGTGAATGTTCTCAGAGTACCATATGACAATTTGGAACAAAACTGTCCCCTAAGGCATATTACTTGCTAACATATTCTATAGATAAAACATAAAGATTATCAGATCAAAAATATAGAGGAAAATCAAAAAAACGGTAATGTTTATTCTATGTTTCTACAAATGTGACAAGAACTGACCATCTGCTCAGCAAATACATCAACAGACATTGGCAGGATCACAGCTGCCTGAGGGACATGTGGAGTATTTGTTGATACTGAAAAGTTGCCTGCTGAAATGTTATCATATCACTGGATCATTCTGAAATGTTACCATTACCTCCTGCTGAATATAATCATTGGGATTTGCTCTATTTTGTACAAACAGGTGTCCTTTAACAAAAGATATCAACACTGTACAATTGCATTTTCAGTATCCCATAAATGACTCCACCTAGTACTATAGCTCTAGTAAACCAACTAATTAAAGATAAACAGCCTTATTAAATTGCGATTCGGCAAATTGAAAAGGGCTCTATTTAAGCACATAGCATATTTTTTTTACAGAAGTTTTTAGTTATCTTCTATCCAAAAGCAAGGTCTTCACTAACTAAAAACTTCTGTAAAAAAAATATGCTATGTGCTTAAATAGAGCCGTTTTCAATTTGCTCTAAACAGAGCCCCATGAGCCCCTAACGATCCCTATAACTCATAGGGCTCTAAACAGAGCCCCATGAGCCCCCAATTAACCTGGTCACTCATGTGGGTCAATACAGACCCCCATAACCCCTAATTAACCCTGTCACTCATGGAGCTCTGAACAGAGCCCCATGAGCCCTTAATTAACCCTGTCACTCATGGGGGTCAATACAGACTCCCATCAGCCCTTAATTAACCCTGTCATTCATGGGGGTCAATACAGACCCCCATGAGCCCTTTTATCAACACTATAACTCATGGGGCTCTATACAGAGCCCATGAGACTAAAATGAACCCCCCTCAGTCCAATAGGGGTTTATATAGACTCCTATAGGACACTATTAACCCCTAGGATAATCCTACAAGTGCCATGAGGGTCCTCCAGTACCCTCATGACAAAGTCGAAGCAGTATACTACACTATTAACCTTAACTATACCCCATTAACCCCATAATCCTAACTATACCCCATTGACCCATACTAAACCCTATCTATCCCTTACTGGGCATATCTAACCATATCTGGACCTAATAACCCTTACTGGGTCTATCTAACACTTACTGAGGCCACTATAACCCTTACTGGGCCTATTTAAACCTATCTGAACCTAATAACCCTAACTGGGCCTATTTAACCCCATCAAGTCCTATTTAATTCCATCACTTATGGCGGTCTATACAACCCAATCAGTCCCATAAGGGTCTATGAAGACCCTCACAGAACAATGAGAACCCTATTATTTACCCCATAAGTGCCATGAGGGTCCCCCAGTGCAAACACTACACTCCCCCCAATAAACCATAAATATTCTCCCCCCAATAAACCACCAAATCTAAACTAACCCCCCTCTACCCTAACCTATGAACCCCTACCTACCTAACCCCCTATTAAATCCCCACCCCACTAATTCCACAAAATAAAAAAAGCTAAGGTACAAAAAATAAAAAACCTGTCACCAAAAATAAAAAACCTATGTTACCAAAAATAAAAAAGGACATTACAACCTCCCCAAATATACATATCATTACAGTAATAAATACATTATAAACATACCCCTAACTACAATACATTTCCCCCTATCTAGACATTACCCCCTATCTAGACATTATATAGATGTATAGATAGGGGGTAATGTATTGTAGTTAGGGGTATATTTATAATGTATTTATCACTGTAATGTTATTTATATTTGTGTATGCCTTTTCTTTACAGGTGTGTAATAATTTTTTTATTTTTTGTAGTGGGGGGAGGTTTGTAATGTCCTTTATTTATTTTTTGTACCTTAGGTTTTTTTTCGTTTTTTTTTTTGGTAACATAGTTTTTTTATTTTTTGTACCTGAGTTTTTTTTATTTTGTGCAATTAGTGGAGTGGTGGGTTTAATAGGGGGTTAGGTAGGTAGTGTTAGGTAGGTAGGGGTTAATAGGTTAGGGTAGAGGGGGGTAGTTTAGATTTAGTGGTTTATTGGGGGACAGAATAGTGTGGTGTAGTGTGTTTACTTAATGTCATGAGGGTCCTTGAGGACCCTCATGGCACTTATGGGGTTAATAATAGGGTTCTCATTGTCCTATGAGGGTCTTCATAGATTGGGTTAAATAAAGGCTTACAGGGGTCTGTATAGACCACCATAAGTGATCGGGTTAAATAGGGCTAGTAGAGGTTAAATAGGCCCAGTTTGGATTATTAGGTCCAGATAGGTTTAAATAGGCCCAGTTAGGGTTAGATTGGCCCAGTAAGGGTTATTAGGTCCAGATAGGTTTAGATAGGTTTTAGTGTGCGTTAATGGGCTATAGTTAGGGTTAATAGTGTAGTGCTTAGACTCTGTCATGAGGTTTTGGTTTGCAAAACAAAACCTTCGCACACCGCACATTCCCTATCAGGGTTGTATATCAAGGGTCAGCTCTTCTAATTTTTCTTTGAAAAGACAGAGCATGTTAGCTAGAAAAAAGTGAGAAGTAATGTACTAATCCATCCTTGCTCCTGCCACAAAACATTTGTCATTGGTGATCTGGCTCTCAGATTCTTGAACCAAATCCACATTGCCTAGGTTCCAAAGATCTGAAAACAGTTCCCCAAATAGCCAGATTTATTTTGGAATACAAAACTTTTATGTGAGCTGCACGAACATTTTGTAACACGGCCATGTGAAATTAGCAAATACTGAAAAGAGAATATCTTGGTCTTTGATTAATATGTATATCTTAATGATACAAATGATACAAATGCTTTTGACATCTGACACCTGTAAGCTAAGTTTACATAATATTAAAAGTGTCTGATTTTATTTAGTAATTTTATGACATATTACATTTTTGAGAAGAGCTTCTGCTGACGGTGAAAAACAAGACCATTACAGGGATCCTTTAAGTAAATAAATTAGATAACAAATCATTTGTGTTTAAATAAAATTAATTTCCCAAATTATACAGCAATAAATGTACAATAAGTAGAATAATACTCAAAATAATAATCCCTTGGGTAACCTAGGAAAAAGATAATGATGATATACCACTAGGCAAACTAAATGTATCTTTTCCAGTCATTCCACTGTCCTAAATGTATAGGTTAATTAAATAAGAAATGGCCCACATAACACATATTGGCCATTCTTTTAACCAATTTGAAAAATATCAATAAAGTATATCTTTAAAAATGTGTACATCTGTTTTAAGATTTAATTTTTTTTTTACTAGATCTACTGAAATTTAATTCTGAAATACCCATTGCCTTTTCTATAAAGTAACACTTCCACTGTCACATGATCTCTAAGCTTTGTACCGTCTAAATATAGAACATAAGCTCTTCTTACTGTCGATCAATAATATTCTTCTTTTATCCATATCTTACATTATCTCTCCTTCCAGTTATTAAGCTATTTAAAGGGCAATTACAATCCTATATTTAAAGGGGCATGCATTTCACTAGGAATATAATACGCCTATGTATTTATTTACTTTTGTGTAGTTTATTTTATTAAAAAGTGCTTAAAAGCTCTGTTTTTCTGCCTAAAATCTTACAAATAGTTCCTAATTATTTACTCCTCTTTGCAGCTCATGAAAATGTTGTACGTCTAAGTACAGGGGTTGTAGTAAGTGGCAGCATGCTACTTGAGAGAGGTCATTGACAACCTAATTTGAAACAATGCAGGTTACGGTCTATGTATTCATGAGCTGCATGACCTACAGACCCGAACAGGTACAATTTCTATAAAAAGGTATATGAAAGTTCCCCCTGTTTTAAATATTAAGATAAAATTACCTGAGTGTTTGTTTGCATATCTAAACATTATTTTGTTAAAAGGTACTTAAAAGCTGTTTTCACTCACTCAAACCTTTCAAGCAGTCCCTGCAACGGTCTGCCCACAGCAGCTCACACATTCAATGTTTTTATTGGTACTAGATGTACCAGCCCCTTACAGACTTTCTCAACAGCATTTTTTTGCATGGACTGCCTGGAAGGTTTCAGCGAGTAAAAACAGAGCTTTTAATCACTTGTTAATAAAAATGATGTTTAAAAATGAAAATAAACCTTTAGGGAGTTTATTTTAATATTAGAAACAGGAAAACTTCCATACACCTTTAAGAACTTCTTAATAAAACACAGTACCTAAAATTACAACTTCAAAGGGTTCTATATTATAGATACAGATAGAAGCCAATTACAGTTGTGCTCCAGGCTCTTTTATTTGGGATGGGAGGAGGTTTTATGGCTAGTTGCGGTGTGAGGAGGTCACAGCAGTAGGAACAGACCCCTGAAACAGGGAAGGAGGGGTTGGTAACTGTAGTAATGTGGGTTTGGCAATAGAACTGGGGGCTGGTGTTTTTTTGATCTCTGTAAAATGTGTCTGAAGCAAGAAATAAAGGTCAGTCTTTTTGCACTAAAAAATGGTGTGGTCTAATTTATCTGTCTCTCCATGAATGATGCTGTGATCTGAGATGAATATAAAGTCACAACCTGCAGATTGCTCCTATAAGCTACAGTAGGAGAATTAAGGGTGTACTGAGCCCCTTGTATCTGGGTCGTGACACACAACCTCCAGGATCTCTACACAATTTCCTCAGGTTCCTTCTCTGCAAATATTCATATTCAGGGTGTTACCCATAGCCTGTCATAACTGTTCCACCTCCTCCCAGAGGTTGAATTACTGTAAGGAAATCTAATGTTTGGAGAAGACCCCAGCTAATCCATTTTAAATTATTTAAGAACAACATATTCATATCTGATGTTATCAACTTTAAGACAGATGTGCAATTCCACTTTTGGCCTGAATAAAAAATTGTTTCACTAGTCCAGCTGATGTATTCTGCAGCCTATATAACCCTCAGTTAGTAACATTACTCTTCATCTGAATACATTCTGTCAACCAAATTTAGTTTCTCGGACTCTCATATTCAATTTGGTTGCTCTGACCATACATCAGTTTACTCAACTATCCTAAGACTTTCGACTTTTATTATTATTAAAAAGAAGTGACCTAGACTATTCCAGCCATCAACCATGCTTGACCCCTGTTACTTCTTCCAGCTATTCTTTTCCACAGGCCATACATATTCACTGCATTTATTACACACAGCTACTGAAATTCCTTCTGGATATTCATTCAGGCCTCAGTTTTTTTGCCCATCACCTACTTAATCCCTGTGGTTCTACATTTTGGTACTGTTAACGCAAGGAACTGTTAAAACAGGATGTGTTCCCAAGTAGTATTGACTTGAATATTGAAAATGAAGGTTCCTGAAAAAAGTAACATCTGAATAAAAGTGTTACAATACAGTAGTAAAAAACAATATTGCAACAAAAAAAAAACTCAACAACTATTGTTATCTGTAATTTTGCAGCAGTTTTACAAATTAATTTGTCTTTCATTGCTTGCCATTTGTTAAATTTGCAAACACTAAATTCAGAAAAAAAATGTTTCCCCAGATCAAGCCCTTTTATATTTTTGTATTTAATAAACAGGGTACATATTGGAAGTGGATTTATTAAAGATACCTTTTCTTAACTCTTATGAATGTACTATTGATTTGTCTTTTCACAAGTTAAAATCTGCTGCTGTTTTATGTAACGCACATATGTGAAAGGAATTGAGGAGTTAATAAAGAAAATATTCAAAACTATACTAACTTCTTAACATTCAAATTTCAATATATTAGTTATCATCTGTGCTACATATAAACTGAGCTACTATTTCCACTGCTACACTTTAAACAGAAATTATTTATGGAAATGCTATTGATGTATATAACCTGCTAGGCTATCTCTTTGAATTAGGATGCTAGGCATAATATAAGTTGTGATCAACTACTCACTGTAAAGACATTACTCTAAATAAAGGTATTGAGCTGTCACACATTGGACACAAATTTCCACTATAAACAACATTTTAGTACAATGTCACTGCAGAACATATTTTTTATTTTACCCCCTTTGCTGAATTGAATAGAATATCACTGTAAAAAGAGATTATTTCTAAAAAGAAAAGATACATTTGGATTACAATGCATATATTTTTTCTTTTTATAAATGTTTATATGGATGATTTTTACTGGTGTCAGATTGATGGATGGAGCGCACACATTGTACATATACAGAGATTATAAGTATAACCTTGTATATTCTCAAAGGTTGACATCACTAGTCTTCTTTATGCAGGATATTACATGTTAGATTCTTTGGGAGTACACAATGTCAAACTGGCTATGGAGGGTAGTGAAAATGATTTATAATGTAATAAACAATGGTATATCATAGAATGTATAATACAGTGTTTGCTTCTTTTATAGTAGCCAATAACATGGCATACTGTCATGATAGTGTCAACTTAACAGTAACCTTCAAACATGTTGCACAACTTATGCATGCTTCATGGTCGATCACACAGTTCAGAATTATAGAAGTCAAAATATGACAGTACTCTAAAAGTATAAATTGCATCCAGTCTATTAAAAACCCTATCAGTCTTATGGTATAGTTATCAAATATCACTTTTTTGCATGCCTGATGACAGCCTGGATTTTTTTTGTTTTTACTTTGAATTATTTTGGTTGCACCCTTTGGATAATATTTTATCCTTTTAATATCTTATTAATATTATTAATAACTTATTAATATGTTTCAATACAAAGCTTCTTGGATAGATTACTATTTACTGTATCTTGTCCAGAAGTCTATGTGTTTCATTGCATATTGTCAATTGATTTGCTATGCATTTGATAAATTGTTTAATTGTTCAAAATGTTAATGTTTTTATTCTTTTGAGGATTGAATCATTCTATTCTAACAATAACAAATCCATACAGCATAAGTAAGTGATCTTAGATCTTTATGTGTTCTATTTTTCTGGATTGCAATAATAGCATTTCATAAAAAAATAATGAATCAAATCCTCACCATCACAGACTAACATTTTACTGTTCACATAATAGCGGCATTCCACCTGCAAGTAGAATTTATTATTTTTTTCTCCTCACAAATTTAATAGAACAATGACATTTTATTCTCAAGAACAAAGAGAGAATAACGTTTATTCAGCCACCTCAAACTTATTCAGTTGTAAAAATTAATAGGACTATGAAAAATGGAAATATAGATTAGACAATGATTTCATTTCATATTTGGCTAAGTTTACAACTTATGAAAGAATCAGAACATATTTTACAAGATGCATTTTTCCCAGTAATCCAGAATTTAAAGCATGTTATAATTACAAAATTGTACACATCATTGAACTAACAAATATGAAAGCACGGAACATACCTGGACCAACGTATAATTTATGTGTTAGTGCTTGAGAAATTAGCAAAATTGATTCACTGAAGGTCATTTGAATTTAGAGGTGACTTTCCTACATAAGAAACTTATTTTAAGGTACTCATTTTGCCTGATTTATGCTTATAGTATGAAAAAAAGAAAATGTGAGATCTAAAGAAAAATGAGATAGAGCTATAAAGATCAATGCAATAAAAAAGATACCAATACAAATAAACCATTTTAAAAATAATATATATTATTAGGTATTTATTTTATTTAGACAAAGAAGAATTGAAGCTCTAATGACAAATCATAAAAATGCAGTGAATAAGTAAACATTCTTGCATATGATAAACTTGCCTCGTTTCTTAAATTAGATTATAAATTCCACACCTTAAGAATGGCTTTAGTTTTATACTGCACTGTATATACAAGGAGTTATCAGCCACAATACACAAAAACATGTATGCAAAAATTAAAACCTGCAGTGTCCTACACCTCCGATCCATAGCCAAAGCTTGATTTATACAACAAAATGTAAATAAAACAATGTCTTATACTATGTAATTTGTACTTTGTCTTCCAAACTATAATTCAGCTGATTAAAATCCAGAAATTCATGTGAATTGTTAAAAAAATATGTCTAGAAACATATTGATAATTACATTTCTTGTAATTACATTATATTGTGCTGATACAAAAGTGGTATAATATACATTTTGGGTTAATGACATATTACTAATAGAATTTTCTAACAGGCTAGGTAAATATTACTTTTCAAATAAAGTACAAAGGATAATTGATATATATTATTACAGTATAACAATTTACAGAATATTGTCTCATTGAACTACCTAAAGCAACATAGAAGGAAACAGTGTTTCAATTGCCAAATAAGAGCCTAGCAGAGGTAATACTAAATTAAAAAAGTTACTACATATTGTTACCATTTAATATTGACTATTTAGTTTAAGTTACTTACAAAGATTAACCAATCAAATATTGCTATTATCATTATCTTTACAAACAGTGCAGCCAATTATTAGCATTCATATGGTTGTTGAAGATGCCATATCAAGAAAAACTATTTTTTTCCAAAAAGATAATATTTATACTTTTATCATTCAATATTCTAATACAAAAATTCACAACTGTAATCTGTATGTATTTATTGTTTTGTAATAAAACATTGAATTCCATACCCTGATAACTAACTAAATTTACAATAGGAAGTAATCCTTACACGCGCATAAATTGTAACCTTAATAGAAGAAGGATATAAGCAAAATTATTGACTAATGACTTTATATGTGTTCAACATTTAATAAAGGTTATGTTTTAATTATGCTGATATTTCAATGAACTGTTGTTCAGAAAAGGTGTCGCTTCGGCTCTCCAATGGTATGAAATAATGTTTTCATAACTAAACATGAACATGTTGGTTAACGTAAAAAGGACACTGCAAACTCTGTTGAGCTTTTCTTTTTAGTATATGAAAGGCTTGATCACACTGCCACTAGTAAAGTGATGACTAAGTTACAAACATCAGTTTAGCTTATTTTGGTTGCTTACATAAAAATGATCACATAACTATCAGAGGCAGAGCATCTCTGTAATCAAAATTTGTATGAATTTTCATCCTGGCCATGCTGGAAACACCCAATAAAACTGTTAATAACTGGAATATGGAGACATGAGAGACTTTTTGAAATGCATATCAAAAGCTCTTATACCAACAACCTACATTACACACAGTCACAGCATTATAACATATATAGAAACTAATTTTCACCAGCAGTATCTTAATCTGAGAACGATCTCTACGGACTTGAATGGGAAGGTGAGGACCTGCTAATATGATGTATTGGGATAGAAATGTACAGGTAATTGGTTGATTGACAGTCATTAGCATGAGTGTGGTGTAGCCGGTCTTAGCAGTGAGGAGACCCGAATAGCATTTGCAGTTTTATTTTTTTCTAAGGGATTTTGGCAGCTGAAAATCTAATGCGTGAGACTGTATCAAGAGCCATAAGTGTGGTATATATTGGTAAAGCCTGTCACATGAGGGTAACAGTTAAAGGGCCAAACACATTTAAAAGAGCACATTTTAAACATTACAAAATATATGTTTTTGTGCATTATTAAACTAAAAACTGTTCTCACAATCTACTGCTTCATTGGGCTTGAAAAGATCCTAGTACAATCCTACCCAGTAGAATTGTGAGGTTCGTTGCATCCCTGCTAATAGGATATGGACCAGTACCATGAAAATGACCACCGGTAGCACCAACAATACCACCGGCACGCAGAAGCTGAAGAAGTTACCTACTGTAACTATTTCCCAATGCAGGATCAGCAACAATAATCCCAAACAAGGATTATCTTTCCCCCGAATGACACTCACACATTGACTATGTAAGTCCAAACTGGAAACCGATTTATTGGTCACAGTACAACAAATGTATCCATAACATTGTCTATTCATAACAAGCCCCAACCTTCAGTAAACATTACTCTAGCCAAACCTCAATATCCATACACTGGTTCATATGGGAGAACTGTCCATGGAATTATGTTATCCTTCCTGATAACCCCCTGTAGACCAGGAGCCTAACTGATAGATTAGTCTAATCCCGTCTTTGTTCCAGGCCTTCCAACGAGTTATTGAGTCAGAACAATAGGAGACACACCATGTCTGACTGCATATGTGACCTTACACACTCATCCCTTCTCAAGCCTATGTCCCCAGGGATCCCACATAACCCTTGGGGAAAATCCGAAAGTTTAACAGCAGACATGACCATGTGCAACTCTTACATCAATCAATACAAACATGAACCAAATACTACACAATACTATAACATAACATTAAACATAATTAACCATTCCACGTCATCATGGTTGCAACAATCTCAATTTCAGTGTGACCATAACATCATCCTTTAGAAAGGAAAAGAATTGCGCAGTATTAACCATTGCCATCCTGCGGCCTATCACAGTTTAACAGTTCCAAAAGACCAGTGATCTCCTTGGGCATAACACCTGTTTCATTAAAAACAAGCAGGAACTGTACAGAACATATTTTAGTATGTAGACCTCATTGGCTGCCAGAGGGCAAGTCCCAAAGAGCTGTTAAACTTATCAAATATCTTCTCTACAGATAGTAGTTTTACTTACTATTATTTCATGTAATGAGCAACCTTTGTAATATTGAAAATGTGCTCTTTTAAATGCTTAAAAAATGTGTTTTTAACAAGAATCTTATCAAATACAAAGTGGTGAATGAAGCCATTATTTTGTTATCAATAGAATGCAATCATATCATAATGATTTTTGAATATAACCATTTTATTTCCAGGTACTATCCCTAGGTAATATTTGCTATATGTTTATTTGTACAGGAATTTCAGTGAATGTTTACTGTGTTCATATAAATAGTAAAAAAATATTTTCAAAAAATGTCAGCATACACACAATGGCTTACAGGTATCAGCATTTCACGCTTTGCCGCTTCTTCCTGAGAATAGAAAATGCAGAGAAAAAATATATTTCAAATAAAAAGTAAGTCAAAGCAAAGAAAGGTTTGCTTCAATATAGCACTAAAATCTAAAATAAAAGTTTAGAGTGTGCAATAGATATGCCATTTAATTTTCCTTGGTAAAACATTGAAACTGCTGTATAGTAACATCTTCTAATTCTTAAAACTAAACATGGCATTTTAAATAATGAAATGCATACATTACTTTCCTGTTAACATCCCTACCAGTGATAAGTGGTCATGTAACATAACACCTTTTTTTCAAGCAATAAAAAGAGCATGGGATTTTTGCATGAAAAAATATTATGTAAAACATGTTTAAACCTCACTGAAACAAACTGGAGATGCAGACCATTTAGTCTGTGGATCTCATTGACTGTCAGAGGGCAAGCCTCCAAGAGCTGTTTAATGGAAGTTTTAGTGCTCAGAGAAGTTTGCATACCCTGGCAGAAATTGTGAATGTTGGCATTTATTTTGAGAATATGACTGATCATAGTCATCATATGAAGCCATTTACTATCACATAGTTGTTTGGCTCCTTTTTAAATCATAATAACAGAAATCACTCACATGGCCCTGATCAAAAGTGTACATACCCTTAATACTGTGTATTGCCCCCATTAGCATCAATTACAGCGTGCAGTCTTTTGTAATAGTTGTCTATGAGGCCCCTAAGTCTTGCAGGTGGTATAGATGCCCATTCGTCTTAGAAAAATGCCTCCTGGTCATGCAAAGTCTTTGGATGTCTTGCATGTACCACATGTTTGAGATCTCTCCAGAGTGGCTCGATAATATTAAGATCAGGAGACTGTGATGGCCACTCCACAACCTTCACCTTTTCCTGCTTAACCACTGGAGGGTCAACTTGGTCTTGTGCTTAGGGTCATTGTCATGCTGGAAAGTCCAAGAACATCCCATTCGCAGCCTTCGTGCAGAAGAATGCAAATTGTCTGCCAGTATTTTCTGATAACATGCTGCATTTATCTTGCCATCAGTTTCACAAGATTTCCCATAACGTTGGAGCTCATGCACCCCCAAAATATCAGTGAGCCACCATCATGCTTCACAGTGGTGATGGTATTCTTTTCATTATAGGCCTTGTTAACCCCTTTCCAAACATAGCACTTATGGTTCTGACCATAAAGCTCTTTTTTGGTCTCGTCAGTCCAAATTACAGTGTGCCCGAAACTGTGAGGCATGTCAATGTATTGTCGGGCATATTGTAACCAGGCTTTTGTGTGGCATTGGTGTAGTAAAGGCTTCTTTCTGGCATCTCGACCATGAAGAAGAGGATGAGGTAGAGAGGAGGATGAAGATGTATTAGGGGTGGGGGAGAGTATGGGGATGAGAGAAGGTGAAGATTTTAGAGAGTTAAGAGTTAAAGGGATGTGGGAGATTTGGGATAGGGGGGTGAGGGATGAGTGTGGGTGGATGCAACACTCGTCCCTTCATTAATCAACTACCCATTGACGAACACGCTAATTTACCTCTCATTGTTTTTTTCTTTAATGCCACCTTTTGCCCTTCCACCTTCTCTTTCACTATATTTCTTCTACTCTATTGTCTCCATGATTTTAAACTCACTTCTTCGTATCCATTGAACAGCCCCTACTTTTCACTTTTGGTCCTCTCCTTATGTGCCATCATCTCCTCTCTACTCTTCCATTTTCCCTGACTGGTCATGTTACCATACCATCTCCTCCTTTCACTCCTCACCAACTTATATTCAGTGTCTAAAACCTACACCCACCGTCACATTCTTCTAACTCTAGGCCAACACAAACACCTATTGTTCCTGCTAGTAACCACTTATCACCAACTCTCCATTGACTTATCATGGTCTCAATCCATTCCTGCCAAGACCAACCACAACTTAACTTTTCCTATTACACTCTGAACGTTCATACCCTTTGCAAGCTGTTGGCACCACAATCTACTACTTCAGGTAACCACCATCAAGACCTACCTTATGGTTGTCCAGTTTTATCTGCTCCACCAATCAAACTATTCCTCAAGGGTCTGTTTAGACTCCTATGTCAGGAGACATATGTAAACAACTCATTACCTTTTTTGGCTCCAAAACATTGCTGACTTTCAAAGCAACCACTTCCCTAGCCTTCTACGGCCTAGAAAATTCACTAGCTCATCTTCCCAATCACAATTCTCAATATCGCCTTCCTAGCTGACACTTTACTACTTCACTCCACAAAAACAATTTACCTTTCTCTACTACTTACTACCCTACGCTCGGCATTACTTGACCAGTATCCACATTTTGCACCTTTATCTCATCCCTTCTAGTCAAACCCCCTGTATATTTCAAGACAGCCTTTATTGCACATAAATTTCCTTTATCATTTTAGGATTATCCTTCAGTATTAGGCCATGAACTTTTAATACCCAGTGCACTCATTTCAAATTGGAGTCATTTTATCAGCTTCCAGAAAACCAGAACTACAAGACATTACATTCCCAGAGATCACACAAGCTTTGCCAAGCTCAGTTAGTACGATCTAGTTAGTTTTTGGCCCTCTTAGCAGGCCAGAACAGTTTGTAGCAACAACCCACATATCAACTACACAAGGAGAGGGGCCCAACCACAAATATCCAGGTTAAATACCTGGGATAGTGGGAGGGCCCTTCTCCCTCCACAATTTGTAAGCCCACTCCCCTTACCTTCCTGTGCACACATCCTCCAGCGCCCTCACCCACCTTCCCATCTCTCCTCATCATCATCACTAAGACCTAAGCCCTCTTAGCAAGCCAGAGCAGGGTGTTGTAGCAATAGGCCACATCTCAGCTACATATGTGTATATAGTTAATTAAATAATAAATGTAAAATAATCTTTAACCGGAAACTCCAACTCTTGCACTCTTTCTCCTTAAATGGCCATTTTCCTCACCGTAAGTTCTCTACATGGTGTGAATGAGCACACAATTGTATGTTAAAATCCTCTATTTTTTGTTAATTACATTAATCCAGTTTTAAGTCAGTTTACATGTAACATTTTTCCTGACTAGTGGCTGTTGTATGAGTAAAAACATAAAGTGATTTATAGTGGTTTTCCCTGGACTAAGGAATGCACTGACCAGTTAACCCATAACTAAACTGTGGTTCCAACACTCCATGCTCTGCACAGATGGATTTGTTAAGGGTTAATTCCTTGTTTTCTTTTGCTCTCTACTCAGCTGTAGCCGTGGGTTACCTCAAAAAGCATGGCACAGTCAAAGTATGAACAGGAAACAAGTTTTAATATCACTGGAGTTTCCTCAGTGTCTTGGATATCTGATAAGTCACAAGACTATATCTGAAATCCGAAACACTTACTATTGAAACTTTCTGGGACATATATAATACCTGCTTAACTTGTTATGGCTTTTTGCCTCTTTAAGCCTTATCCCTCAGAATAATTTTGGCTCCTAATCCCTGTTTGGTAAATACTTGACAAACAAGTGTCTTTATTACACTATCAGACTTTCTCCAGACCTCCTTTTTGTATGTGCATATGGTCATGTCCTAATTCCTTTTTGGAGTGATCATAGTTCTTCCTATGATGGTCATACACTATTGAGGCAAAGTTACTGAAATCATGATTTTGCTGGTGTTGAAAAGCTGCTGAAAGTTTTATCCTATGATCCAGATCAGATGTCTAACCGCGCCAAGTCACCTTGTTTTGTGACTAGCACCTTTTCCTATCATGCCATTACCTAGTATGTCTGATTGCTCACAAGAACATACATGATATTTAATCACAAAAATGACTTCATGGCTTTATACCTGTTACCTATTCATTGCATTATAAGCTTTGTAATTTTGTAAACTGCATGTCCAAACAATGCATTGCTTTGCTCATAATTGTTCTGTATCTTTACAGTATGTTATTTTACTTGACAAGAATAATTATCATAATAATGAGATGAGATAAGACAATTTATTGGAATAAGCAGTTTTTCTGGCACTGGGAAATATCACAATGTGACAGTCAGTGACAGCTCTTTAGCACAACCCCAAGAACTCCACCTACATCCATTCTTGTCTATATCATTCACAAATATATATATATATATATATATATATATATATATATATATATATATATATATATATATATATATACATATACTTTACATATATATATATATATATATACACATATATATATATATATATATATATATATATATATATATATATACAGTATATACAAACATATGCACACATATACATTATTATTATATATATATATATATACACATATACATTATATATATATATATATATACACATATACATATATATACATATATATATACATATATATATACATATACATATATATATATACACATACACGCACACACACACAAAACAGGTTATTACAGGCTTGAAAATATTTTGACTACTAACTGGCTCATATTATATTACAGTGTCATCCCTAAATCCAGCCCTGTGTAGAATTTCCTGAGAAAAAGGAAACGATTGGAATAACCCAAAACACCCTACAATGCTTTGTCACCTCACAACTGAATAATTACATCACTGTTTGCATATGGAAACAGGACTCAACCTACTTATATGATGATTATTATTATTATGGTTTTATTAGTAACATATTCCATAGTGCAGTAGTATACAGGGGTTACATATACGGCAAAAACTAAATTAACACATTGCAAAAGAATGAAGTTGATTCAGCGCAACTGGGCTTCACAATCCATCAGATTTGGGCTTGATACCCAACAGAGGAATACCAGGAATCGTGTGTGAGCACTTATATACCTCATAAATCGTTCCAGGTGAGAGTCGATGATTTGACAGTTGTTGCTTCAGATTATTATATCTGGTCTGGTGGATGATCTGCACTATATTGTCTACCGTTCCCTCCCTGTTTTTGAGCTTAAATTCAAACGTACATAGTATTGTTTCCACAGCACCATACAAGGATTGAACACTCACAAACTTACATAACTTGTCTTAAAAGTAGAGGCCCTAAAATTGCTGGTGCAACAGTTTGCTGCCGACTCATTATTATATTGCAGCACTCAGAATATGTGCAATTTCTGGCCTAAATAACCACTAAACAATGAACAATATATATGTCTGTAATCATTTTTAATTAGAAAAAAAAAGTGCTGATGCTCCTGTTGAAATCTTGAGGCACCCATGATAATGTGGTGTAAAATGAGTATGTGTGAGGTTCATTTACATTTCCTGTGCTCTCTTTTAGTGGTTCAAGTTGCCTGCTTTGGCCTGTAAGTGGGTGGTGCCAATTTCAATAGGATCAAATTATCTAACCTATCCTCCAGACCTCTGTGTATTCTTATACACATATTAAATACATTATTTACTGTCACCACTAAACAATGTTAATTTCAGCAGACTATTTGACTTACTACTGGCTAATATATAATAGGTAACACAATAATGTGTACACAGGGACACCTTGAATTCAGTTTATAAACACATTCAAAAATGGAGTTTGGGAAAGTTTGGGCATTTTAATATAAGATGTTTATCTGTATTCAGTACAAATATCTAAATATTTATATACATTACAGTAAACTGATTGGTCATAGTTCTTTCATGTCTTAGCTACATTGAAACTCACTTATTTTCCAACTAATTTAGACACAATATTTGAAACCAAATGAAGGTGATCAATTGTTTGTAGACATATGTGAGAAGTTAAGTAAACCCTTATTCTTACCTGTCAACTCCTGAAACCCCTTACACTCTCGTTCACCTAATTCTCATCTCTCCCTCATGCAGTCTATACTAACTGTAGCTACTGGAGTAATCATTCTGTCTGCTATTTCCATTATTCACCCCCCTTGCTGAAAATCAATCAATACCTTCCAAACCAGCCCAGAGTAACCTATAAAACTCTTCTTCGTTCGCTATCTATCTTGCTTCTGTTCCAGATCAAGAATGCATCCTCACACAGGCAATATAGGACCCTGATGTTTGCATTTATGTAAAACACACTCACATATTCATCTAAAAGTCATGTACTTTATCTGTGTAAAGTGCTATTCATTTAGAGGGAGATGCATAGAAAAGATCCTATATTAAACCACTATATTAGGACCACTGTATTGCTCTTTTAGGACACACTCCCAGTGAGAGTTTCTCCAACTCCCTGATAGATTGAAGACCATCAGCTCATGTTGAAGATCAGAAGTTGATGCTTGAAAGGAAGCTTAATATTGAAATATTCCTATGTTTAGGATTTAGAAAAACATCAACAGTTAATTAAAATAGTTATTTTCAGTTGTTTGTGGTCCTTTAATGTTCTCTTTGTTCCCCAAACTGTTTTTGTGTAGGTTATATTTTACAGTATTCCTGGATTTTTAGAATAATATCCTTGAAAAGCAACCTCTATTTTTTATTCAATTAAGTTTACTTCTAAAACTGTATGTCTACTAGTAAATAAAAAATATCTTCAACTCAAATATAAAAAGCTGCTGAATTCCTACTACTGACCCATTAATTGTGTTTAAACCTCATAAGCTTTATTTGGACATTATAAATATTACAAAGTCTTCTTACTGTATGATTTTACATATATCCCAGATAAACGTCACAATACTTTTGTCATTAATGAAAAGGTGCATGCAATCACATAGTGTTCTTCAACTGAATGTATTTTCCCCATATACTACAATTATCTGATTTCAACTAAATTTAGAAAGCCCTGAATCATGATAAGATTTTTTTTAAATATGATACCTACATTATTCACATTAGCTTTTATATTAGCTAAAACACGAAATATATTTATAGCACACGCGTGCTAATTAATTTATTGTCACATCACTATGGCAGCAACTACAGACTTAATTGTAGCTGAAAATTCAAAATTCTATTTTACTTCTGAATATATATTCAATTTTAACTTAAAAAAAATATATGCATTCAGTGCTATACACTAAAGAATTGTAAGTCCAACTGGTGTGATTTATGCAGATAATTTACTTTTGGCACCTGAGACTGGAAGTATTCCCATTTTTGATTGCAGATTACCAGCTAAGCCACATAAAGCTTTATCATTTTTTGGCATAATAAATGTTACTCAGTGCCTCGGCATACATTTCATATTATGATAGCTTATTGGGAAATAAGGAACTAATGTCCTAATTCAAACTACATATAAAACGTACCAAGCAAGAATGGTTTCATTTATATAAATTGAGACAAGAAATAGCTTGACATATCCAACCTATGTTAGAGCTATTGATGTCTACAAATGGACTGACTGAAGTGAAAGACTACATAATAATTTGTGGATGGAGTCTTAACATTACAGAAGTAAAATATTAGCAAACCGAAAAATATTTGCCTTATTCTTCACTGCAAATTAATAAATAACAGCGCTTCAAGAATTAAGAGAGCACCAAAACATCACTTAAGGGCCACAATAGTCAAAAAATATCTAGCATATATATAAACGATTTTTGCATAAAAATTAGTGGTTCGTAATGTAAAAACATTTTTACAAAGATAGACAGTGTATAAATAGAGTTTGATGGTCAACTGGACAGCAAAAATGTTGTGTTTTTATTATTTTTGAATATAAACCTGATAAGAAAACATATCAGGCTCTCTGAGTCTTTGTTTATACTAGCTCTCAATCCACTGGTAACACAAAAGTGGATCAAGTACATTTTATTTTTCATCTATTTTACTTTGTGTTAATTTTCTTAATATGATTTACTTTTCATGAATATTTCAAGAATAAAATTATAAACAATGTACTTTTAAAATGCATGATAAAAAGTTTTGGAGAATGGAAGTTTTTTAATAAATATAGACAGGAAATATTGCCTCAGAAAATGGACAGAATTTAATTGACAGAATTTAATCTGATCACTGTCTTTACTCAGAAACTTACTTTTTGTTACATCCCACTTCTGTGATGGATTAAATGCAAAAAATATATACGTTCCTTCCCCTTAATAAACCTTTTTTTATTGTTGCAACAAAATACAAAGTTATATTTTTTTACAATTATAAAACTAGAAATGTAAGAAAAAGATGTAAACATAATAATTAAATTACAAAGTGTATCTGAATTGCTGTTAATTAAAGTTGTTACAAAATGATGATATTATAAAGTCATTATTAAGCAATCAACATTTTTAAAGTAAAACATTTCTCTCCCATTTATCAAAATATGTTTTTAAAGGATTATAGGAGTTTTGCATTTACAATATGCTCTTTTGGAAAACTGAGCTTGATAATGGTACAATATTTTTGAATAAGATTTTTCTTTAAATGTATTACCTGCCTGTGACATGTATTTATGTTTCATTGATCAGAATAATTTAATGCCAATATGCAAATGACTAAGTAAAATCTAAAAAATTTGTTTTAAAGGACATAAACTATTGAGAAAGCATCTCAAACACACAGCTTAATCAAGATAATGGCTCCCTACAGTAATGAAAATGGCACAAAATAGTTACTAAACATTGCTTTTTTTTTTTTCTAAAATATTTTCCTCATTATGACTTTGTAGGTCTTCAAAAGAGAATACTGTATAGTATTCTTTATAGTGGTGATTACGTTACGGACAGGTAAATTGTATCCCATTTATATAAATAGATTTATTGAAAACTGTGTATTCGACATACTATCATTAACTTTTCTCTCATTCAGAATGGAACCAAAAGCAGCTGACGCTTTCCATCAAAACAGCTAAGAACATATTTGAGTAAAATAAAGCACAGCTCTTAGTGAACAAAGTGGCCATGAGCTGATGTAATATAATCAATGGAATCAACAGTTGTAAGACGAGAAGACAATGAGTAGTGAAGAGAAGGCCTTTCCTGTATGATCTATTCATATAATTCATACATTTTGCTGCATTTTTAAAGAAACAAAAATGCAATTTACATGCTGGGTGCAAACTGTTCATTTGGTAATAATGGTAATACTGAAAAGACAACTTACTAGCAAGAGGAGCTACGTAGGTATATAGAAGTTTCATGGATATTGAATTCATCCGATAGGGGAAAATCAGTAGTGTATGAAACCCTACAGTTATAAAATATATTTTCTGGCAGTTGATTTTAAGAGTGAACACTCATGAAAATGTATGCTAAATGATCATAAAATTCATATTTAGTTGTAGCCAATCAGAGGCCGACCTCTGACATCACTTCCTTCGGTTCAGCTCCCTGCTGTTTCACAGAAAGACATCCTAACTTTACAAACTGTCTCATTTGGGATGTAACTGTATTTATTGCTGATTGTGTGTGTGGTATTTTATCTATCTATACATTTGTACAAGTGGAGTGGTCCTGTGTGATTATTATAAACATATATACATAAGTAAGGGAGGGACTCCTTTTAGCAGTAATACCAATTACAATATAATTATATCTGATCCCAGTACTAAGAGAAGCTGGTGTTAAAATGTATTTGTTTCCATGTATGTAGCTATAGCCAATAGGATTGAAATCTCCATAAGAAAAAGGAAAAAGACTGCAAAGAATAACGTAAAATGTAATATAAAACACATTCAGACTGCTATACCAAACACAGCCTACACTGCCAGGGTTCAGCCATGATTACATGTCTGTATTTTATGCCAAATATAAAATCAGTTTAAATAAGTTTTTTTTTATTTTTTTTATTGCATTGCCATGCAGTGTTTAGGGTGGGGGTGGGGGGTGATGGTGTTTGGCAGAGCTAATTAAGCCAGGTGAGCACAGTTTTCAGCTCCTGCTGCAGATCTCTCTTTGGTTCCTGCTGAAATGCCGAATGGACATTTCATTGGTTGCATCATGTAAATAATACTGTGCAAACATTAGGCGAGTAACAAACTCCTTAAAAACTGTACCTGAATGCTGTATTGCTATAGGCTAGGACAGGTTGCTGACATAAAGACCTCTGAGGGTTTGGAAACCAAGATAACCATTTACTGCAAATAAATCTATACGTTTATTGAAGTTTTTAATCTAATACATATTTTGTGTTAATTAGTGTCTCTCAGATCGGAAACATTTAAAACCAGGGAAACTTCCATATACCTTTAATTATTCATCAGTAATGAACAGAATTCCTATAATTAAATCATTTATAAACATAATATTAAACATTAAATACATTTTCAAAGATAGAGCATCAGCCTCCAACTGAGTGTTTGTCTCCACACTGATAAGGTAATTAAGGGGAGGGTGGCCTTGGTCTGTTTTCCAGATTATCAATTTCTGGATTCCTGATTCTTGGATTGTTTACTGCTTATTTCTTTGTCTGTTACCTGCCTAGAGCCACAGACTGCCTGACTACTCAAATTGCCTGCTTCCTGTCTGTACTTTTGCCTTGGATCTCCTTGTTACTGGGTTCCCCAGCACCTGGCCTGGCAATTTTGTTGGTATACAGAGTCGAAAAATGTAGCAGCTGTTGACTAGACAAGGCCACCTCCCCCAATAGACCTTTTAGTGGGTAAATAACAGCAACAGCTGTGCCCAAACTTTGAAAGTAGGTTTAATACTGAATATAGTGTAATATGACTTGTGTTAATGGTTAGTGATTCATTGAAGGCATTACAGTGGTTCTTTAAATATACTGTATATGCCTTACACAAATGTCACAACCAGGTCTAGTCAACAAGCACACATTTTATTTTAACAGCTTGTATTTATTGCTTTTCTGGCAACTAAAGGCATTGTTGTCTATCTTGGCATATCGTAATTATGACATTGAGCACATACGGCTTTTCCTTGCACACATATGAGATCAATATCATCTCACAACACATTACTAACACCATACATTCAGAAATGCCAGTGTGCAATGTGTTAGACCGTCTGAGCCTCTTGGATTTATTTCTTTAAAAGGACCAACAGCTTGACAGATCTGCAGATTGTGTAACAGTTAATTGGATAGCAGTATAAATGAGGCATGCTTCCAAATATTTAGTGAAACATAGTAAGGTACCTAGTAAGGCATTAATCATTTAAAGAGAGTGTTCAAGCATCACTTTAAGCTCTGCCTGAGTAAGTCATAATATTTATGATAATAAAAGCAGCAGCTGTGCGCCCTCCGTGTACACCTAACAGGCTTACAATTGGATATTGGTAGCAATGCAAAATCGAGGATGGTTTCAAATGATCATTATGATTTTTTATTGTGTGCAGTGCCTTGGGGAATCCTGCTTGCAAATTGTTCCAAAATAATGAGTCTTTTCTGTTGCATGTATTTGTTTTAATAGCTTATTTAAATACTGCTGTATCTTGAAAAATTGAGAATCACTTTCAATTATAGTAAAATTTGCTTGTTCTATGACTTTATTTTCTGTGCATGCCCTGATTATTTCCTTTTTTCTTAATAAAAAACATAATCTGAAAATTATGGGCACCATTACCTTTTTTGACCTTGAGAATGTCCTTCTGCTTATCCTATAACTCAAAATAAAACTAAAATAAAGTATATGGGAAGTTTGTGTCACAGTCAGTCCTAAAGATCATCCAATTCACCAGCAGTCATCAACTGACATTTTAAAAAACTTGATGAAAATGACATGTTTCTAAAAAGGAATTACTTTTCAGAAATGCCATTAGGGCAAAAGAATGATTAATGATCTTATGAGCTTTTGTTCAACAAAGTGAAATAGTGTAGAAATTCTAACACTACCTATTTTCAAAGTAAATATCACATATTCTTTATTGCAGAAGAATGAAGTCAAATAGACTTCAAATCACTATTTCTCTCACAATTTTTTTTTCCAATGCTTACTAGATGCAAGAGCATATATATAGATGAATTAACATATTTAAAAAATCAATCAGCAATGTGTGTAACTCACATGAAAAGAAAGAGGAGGGTATGGTTTTGTATACAAGCAGAATAAGCAAGGAATAGAGAACAGTTTAACATCACTTTTCTTTTACTAACATATCTTCTAACTAGGGTAAAAACAAGGATACATGTTTATGTGCAGTTTAGACGATTTTGGATGTCAAGTCTAAAGGCATTTCTTTTCAAAATGGTACGAATGCTCTTCCAGCAGGTAGGTACGTTTCTTAAATATCATTTAATTGATTTTTGATTTAATGTGGGACAATGATAAAATATGAATTTTCTATGAGCTGCAATATGTAATATAATGGTAATTAGTTTCTTGCTGAAAGATTTTACCCTTGGGAGGTTTCAAGCAAATAGAATTCGGCAACATTCCCACAGGTTACAAACCTTGGGAGAATCCCACCAAATATGCCAATGTGTGCTGATCTGTGAGCAGGTCCTGAACCACTCTGGTGGGTATGTGGGGTAGCATTTTGTATAAGGTTCCTGGGACATAGTGAATTGTGTGTAGGACCCTTACATTTGTTTCTAAAATCATATAAATTATACTGCTGCTCAAACCATGGTCCCATTATTGCTGTGAAATTTTAATTTGCCTATCATGTTCCAAGTTGACCTAAGTTTCAGCAGCCTAGCTTTATCTGTTTTAGTGATATGAGAGTAGATAATTCCTTTAGAACCATTCTATGGGGGGTCAATGCGTGTCGTTAAACGTTGCCACTTTGTGTAAGTATGTGTTAGCAGGATGGCATAACATTTGTGACTTAGGGAGTCATTTCAATCTCTAAAATGTAAAAACAGTGACAGTGAACAATAAATACATAACATACATGATATATTTAAGTCATTTAGTAATAATTCTGTAAAAAGGTATATAGTGCAATGTGTTCTAAACAGTGTATGCTCCTAGCCATATATCTACTGAGAGATTATTTGGGTTGTTTGCGTGCATGTGTTGTTTAAACATAACTATGATTTAAAGAAAATATAGTGAAATAAAATCTTTGAACAATTTTATGATACTTCCCTGACCATATGGTAGAGATTGAAGATAAATAAATGGGTAGAGTGAGTCCTCGTTCATAGATGAGCCTAGGGAAGAAAAAGCCTCAATGACCTGAGTAAACCCTTAATGGATTGTACAGATTAAGAAAGAGGAATGAAGATTGAGCTACTTAAATGTTGGTTCTTTTATTATATTTGTATTTCACAATCATCCATTTAACATCCATTTAACATCGAAAAATATATCAATAGCCTGGGAGCTGTATAATAGTGAAAACAAGGTACAAATTTACTGGACTTTTTTTTGAGTGGCTGGCAATAGCAACTTAAAATGATATGTTCTTGTTTTTGTTTTGTAATTTCAAAAACATAACCTTTACACATACTTTTTGACATTGCTTAAGTCTCTGAATGCAAATAAACTATTTTTTATTAACAAAAATTAACTGCATATCAAAGAGATACTGTATGAAAAGTTAAACTAAACTCAATGAACAACCACCTGATTTTTTACGAAGAAATTAAAAACATTAATATATATGTCTGTCACGATCTGCTACTTCAATTGGACTTGGTAAGAACCGGGTTCAAACCTATCCAGCTGAATTGTGCGGTCCTTGTACACCTCTAATAGCAGAAGATGGACCAAACACAGGAACCACGCCCAGGAGATTGCTTCCACAGACCAGGATATCAGGAACACCATATAATCCTTTAGAATTATGATTAATTCACAAACTGACACTTTGTTTATGTAAGTATAAACACAACTGTCATACCTTTATTAATTGCCACATTGTATACAATTTTCTGACACACGAGCTGGCCAATCACAGTAAGCCCCATCTTTAGGTACATAGAAGAGGGACCAATTAACATAACAGGCAGCTCCTGCTTACTGGGAAACCCTGTAGATCTGATGAGCTTATCCTGGTACTTGTATTACCTATAACCATTTGTTGTAAACACTGGGACTTTTTATCTGCTCAAGGCCCCCCTGTGTTTATTTATTTAGGTGGGGCTGATTGAGTCACCACCAGATAACCACAATGTAACATAACCAAAATACATACAATGTATATGTCATTTTAACCAAAAGTAATACAACATACATAACTACAGTGCCTTGGAAAAGTATTCACCCCCTTGGCATCTTTCATGTTTTGTTGCCTCACAACCTGGATTTAACATGGATTGTTTGAGGATTTGCATCATTTAATTTACAGAACATGCCCACAACTTTGAAGATATTTTTTTATTATTATTGTGAAGCAAACAACAAATAGGACAAAACAACAGAAAAAGTAAATGTGCATAGCTATTGACCCGCCGAAAGTCAATACTTTGTAGAGCCCCCTTTTGCTGTAATCACAGCTCTAAATCGCTTTGGATAAGTCTCTATGAGCTTGCCACATCTTACCACTGGTATTTTTGCCCATTCATCCTTACAAAACTGCTCCAGCTCCTTCAAGTTGGATGGTTTGCGCTTGTGAACAGAAATCTTCAAGTCTGACCACAGATTTTCTATTGGATTGAGATCTGGGCTTTGTCTATGCCATTCGAACACATTTACATGTTTCTCCTTAAACCACTAAAGTGTTGCTTTAGCAGTGTGTTTGGGGTCATTGTCCTGCTGGAAGGTGAACCTCTGTCCTAGCCTCAAATCACGCACAGAGTGGTACAGGTTTTGCTCAAGAATATCCTTGTATCCATCTTTCCCTCAACTCTGACCAGTTTCCCAGTCCCGGCTACCAATAAAACATCCCCACAGCATGATGCTGCCACCACCATGTTTCACTGTGGGGATGGTGTTCTTTGGGTGATGTGATGTGTTGGGTTTGCGCCAGACATAGCATTTTCTTTGATGGACGAAAAGTTCAATTTTAGTCTCATCAGACCAAAGCACCTTCCTTCATACATTTTGTGAGTCTCCCACATGCCTTTTCGCAAACTCAAAATGTGCCATTTTGTTTTTTGCTTAAAGTAATGGCTTTTCTCCTGGACACTCTGCCATAAAGCCCAAGTCTATGGAGAGTACGGCTTATTGTCGTCCTATGTACAGACACTCCAGTCTCTGCTGTGGAACTCTGCAGCTCCTCCAGGGTTACCTTAGGTCTCTGTGCTGCCTCTCTGATTAATGCCCTCCTTACCCGGTCCGTGAGTTTTGGTGGGTGGCCGTCTCTTGGAAGGTTTGCTGTGGTGCCATGTTCTTTCCATTTGGTTATGATAGATTTGATGGTGCTCCTGGGGATCCTTAAAGATTTGGATTTTTTTTTTTATATAACCCAACCCTGACTTGTACTTCTCAACAACATTGTCCCTTACTTGTTTGGGAGTCCCTTGGTCTTCATGGCAGTATTTGGTTAGTGGTGCCTCTTGCTTAGGTGTTGCAGCCACTGGGGCCTTTCAAAAAAGGTGTGTATATGTAATGACAGATCATGTGACACTTAGATTGCACACAGGTGGACATCATTTCACTAGTTATGTGACTTCTGAGGGTAATTGGTTGCACCAGAGCTTGTTGGCTTCATAACATAGGGGTTAAATACATACGTGCATGCCAAGTTTCTGTTTTCTATTTCTAAAATATAGTTTTATGTATATATTTTTCTCATTTCACTTCATCAACTTAGAGTATTGTGTTCTGATCCATCACATAAAATTCAGATTAACAAAACATTGAATTTAAGGCTGTAATGTAACAAAATATGTAAAAAGTCAAGGGTGGTGAATACTTTAGCAAGGCACTATATAATAATAAAACGGGGTAACTTCTTGACAGCTCAGGCCCAGGTCCAAAACAGTCCAGTGAAGTCCTGGGCATGACAATGTCTATTATAGGTTTTTAGTCATTCATGGGGAAAACATATGTAACTATTCAAATTGTGTGGATTACCAAATATAAGTATATACAGAATTGAAAAAAAAAAAAAAAGTTTTGATATAACTTAGCTCTTACCCTAAATAAAATAATTTGTTGGAAACACTCAGTGCCACTGCCAGAAGCATTTATATTTTAGTGCCAAATGCTTTTTTTTTTTTTTTTTTAGCAATTTCATTTTTATTAAATAGTTGTTAAGCAGAATTTAGGCCAGGTGTGTTTTAAGGGCAGGTTAAATATGACAGGTTGAGTTTGATTGATATTATAAAAGAACATCAAAACATAGAATTTGGCAGCATATAAGAACTGCTTAGTACATCTTTTCTGCCCATTTTCCTTTCTGCTTTTAAACCTCAGTGCCCAAAATCTATCTAAAGAACAAATCCTCAATGGAGCTCAGA
Organism: Discoglossus pictus; assembly: GCA_027410445.1. NCBI lineage: Eukaryota > Metazoa > Chordata > Amphibia > Anura > Alytidae > Discoglossus > Discoglossus pictus. Next base: position 302,433,256 of record CM050164.1, on the reverse strand, counting down.
AAGCATAGGACATAAAATGTAAAAATATAAAATAAATTATATAAGGAATAAGATGCATCTTTAATATAAAAAAAAAATTTGCATGTGTATTTGAAACTTGGAATGTCTTTACAGATATTTTTTTCAGGTAGAAGATAATATGACTTATTTAAATGATCAAGTGTGCAGTTCTGCTGCTGGAATAGATTGTAAGAGATGGCAGGTGACAGAAAGTATTATTACGTTTCCAAGTTTATGAATAGCAAAGGGAATATTATTTTTTTTTTATTTTATTTATAAAATATCAATATTTTCTGACGTACTACAGTAGTGGTGGTTTCATATTACAACAAAAGACAATGAATATGCTTATTGTCATCTATGTATACTTAGGGCTCAATCACCTGAGCTAGATAGCCATTGAGGGATATTGTTGGAAACAACACCTCTAGTGTTGACTCTACAGCTGATATGAGATAGCATGAGAAAGCTACAATGTTCCAGCCATTTGAGGTTACTGGGTTTCTCTAAGAGCCCAACAAGGAAGACAAATGTGGAGTAGAGTGTAAGCACATTACAGTTGTTGTTGCTCGTATGTGTTCTTCTTTAGCTTAGCAGGGAACACTAAGAAGCATAACAATAAATAATTATTAATTAGCAAAGAACCCCATGAAATGCAACAGGCTGGATTGAGTTTATTCCTTAAAAAGATCTATCTTTAACAAGTTTGGTTAGAACTAGTCTAAAATATACATATTAAAAATAACATTGGGCCTTCTTCATTTGCAAGCCCACAGATTACGTTATACAGGACGTAAGTCTGCGGACTTGAAAATTGCTACAATTACAGAGTGATTCAATTGAACAAGCTCGCAATTTAACGTCCGAAAGCCGAATCCGTAAACCATACAATCGTAAGTAGCATTTCAAAGCGTGATCATGATAAAAAAAATTCTCTAATAATTTTTATTTTTTCATACAAAACAAAAACATAAACAAAAACAAAATCTTCCAAACAAACATACAGAAAGTCACAACAAGATGGATTAAATATCAGTAACTTCTTTTGAAGAAGAAGACATAAACTTTATTACCTAGAGGATAATCCTATACCCTTCCCATTACCCTTACTTCTCTTTCTTCTTTCTTATCTCTTTTCCCATCCTTTTTCTATCCTTCCTACCTTACCCAACTCTTTCCTTTCTTCTTTCTTTTTATCTCAATTTATTCCTTTTTTCCTCTCCATATACCTGTTCCATATATACCATTGGGTTAGCAAACCCTTCATTTTAACTGAGTATCTTTGATTTAACTGATCAAATTCTCTATTTCTAATGATATATCTAATTATTTCTGGAATTGAAGGCATTGTATTTAATTTCCAGAATTTACATATCAACCCCTTAGTTACCAATAAGATATGCGATAAGAGAAGGTAAAACTTTGGAAATAATTCCTTAAGTTGTAAATGCAATATTATAATTTCTAAATTATAGGGGATTTTCTCCTCAAATACATCTGTTAACCAAACAATACATTTGCTCCAAAAAGATCTCAATTTAGTGCAATCCCACCAAACATGTATAGTATCAGCCCTTAACCCACATTCTTTCCAACATAATATGATATCCTTTTTTACAAACTTATTAATAAATGCTGGTGTATAGTGCCACATATTAATGATTTTGAAATATAGTTCATCATAGGCAAAGTACCTAGCGGATATTCGAACAGTTTTTTTTGTATTCTGCCATTCTTCGACAGAACTATTGAATCTCCCATTTTTCTCCCAATCTAACATACCCACAGTTTTACCACTCTGTTCATTTAATGTGAGAATCCTTTGACATCTCGATATTCTATGGGTAGTGTTCTTATTATACATCATTAGTTTGAATGTAGATAGATAGAGGTTTAATTTTTTTTTAAATCCTCTTTGTTTTAGGGAGCTCTGAATAGACATGAACTGCAACCACAGATTTTTATTTAATTTATACTTATTATGGATTTTTGACCAACTAAGCAAGGCCATAACTACCAATTTAGAAACAGCCAATGTAAATGAGACCATCATCATTATGTCAGTAAAACATGGAGGTTAAATGTCAATCAATTAGAGTTTTGAGGTCCGATAGGCAATCAGACTTGCAATCCGGCAATGTACAAAATAATAAAAATGAATGGCGATACTGTTTTAGTCCATGTGGGTGGCCTGATATGTATTAGCTCATTAATTCCTGAGATCGATATGACATGGAAATGAAACATGAAAAACACAAATTTTGATTGCAGAATTGTGAGCTTAAGACTGTTGTGCAATTAATTCTAATGTCTTTCATCACTTTACAGGTCCTTTAAAGTGTAGAATTGATTTTTTTATTTGAATTTACAGTTCTACAAACAGGTGTTTAGCCCCCTTGAGTGTCCTATCTGGCACCAGTAGGATTTTCTTCTACATTTGCCATTTACGGTTGTGAAATAATTTGTGGGCTTGAGAAGTTGTAGCAATTGAATAGCGATTTGCGATTGTAACACTTACAGGCTTGACAGACCAAAGCCTTAGCTGGGTTGGAGTTATGTTTGTGGCAACCGCAGTGATTTTCAGCTTGTAACCCGCAGATCGTTTGCAGCTCACTAAAATACGCCAATTGAATAGTAAATTAGTTTAGGGGCTACATTGCAGGCTGCAGTAATCAACAATTGCTCAGCTGAATAGGGGGCATTGTCTACCAGATGATGGAACAGTCAATTTACATTCCAATAACTTTCCTTAAAAAATAACAATTTCTCTTAATTTATATTTTCATTTTTTATATACATATACAATATTGCAAAGCCGTATGAATTTTCCAGTGATGGATCCTTTCCTGGTCTTCACTTACTGTAACGCTTTCATAGAACACAATTGGGACACATATTGTAAGAATGATTGCTCTATTTTTATTCCTTTAGTTTTACAGATGAGTTTTCTGCTGTTCACTGATGAGTTGTCAGAAAGTTGATAGAAAGCACTGAATAGATAGTTTTACTAAATGTATGTTATATCCATGAATTACCTATTGTTGCAAAATTTTGAAAAATCAAAAAAAGCTACTTATTTTAGAAATGTAAGCCATCTTTAATAATATAGGTAGCTTAGAAATGTTAATTAAAATTAATCAATTAGCTGCACCTGCTTCAGTTTTTAAACAAGAAAACCATAATGCCATTGATGCAAATTTAAAATAAAAAAAGTTAAAAAATCTGCTTAGCATTCCCTTCTCAAGCTTAATATGCAAATCAATGTAAGCAACCTGTTCACTGCACTGTCAATCATTGGTATTGAATTAAATACAAAAAGTTTATAGGAAGTGGAAATAAACATAATAAATATGTGAACCATTACACATTTTCAGGAAAAAAGCAAAATAACTCTTGGAAAAGCAAGATTGATGCAGAACAATTCAGGTAAATGATCAGGAACCCAGATGTATTCAGGAAAAGGCTATTTTCTTCAGTAGGTTGTCTGAAAATGTAAAGTACAAGAAAAGGCTTTGAATTCAGAGGAAGCTTCTATCTGGATAGCGGAAAATTGGCAAATAAAACTGTTAGTTCTTTCATCAGATCAAAAGAATATCTGATTATTTTACAAGGACACTCCATTCTCAGATTGCAGAAGCAACCAGAAGCCCAATAATGAAAATTAACTCCTGCCATTGAAAATAATTGTATTTAAAAGTTACATATTTAAAAGCTTGTTTTTTGTTTGTTTTTTTGCTTGCTAAAAACTTACAGCGACTTCCCTTTAAAGGAAAAAAGATTTAAAAAATGTTACTGATTGTTGACAAAGTGTTAATCACTGGAACGCAAGTAAGGATTTTTCTATTGTGTTGTACTTCTCTTTAAATAATACTTTGGAATAAAAATCTAGTCCATGTTTCTCAAGGTCAGCTCAAGGTACAACAATAGAACAAAAAATATATAATTTCAGTGGCTTTAAAGCATGCAAAGTTGGGATTTTTCCTAAACTGGTATGTATTCTAGGATTATACCATGAGATAACACCCACCATGCAGATTATTCTTATAAGTGACATTGGATTGACTTTGTATAATATAGTAAGTGGTGTTTGCTCTAGCTGATTATCAGTGACCATATTGGGAAGGTATCATTTATTCAAATCTCTAGTGTTTAACAAATATGTGGCACAAATATAGTCTGTGAAAAATGGGGTGTGGTTGGATCATTTGATTAGGCGAAGTAGAGGAAGTGGCCTAATACTTGTATATTATATTATTCAGGAAAAATAACAAACAGATAGGAGTGGATTTAGAGCTGAATTTAGAAATCAAGATTTTGGGTGTGATGCAGCCAACGTTTCGGCAAGGAGGAACCCTTTGTGGTTAATAGAGCTTTGCTTGTTCCAGATTCTGTTATTTAGTATGTAAGACACACTTCAGAGGCTTGGGTCCAGTAAGCAGCTTATGGTGTTTTTAATTTTTCTACATTCATATCTTATGTGCAACAGCCATTGGGCATATAATTATGATCCTTTTTGGGATATATTATTTTTAATCAAGGCACCATTTTTTGTTTGATATATATATATATATATATATATATATATTTATGTTCTGATACCCTGTATTTGGTCGATTTAAATGTATGTAGGGTCTTGTCACTGTGATCTATTATCTATTAAGTCTGTAACAGTGATATGATGAATTATGTGCCATCAAAACTTCCCGGAGTATGAGTCCCATCCATGATGGGAGTGCCATCAAGCTGCTTCATTATACAGACCGACACCTCCACTCACCGCAATGAAGCCATACTCAATCAAGTATGTAACTGAGAAGATTAGAATCCACTTGCGTATTTCAGCAATAAATTACTGGATCGAGAGGTGAGATTTTCTGATCACAGACTATGAAATTAAAACCTTCTTGTTTAACCCACAATATGGAACAAGCTGTACCAGCTTTGGTTTGTGAAATACCATGTAGGAAACCTAGGTCGAAACTTTATCAGAGATCAAATTAAACCTAGATTTAAAGGGCCAGTTAATTTGGCACAACTTGAAGCACACCACTTTAAAGTACTCCTAAAAACATGTTGAAATACATGCGTTTTTCACAGAAAAAATCATAAATGAAGTGTCTGTTTACATGAGACTCTGGCATGTCCCTCAGGCAGATTGACAGCAAGAGCTGCGTGCAGAGAGCAGAAACAGAAAGAGGGTTATCCTTTCCACATTCATCTGTGCAGGGAAATGACTGCTGGAAACTCCTAAATATTTTAAGTGTGGGTTAACTGATAAGTGATTACATTCCTGAATGCAGAGAAAAAACATAAATCTTGTCTTCACTTTGTGTAGACAGATGTTGTTAATCATGGAACAGTTAGCAGTATGTTTAATAGCAATCTTAGGTCTGTTTAATAGTAGTTAAAATAGCAATAGATCACTTTAACACAAAATATTGTGCTCTTTCACATCATGAAGAGCACTTACAGGGAGGTAAATGGTCCTTTAATCTACATTTTAAATGAACGAACAAGACTGTAAAAGTATGAATGTGTATCTGGGGGAAAACTAAAATTTCAGGTTTTGCGAGTGGCGACTTTGACTTTAGTCATCACTCAACAGGCGAAAAGAAAAAGAGAGGAGTCTCAATTTTTTTCTCTAACAACCTAGAAACAGTAGAAACAATATCAATTATAGACCCTGAGGGACGATATATTTTATGGAATGGACAGATTAATAAACAAAAAATTACATTAATAAACATCTATGCTCCGAATGAGAAACAAGGAAAATTCCTAAAACAAATAGGCAGTTTAATCAGGAAGTTCGCCCAGGGGCCGCTGGTGTTGGCCGGTGATTTTAATATGATCTCAAATATAAACTTAGATAGGTAAAAAAAAAACGGTACATAAAAATTTAGCTAAAGTCAGCAAAGAAGCGCAGACATTTACCGAATGGATTATCAAAAACAATTTATTTGATGCTTGGCGAGTCCAACATCCAAACCAAAAGGAGTTTTCCTTCTACTCAAATCCACATTACACATATTCACGAATTGATTTAACACTAGTAAATCTTCACATTATGAATAAACACGGAAATAGGCAAGATTACCACTTCTGACCACGCTTACATCACACTAGTAGTAGAAATTAATAAAGTAAAGTTGGATAGATCGAGATTAGATGACACTATATTAAAAATGGAAAAAAACAAAGAATGTTTAATTAAAGAAATAGAGAAATTTTTTGATATTAATATGCACACGGTTCCTTCTCACTGCACGATTTGGAACACGCAAAAAGCGCTCACAAGAGGGTTGATTATTAAACTTAAAGCCCAAATGATTAGACAGAGAGGAACTCCCTTAAAAGAACTATACATAGAATTAAATAAGTTGGAATCTAAATATATTGTAGATCCACAACATCAAATAATGGCAGAGATCAAAACAATTCGGAATAGTATAAATAAGATCAACCAGTTAAGTTTAGATAGAGAAATATGGCGCTATCAACAGACTTACCATCACCAAAACAATAAAAATAGTAAATTACTAGCTTTACAAGCAAAAAAGAAAAAAGAAAAGAAGAGAATTTCTGTTATTATAGAGCAAGGAAGATATATTTCTTCCCCGCAGGAAATTGGCCAAGCATTTTTAAGATACTATCAGGAACTATACAATTTGGAAAAAACAGTTTCCTTCAGTAAACCCATGGTAGAAAAGATTCAAGCATTTTTGGATGGGATACAACTTCCTAAACTAACGCTAGATGACCAGGTCGAATTGAACAAACCAATTACACATCAGGAGGTTCTTCAAGTGATTAAACAACTGAAACCCTACACTACCCCAGGGCCAGACGGATACACTAATCTTTTCTATAAAACATTTTCACAAATTTTGAGTCCCCAACTTACAGAAGTGTTTAACGAAATTAAAACTACCGGAATTATGCCAACGGAGATGACAAAGGTAGCACTGATAATGATCCCTAAGACCAACTTGAACACACAATCCTGTGCTAACTATAGACCTATCTCTCTGTTAAATGCAGATACAAAATTATATGCGAAGATCTTGAGTCTTAGAATCGAAAATTCATAGGAAAACTAATCGCAATAGAACAAATGGGATTTATGACTGGTAGACAGGGAACAGAGAATATCAGAAAACTTATGAATTTGGGCGAAATCGCAAGACTAAAAGGTACTCCCACCCTATTCTTGTCTTTAGACGCAGAGAAAGCGTTTGACAGAGTAGGGTGGGATTACATGAGACTGGCGTTGTTTAAATTTGGCTTTGGGGAATTTGGGGCCAAGGCAATAGGGGCCTTGTATAGATCTCCTACAGCAGAAGTAACTGGTAATGGCTACAGAGCAGGCCCTTTTGGAATTACAAATGGCACTAGACAGGGTTGTCCCCTCTCCCCCACCCTGTTTGCATTAATGATAGAACCATTGGCAGAAGCCATCAGGTCATCCCCATCGATTCATGGTATTAGGATGGGGGAAAGGGAACACAAAATCAGTCTATACGCAGATGATGTTGACCTGTCACTCACTAGTCCGGAAGATTCTCTATGTCATCTAGCAAGGCTAATAGATAAATACAGTAAAGTGTCTTACTACAAATTGAATTACAAGAAATCAGAAACACTCTGTTTTAATGTCTCTATGAATCTGCTCTCTAGATTAAAGGCTAATTATCCGTTTGATTGTAATTCAAAATCAATTAAGCACCTAGGAATTATTTTTTGGGGAAATATACAGAAAACAGTTGATAGAAACTACAAAAATGTATTTTTTAAATTTCGAAACATCATAGATAACTGGCGAAAAGACAGATTCTCCTTTTCAGGGAAAATCGCGGTAGTCAAAATGATGCTACTTCCCAGACTAAATTATATTCTAATGTGTATCCCTTTTAAGATTCCTAGAGGCTGGTTGAAGAAATTACAACGTGTAATTGACGTGTTTATACACCACTCTAGATATATAAGATTAAAAAAAACGACCATGGGAAGAAATTTTTTAAAAGGAGGAATTGCACACCCTCTATTGCAACCATATCAGGAAGCCAATTGCGTAACACATGCATTGAAATGGTTAGAAACATCACATAAATTACCTTGGATAGAAATAGAAAAAGCTTTAAATCCAAATTTCCATTTATCAGCCATGGTTCTTGGGGAAACGCCATCCAATAAAGACCTAGTCTTAGGATCATCTGTCATGAAAGAAATACTAAAAAACTGGAGACAAATTAACAGGAAATATAAATTAATCCCTAAGGGTAGTTCTATTACCCCGGTGAACTCGTTAATACATTTAAATATGACAAGTATCACTAAAGACTGGAAGAGTAAAGGATTACTATCTGTAGGAGATACTGTGATCAATGGGCTTATCGCCCCCTTTGAGCAAATCAAAAAAAAGTTTAAAATTTCAGGAGAAGGATGGCTAGCATATGAAGCATACAGAGCTTCCTGTGGTATAATTAATGTACATTTACAAAGCAATAAAGAGTTAAACCCCATGTAAAAAATTCTCCATAAATCGGAAAAAAAACACTTGATATCCAAATGTTTCAACATTATAAGATCTGTTGGAGAACATTCCAAAACCCAGGGCATGAAACAATGGGAATTGACCTTAAATCTAGAAATAAGTGAAACAGATTGGGACATAGCGTTAAAAGTGACAAATAGATTTATTAAACAAACAGCATACAGAGAAACATTTTTTAAAATAATAAATAATTGGTATATCACACCTATAAAGGTGGCACAAATGTCCCACTCCCCAGCAGATAAATTGTGTTGGAGAGAATGTGGTAGCCCTGCCCATTTGTTGCATATTTTATGGGATTGCCCTAAAATAAAACCTTTTTGGGAAGGATGTTACGAACTCTTGAACAAGATGGTTGGGAACCAACTTCCTTTAGGGGAGAATGCAGTATTTTACATATTTTTCCAGGTGATGTACCCATTGAGAGGAAAGCAATGGCGGTTATTATCTTGTCAATTGCAAGGAATGCATTAATTAGGAATTGGAAGGATAAATCTCCTCCCCTCTTTGCTGACATCATCTGTAAAATAAAGTACATCCGAGAATTAGAGGCAAACTATGTACAAAGAGGGCTAATTAGGGTAGATCCAGTAAAATGGAAAGTATGGGATCTGATACAGGGAACATCAAAGTAAAAGATTAAATCTTCCAGGATTGAATGAAGGGTGAATGTGGATGAATGGTTATGCTGTTTTAATTAAGCAATGTATAATTGATGTACTAAGTTTGACAAGAATGTATTAATATATATTTTTGTTTTTGTATTTGCTTCATTGGAAAAATAAATACAAATTAAAAAAGAAAAAAAAAAAAAAAAAAAAAGAAGTATGAATGTGTATAATGGAATTTGTTCGGTGGGTCTTTCACTGCTCTGTGCATAAAGAAACAGGAAGCCACCATTACAAAACAAAATTATGTAACAAAATTGTGAGCTGTGCACTCTAGCTCAAAAGATCACATTTTAGTGGCATTTCATTTAAGGCTCTATTATATGTTTATAATAGGTAATTTGGGGTAATTTTTAGAACAGTCATTTATACAAACACATTTTTTATGTGTTTTTTTTATGTTAACAGACAGCTTCAATGATTATACAAACCACAATCTCATATTGTGAGAGAATCTAAAATATAATTATACCATCTACATTATAGTAGCAGATAATCTAGAAGAAGCACACTAATACAAAGATGTTAAATAATTCAAAAGCTATAAACAAAAAAATGTATCTAAAATGTACTTATTGATACATTTACGATAATAAACACAAAAACTATTATCTATAAGTATCTGCAAGTACTTGCATGAGTCCTTATCTCAGTACGTAAATCAGTTATGTAGATTTAAATTAGCTCATAAATGACAAAACAACAGATAAAAAAGAAATGAAATGCACAATGTATTATGTTAAAAAGAAAGAGGCACTTATACTCGTCAAGAGCATGGCTTGCTCAGAGATTCAGATTTTCATGATCTCTAAAGTATTGGTGCATAAAAATGAAAAAAATATGGTAATTAATATGGAAAGTAGGTATAAAACACAAGTTAAAAGGGAACTAGCGCGTTTCAAACACGCCGCTGAGATCCGGAGTGACAAGTGCTGTACACCCCTCCCACTCGTCTGTCAGAGGCTCTGTCCACTTAAGGTGGATTACTACAGTTACAGTTCCAACAATGATATACAAGCAGAAATATTGGGACCTGGGGGTGGGGGGTAGGAGATCAGAATGGGGGACCTGGGGGGGTAGGAGATAAGAATAAGGGACCTGGGGGACCCCCCATGTCCCCCATTCTGATCTCCTACCCCCCCAAATGTCCCCCATTCTGTTCTCCTACCCCCCCAGGTCCACCATTCTGATCTCCTACCCCCCCCCCCACCCCCCAGGTTCCCCCATTCTGATCTCCTACCCCCATACACACAGCCCCTGCCCCCCCCCCCACCAGGTCCCCCATTCTGATCTCCTACCCCCCAGCCCCCCTCCAGGTCCCCAATTTTGATCTCCTACCCCAAACCCCACCTGCTTGTATATCATTGTTGGAACTGTAACTGTAGTAATCCACTTTAAGTGGACAGAGCCTCTGACAGACGAGTGGGAGGGGTGTACAGCACTTGTCACTCCGGACCTCAGTGGCGTGTATGAAACACACCAAATCCCATAAAAGAACTAGTTAATATGCTTATTTTGAGAATACAAAACCTCACAGGAAAAGTGCTTGATAAACAAGATTTAAGGAAATCTCATAATATTAGATACCGCTACCCCCAATGATGGTATGGCATCCTGGACAACACACATTACAGTTTCACGTCCTCAAATGCTATAAATTAATCTAAAAACAAAATGTAGTGTGGAGAACTGAAGTGTATGATAGGAAGACATAGATTTGCTTGAAGCTTGGAAATTGGCAGCACCAAACCATAATTTTGTTCTGAAAACAGCCAATGAAAGTTGTATTGGTCAACTACCTACATCCTTTAAAAAGTCTTTTAAGATTATGTTCCCTAAATTATTGTTCCAACTGTGATTCACTCTCATAAATTCCTATCTCTATTTCTATTATCACAGTCTACTCTTTTCAAGAAACTGTTCAGCAAACTTTTAAATCTATTGATTTTATCCATTTGCATTGCCAGTGCCAAAGGAAAACAGTTCTCTTACAAGCCACAGATCTTGATTTAATAAGATTCACACCTAAGTTGGATTTCAATACTCCCAGCTGCAGCAAGTCCCAAAGTACCAAAACCTGCTTATTATAGAGGCCAAAGAGAGACAGTGTACCTTGCCAAGAATAATCTCTTGATTCTTCTAGTGAGGGCCATAATACCATAAAGATCAACAACATTACCTCTGTATATGCACATTGTGTTACAATAGAAACCACAGTGTAATGCATACCTAATTAGATGTTTGATTTGTATGTTAATAAAAGTGGTTAGTCAACTTAGAATATATTTTCATATTAGTAGTTAGCATTAAATTTGGGATTCAGTGACATTATTCTTGACTGCATTTAAGAAGATACTGTATATTTCACCTGCATTTTAATACAGTTGATATATATGTAACGGAGATTAAAGGGCCATTGTAGCCATTTATTTTCTTAGTTGCATCTGAAAAAGGGCATTTTGATAATGTTGAACCGTGTGTTTCTTTTTTTTTTAAATGAAGCTCCTGGAGCAGATTTTACCACTTTAAATATACAATTGTCTTTGGAGGGTTTGTCCCTCTCAGCCAATGGGCAGCAATATAGCTGAATGAGTCATATGTGTCTGCCAATGAGATTGTTGCATACTCTCTGTTCACACAGGTACTTTCTGTGACATTTCCTGTTAGTTTCCAATAAGTTCAAACAAGTTTTACTAAATGATTTTTAATGAAAAATACACTCTTTTATAGTGTTTGAAACCTGTACTTTTAAATATATTACAATTTGCATTCCATGTCTCTAATTATATTTATAGAAATATGAACCTAACAAAACTTGATTGAGGCTCTTTGTCAAAGTTCACAGTAATTTCACTGTTGTGATTCCAACAAGTACCATAGTGCTGTTTTGCATAAAAATAGACTTACAAAACACCTCCGTTACAGAATTAATAGTGAGAGAAAAGGGTAGCAAGCTGGTTGGAGGAATTTAGAAAATAGCATTGATGTCTGTATACAATGGACTCATCACATATTATAATTGTCAAACTGTGATTCGTCTTCACGTTGTGAGCCTCGCATAGCAAGGCGACCCGTTGAAGCACAGAAGTCTTCCGAGCTCGGAGCACTAAGCCGATGAGCAACAAGGCATTCATCTGCTGCGAGCCTCGCGTAGTTGAGGCATTGAAACTTGGAGCCTTGCGAAAAATTGAGGCATGCCGTTGAGGCATTGAAAAACGCGGGACTTAGGCAGTAATGCGAGACGAGCCATTCAGGCATTGAAGTACGGGGGACTTAGCCTCCAAGCAGTTAGGAAACACGAGATTACCTTAAGCTGCAAGCAGTTGAGGAAAGAGGGACGTAGAAAACAAAAAATTGCAAGGCACAGTACTTAGAAAAAAAATTACAAGGTCGGAAAAATAAGGCCGAACTGCGCAAATCAAAAAAAAAAAAAACTCACACACAGCACGGGGGACAGCCAGGAGATCTGGGAGTGCGGTTGCACACAAATTTAAGCTGAATTTCTGCACTCGAAAATTGGCTAAGTGAAAAAGAAAAATGGTGGGTGAAAAAATATGAAAACGAGGCTACATGACCCTGAGCCACGCAAAACACCGCCAGCCGCGTACCACTTTTACCCAGGAACGTACGAGGTACAAAATACACTATTAGAAAGGACGGAAAATGCTCACGAGTCGCTTAACACATAGGCAATCACCGTTATTTTTCAACACTAAGTTTGCATAACAAACAATTACGAATCTAAAATGGAGCTTTACCCGACTAAACAGCCTATTTATACTGCACACTTGGCACATTGCTGACACTTTCTCCTCAGGGCAGCAACAGTCCGACTGTACATTGTATGCTGCAGGAAAATAAAAAGAGATTGTTAGCTCTTCAGGATATTGATTGCTGGATATATTAATTAGAAATAGGTAAAGTATATTAATTTATTAAGTAATTCATTAATTATTAAAAAAATATATATATAAAAAAACGCTAAATAGCATATTTTACACTGCCAATACATTAATGCTTCGCACTTCCTAATACATTTATTCATTCCTAATTAATTATTAACGTACATAAATTTTAAAGTATCCATTAGTAATGGAAAATAAAAATGTATACTTTCTACTGCAATAAAATAAATGTACTTTTTACACTGCACTTATATATCTGGATTACTGCTCATTGGCTGCCAGCGATAAACACTCTCAAAGCAGTTACATATTTAAATCACTTTATTTTGCTCTGAGACCTGAAAACATTTTCTAATTTACACTGCACTAAAAAAATGTATATTAAACACTGTACATATATAAATATATATATATATATATATATATATATATATATATATATATATATATACATTATATATGTATATGGTCGTTGCAAAGCATGAAACTTGAAGAGGGGAGAGGCTCGCAATGAGCGCTGAAGGTGCTCAGAGGAGCAAAAGCTTTACATTGTGTGGCAAACAGCATTGCCAGGCTTCAAATGTTATTGACCCATCATTTTTGACGGGCAAGTCGCTAATATATATATATATATATATATATATATATATATATATATATATATATATATATATATTAGAGACTTTGCTTTTAGCCTTTCGAATTTTCAATTTAAGCATAGGCACATATATTCAACCTAATGGTCCAGTGGTTAGAATTCGGTGCTTTTAACGCTGCAACCTGGGTTCGATTGCAGTCAGCAAATCAAGAGGTCACACCACCCTTAAGCCATGCAGGGTTGGGCCTGGTCAGTACTTGAATGGGAGATCACCTAGGAATAACAGGAGCTGTATGTTGTGGCCCAGTGAAGAAGGAAATAGCAACCCACTACAGTATCTCTGCCATGAATATCAAGTGGATCAGCATGGTGTGTTGCGATCCATGAGGTCACGAGTAAACTATGCAAACACACACATATATTGAAAGTTTTTTTGTATTTATAACAAGTTTGTAGTGCTGGTAGGATCTGTCAAATTATTGATTTGAACTGAATAATTACACACGTATATATATCAAGGCTGTCCGTGGGTAGGATTCTCAGCTTGTGTATAATCCAGCCTTGGCTTTGCATAAAAGCTGTGTAATGCAGCGGGCGAAAGCTTAAAGAAAGTCATGTTTAAAATGGTCTATGGATTGAGACATTTGTGGGCACATTTGCAGGTCCCTGGTCAGCTTCCCAGAATGCAGTGTAATAACTGTATTTCTAGGAATTCTGAGCTGGAAACAAGTTTCTTAACTTGTTTTAGTACATTTTGTATTCACAATTGATTGTCTATTTATTTACTATATATATATATATATATATATATATATATATATATATATATATATATATATATAATTATGTGATTAACCTGGTAATATATATGTTGTCTGCATATATATATATATATATATATATATATATATATATATATATATATATATATATATATATACATATATACATACATATACACATACACACATACACATATAATTTCATTATTGACTGATTCAGTAGAGATCAGTTTTGCGGACTTAAACCTGAGAAAGTCAGGAAAAGATGAATGTCAATGATTAAGTTGTCTGATCTTTTTGCTGCTGGGTTTGGCATTTTCCTAAACTACTTAATCCTAGATAATGATTGCTTCTGTTAGTTGCTCAGCCTTGCGCCACTGGCACTTCTCAATAAAAACAGACTAGATTTTCATGCTAGATTTTTGCTTTTAATGTGTCACACATAATTACTGCTCTTTAATGAGAACAAACAAATTATCTAAAATACATAAATATGTTAAGGAATTTGCAAGGTATGGCAATTGTTTATTTTTTTATTGTTAAAAGAGCAAAAGAATGTATTAGAACTGTTAAAAATGTTCATTCACATCATGAAAAAGTAATGAGCAAGTGTTAGCTTATTATGCAACCTTTGAATGAAAGTAGATGCAATTATAATTTCTGAGACAACTAGAAGATTTTCCTTAAAAAGCCCTATATACTGTCTTATGGATTACATACAAAATTGTATTTTGAAAAAAACATTTTATAAATCTTATTTTTGTATGGATTTTGGGTTTATGTTTCTGTGTGATGTCTCTGTGAAGCTAAAATTAATTAAACAAATAAATGTCCAATCAAGATGGTATACAAACCAGTGAACCACCAAAGTGTAATCAATTGCAGAAAGAAAAAAAGTTATAGGTTATCAAGAATTGTTCAAATGCACTTAATATCACTTAATGGTGTGGTTAATAAAAATGATTGGAGCAATTAGTGATGATTGTTTTATCATCGGTAGGCTCAGGAAAGTGAACAGCCAGGGTTAGGAATTAAAATTGCTTTCTAGATGGGCAGGAACACAATTCGTCCAAAAGCTTTCCAAACATCTCCATTTCAGGTTTGTGAAAAAAGAATAGGAGTCCCATTCAATTACAGAATTGTTCTCCTCATTTCTGCACTACTGCTATTTAACAATATTTAAAAGTAATACTGTAATACATCAGATCATGCAATAGAGGGATTGTATGATAAAACTGTGAAAGATATGTTGGCTCCACTCCAGATATACTACCTCCACCATAAATGGTCATGGAGCCACTTTCTTATGTTGTCTCCAAAGTCTGTAAACAATGTATTTTAATGTATTTCATTGCAGTATAAAAAATAGAAATAAAAGTTATTTTACTGACAGAAAAATAGCCACTCAAAGGCTATACAGGTTGCTCTATTTACAATATACTATAACAGGACTACTGAAAGTTTATAGCACATTAGGCTAATGATTTGTGTTATTAGAGCGGCTACAAGTTAACCGGAAGCAATGACGCAAGAAAACATTCAATTTAACTAATGAGTTCTATCACAATATAAAACAGACTTACTGTGGCATGAACTTTGGCAATATCTGTTATATTAAAATGCAATACATCCATACAAATATAACATGGCTAAATTATGTTTAAACTTTGCAGTCCTTTTTCGAGGTTATTTATACATTTTTGTAACAAAGTCACCATTGAAAAATTATGTGTTAAATTCTCTATTTTACTATAGTTTTTTTAATACTAAGTTAATACTAGACCAGACTATCTAAAAACTATATATAAATAAACATGTAGAGGAATAAATATATTATTATGCCCGACAATTAAATGCAAATGTATTCTACAATTTCGAACATTAGCTTAATATTTTTACTAATATGACATTTATTTAAACATCCCAAAATCAATTAATTCTTGAAGAGCATGAACAAATGGCTAGATGCTGTGTTATCTATTCTTTTCTAAATCTGAATCAATCCTGGGAAAATTCATGTTGTTGTTGCTGTATTTATTTGTAAGTGCGAAGCTTATGCACATTAATTAGCTGCTTGATTGTGCTAATTAGGATTACAGTCTGATTGTCTCTCTCTATCTAGTAACCAGAATAAAGATTTGCAAAGTTATTTAGCAGTTGGACCCCTTCCCCACCCTTATGAATACTCAGAGCCACATATTAGCATACTGAGCTGCACATTAACATACACATTAACATACAGGAGCTGCAAAATCAAATACTGTAGAGAAAAACTGCTTATACAATGTATAGTTCATTTTTAAAGCTGTTCAAAATGAAATCAACTCCCTGTATGGGTTCCATTAAAAAAAAGAAAATTAATTATGGTTATTACAAGTCATTGTAGCTATGATAAATGTGGGTATTATATTATGTGTAACCTGGGTGTGCATCTTCTTTTTGTTTTTTTAAAGTAAATATTTTTACGTTCTCGCAATTTGTTAATTCTCTATTTCTAATTATGTTCCATTAAAATGTGTTCATTTTGAATGACACAGCTCTACAAATATATTAAGTGCAAACAGAGCTATATATGGAACAGAACACACCGTCTTATGTAGCCCACCTGTTGTGAACAATATCTCTGCTGACCTTTTAGAGAAAAAGCTTGTTATTTTTTTATTCAAACGTCAAGGTTTTCTGTTGTCTTATTTTATTTTGTATGTACAGCAAGCTTATTCCCAATGTGAGAGCTGGTGTGCTCACTCAAGAGGAAATATCTGGAGAAAAGAATATGGAAACAATTGGGATATGAGCCTCTAGTGATATATTTATTTTGATTACATAAAAACAATTACTGCTAGACTGGGTTGAAAAATGAACAGTACAGTTTAAAAAGTGTGCAAAACAGTACTGTTACAATTTATTACTTATATTTGAAGCTGTTTATTTTCTATATTTATGTTATATATTACTTAACTGATTGGTGTTAAATGCAAAGCAATCCATTAAAATGTGCAAAAAGAGATATATTATGTTTTTTACAAGGGTAAATGAAAGCTGACATTAACTCAGTCATATTGCTAAATACTAATGAGCTAAATTCACAAAAAGCATTGGTGGGGATGTGAGACTCAAATTTGCTAAGGGATTTGGGGAATTACTATACCACAGTAAAACCCTTGCTAATTATCATGGCTGCACAAATGCCACAGAAAATCCGTTATCATGGGGTTATAAAACAGATGCTTTAGTGGGACGTTCTTTATGTAAAAAGACTACTGTCTGGATCCAGGGTACCCTTTTTTACAAAGGCTTTGCAGATATGCAAGTGCTAGATTTGGTACCAGAAATTATCCTCCCTAGGAACAATGCTTGCCATGAGGTTGTGACTGAAAAAGAAAAGATTAGCGAGGATCCCTAGGACTTACATTATTACTAATAGGGGATGGGAGTTATTATTTTCTACCTACCCTTTCTCTCCTTCTGGATCTCTACCCTGTTGTGGTGAATGGGCTTGTGCACCTCCATGCAGCTGTGAGCTATACCATGTAGAGTCCCCCAAATGGGCAGGACATATCAGAGATGTCTGACAAATTGCAGACCACTGGAGAAGGAACTTGTAACCCAATCCAGTAGCTTGGCCATGGATTAGCACAACCAGTCAAAAGATGTGCCATAGGTACTGCGGTCCATAGGGTCACTGATAGTCGGACATGACTGACAAAATGAAAAACAACCTATCCTTTCTAGATGCTTGTAGGGCTAATAGGTGTCCCACCCCTACTCCTAAAGTAGGTAACCTGTAACCTTATGAAATGCACTCAAAACCCTTCTAAAATGGGGGGCAATGTTCAAGCAACGAGTCCACAAAGGGTCTCTTGTAGGGAGAAAAATATCTAAAAACATAGATGTGGAGTTGTGCGCTGTGCCCCTGGTTTATGGCTGTTCAGCCCAAATACTACCACTCTAAAGAATTATAATTAAACTAAGCAAGAGCTGGTGCATTCCTAAAGGTATGTGGAGGATTCTGTTTTTATTTACTGTGCATTATTTACACACTTTAATGAACAGGGGCTAAAAGGAAGGGGAGGATGTCCTATGGCCTGCAGTGTGGGGAAGGCACATATTTTTTCTATGAATATTTCATGACAAAGGGTTGTCTTATATGAAGGGGTCTTCAAAACATATTTACGCTTTTGTCAGTCACATTTCTTGTTAAAGGCATATTTCATTTTCATGGATTGTGAATGCATCTAATAGAGGAGCATCAGTAATGTATGGAAAGATCTGTTTGCATGAAAAAAAATAAAAAATAAACATTAATAGACTTACCCTGACATTTGCAAATTTCTTCAGTTTTCTGGCAGTTGACTTGTAAAGTATAACTTTTATTTAGAAGTTCCTATGCTACAAGCAACATTTCAGGCTTAGCCTCAGGCTTAGTCAAAGGTTAAGAACTTGTACTAACGTTGCTTTTAGTACACCAGGACTACGCAGATAAATGTTATGTTGTGGAAGCGTCCCTAATGACTTGTAATGCTATATACTAGGGGATACTAGAAAATGATTCTGCTCAATCAATATCCTACTGTTGTGGCTATGTTAACAGCTTATATAAACAGAATTAATATTCAGTAGATACCCATAGTTGTTGTTAAGATGCAGTCACCGTCTATCAGAATCCCTGTAGATTTTAACCCCTTGTGTGTCTGAGGTAGTATTTTTAACAATAAATAAAAGGTCATTAAACAGTACAGAAAAAAAAACAACTTTTTATTAAACACATTAACTGAGAAGGTCACTGGAATACATGTATACATTGACTTCTAAATATTATACTACTAGTGGAGAAAAACAAACAAGGATTTTTCTAGTGTCAACCTACGTTAATATTTCTATGTACAGAATCATTGTCCAAGTTGAACTGCACTTTGACATTGCGATGATATTTCACAGAATCCAGTTTGAGCAGTCTAAATAACAATTGGATACTTTCTGTTGTAAACTGTTGAAAAAAAAATCTGACAGTGAAGGATTACACAATTAATCTTTTTAAAGCTTGAGGCACCTTGTGATAATCACACAGAGAAGACAAAACATTTAAAAAACGTTTTTTTTTTTACTGTATTCAACTATATAAAGAATTGAAACTGTATTAATAATGCTCTTTTGGAAAACTGGACAAACTTAATATGTTTTATTAGTGTCTCAGACTACTCCAGAAAGTAAACATAAAAAATCTGCCCAGAGTACACGTTCTGATGGAAAAAGAGAGGAAAGAGACCAAACTTTAGTTAGGCTCAATTGCCATTATTTACAGATCTAATCTCTAGGTGATGTTCTCTATAATAACAGAATAAAAATGCAAATCAGATGTTAAATTATTCTAATTTTCTACAGTTAATTTTAATTACTACAACAGAAAAGCAAGGTTTTTATCATGCTATATTATATATTAGTATGGCTGTAGTTACTAGATTTTGGTGACTATGGAAAGCAGCAGGGTATGTTACACAAGGCACCTCAACTAAAATATGAAATATAACATTTTAATACTCGATCTTGTCCTGTGTATCTGCATGAGAATTCATTGTAACGTGGCCGATCATATGCTAGACTGTAGTAATGTTTTAAATACTAAAATTTATGAGGAACACACACAAGAAAAGTGCCTAATTTGGTATCATTGAAAAGTACATTTTAGTCGGTTAAAACATATTCAAACTAATTTATGACCAAGAGTTAGTCTCAATCATTCTCCCTGTCTCTGTATGTAACCTTTTACTAAAGAGCATTATCAGTCCATGAGGGCCAATGGGAGCATGTAAAGGACATACTCATAATGATTTATGCATTTCAGATCACAGTCTTAAATCCATATAAGCATGTGCTAGTTATTTATACACTATGCTCAATTATCCAAAAATACAAGTGAACTCTTGATTTCCCTTGAGAACTTGTTAGTTCATTTTATAACTATATGGAAAGCCTATGTGTGAGTATATTTGTCTCTTATATATGTGCCATCAATCTGTAAACAAGAATAAGAAACATTAAAATGAATAGCATAACTTCAGAATACTTTCACCACAATTTTTAGAGGCAGAAGCACAAAAAGAAAAGACAGGAAAACCAAACAACCACAATAAAACACACTTTACAACATTAAAGAGATGCTTTGCGTTTGTATAACCATGTTTATTTGGAGAAAAAAAAGGTAAACTATTAGATCTTTCGCTGTTTGTTTTTTTTTATATTTGGAGGATTCACAAATAATATTGATTTGCACTCACATTTAATATAAAATTACAAAAGTGTTAATTTCTGGATGTTTGTCCTAACATGTATTTTGCACATAAGAATGCATTAAGATACACATCAAAAATCATACTATAGGTATGATAAAGATGTGCTGTAATGTAGCCTCTTTGAACTAGAACTTTACTGTCAATTAAAGACAGCTTTCAATATAAGCACTTCAGAAACACATGATAATGTGCAAACTGCATCACATATATATATTTGCCTGGTAAAATCCATGTGGTGATTAACGGATACTAAATCCCGAGGGAGATGCACAAAGAAGCTGCACAAACATCACAAGACTTGCATTTTCATATTGACTGTGATATGTCTAGATGCAAAAATTTTACTGTAGTAGGTGAGAATATAGTTTCCATAACTAGATATTATAAAAAATAACCTCAAGTCACAGCACAGTACCTCAAATGTGTCTGAAGTTTAAAGAATTAATGAATGAATTAACTAATGTACACTATGTCCACCATACTAAATAGATAACATATGCTCTTCTGGACAGTGTCCTGTTTAATGTTTGGTCAAACACAGTATAAAATTGTTTTGCAGATTTATTTTTATTCAAATTTACCAACGACTCTAATCATGACTCTATGCAATTTATTTTATTTTTCAACAGCTGTCTAATATGACTGACCAATTTTAGGCAGTCTCACTGGAGCATATGATATGAGAAAAAATGTGAGAGGATAGACATTTAGGCCCTCATTCAATTGTGATTTGGCCAATTGAATAGGGTTCTAAATAAACACATAGCATACATTTTTTAAAGAAGTTTTTAGTTAGTGAAAACCTTGCTTTTGGATAGATGCTTACTAACTAAAAACTTCTTTAAAAAAATATGTTATGTGCTTATTTAGAGCCCTATTCAATTTGCCAAATTGCAATTGAATGAGGGCCATAGTAAGAAAGCAAGGTAAGATTCACATTATTCAATAAGTTATTTTCAATGCACTGCAGAGGGGCCATCATTACAATGATTATCAATGAGGTTTCTCACTGTATTCACCTGGATATGAGTGCTAAGAGTGGTGTAGTAGCAGACTGCTTAAAGGGATTTTGACACCCCAAAACTAAAAAAAACTTACATGATTACCGGACTATATATAGTATTCCCAAGTGATCCCAAGTGATCTATTACTTTACTAAAGAGAGCCATTACTGAGATATTTAACATGAATTGATATGCAAACTAATGGCCCTGTATACTTAATAGTTGCACAGATGTGCTAGTTAGTATCACAGCATATTTGTCTGTCTCTGGGGTGTCTAAAATAATGTTCCTCAATGACATCATCAAGTCAGAACCCTCTTCTATCCCAAATCAAACACAATGAGCCATAAATGGCTATGCTGAGCCTCACATTAGTATAAAATAGCCCCAAAGACAATGCAGTACAACTTGTGTATTTATTTATTTATTGTAAAGAAAATCAGTGTGTACAATGTATAGTCAGTTTTCATGCTCTTTAAGACGAAAATAACTTTTTGTTTGGGTGACCATGGCTGCCACAAGCCACCATCCAAGGGTGTAAGTATTTCAGCCCCTTATACTAATTATCCAGACTAACGGATTAGTTGTATTATATTATACAAATTATCCTGTATGCCTTAGGAGATGGTGGCTAAATGATGATGTATATCGGATGCCATGCCATGTGATATATTAGCAGTTGATATCAAAGCTTGTTTTATGAATATATATATATATATATATATATATATATATAGTAAATAAAAAGTACATCTGTGTTCACATCTGAATGTCTAAAGCAAGTTAAAAAACCTGCTTCCAGCTCAGAGTTCCGAGAAAAACAGTTATTACACTGCATTCTGGGAAGTTGAGCTGGGACACTCAAATATGGCCACAAATGCCTCGCTCTTCTTTCCGTAGCCATCATCAAACATGGCTTCCTTTAAGCTTATGCATGCTGTATTACACAGCTTTAATGCAAAGCCAAGGTTGGAATAAACACAGGCTGAGTATCCAATCCATGTACAGCTGTTTCAAGCTTACTGGCTATCATCAGCATGGAGCGGGATCTCAGCCTGTGTTGTGGAAATTATGAGTAGGTAGTTCACCACAACAATCATATATAATATGGTGGGCAAAAGAGCGATAGAAGCCCTCCACCGTACAGTAGTACAGTAAATAAAAAGTACATCTGTGTTCACATCTGAATGTCTAAAGCAAGTTAAAAAACCTGCTTCCAGCAGTATATAATTTTATATATGTGTTTTTTTTTATAAGAGAAACTGTGTTTGTTTGTTTGCCAAAATGTTTTCTGGGGAGAAAAAAACAATATCAGCATTCCCTGAAACAATGGATTGATGAAGGTATTGTAGACCCCCTGGCAAGAGGCACAAACCCACACCAAAATATAAATCATAAGGGTCAGATTTGGACGCAATTAGCCAAGTAGGAGACTCCTTGTGCTTACTTAGGGCCTCATTCAATTGCAATATGGCGATTTGAATAGTGCTCTATATAAGCACATATGTTTTTTACAGAAGTTTTTAGTTAGTGAACTTCTATCCAAAAGAAAGGTCTTTACTGACAAAAAACTTCTGTAAAAAAATATGCTATGTGCTTATATAGAGCCCTAATCAATTGGCCAAATCACAATTGAATGAGGCCCTTAGCTAGGTTGGTAATCAAAGACTCAAAAACCAAGCTAAACATCAAAGCCTCAAATGTACAAGCACAAGTAATTATTAATGAAGTGAGTTGTATTTATGTTTACATAATCTTCGTTTATTAAAGGTATATCTAAATTTCACGGATTGTATGTATGTATGAGTGTATCTAATAGAGGAGAATCAGTAGTGTATTAAAACATGTTTTTGCGCGAAAATAAACATTATTAAACTTACCCTAAAGTTTGCAAGCAGTTGATTTTTAGAGTTAACAATCTTGGAAATCCCTGCTAAAATTAGCATAACATTCATAATTTGTTTGGCCAATCACAGGCAGCTGTACATTGTTTTGATTTTTGATGGCAGTTTGTGTAGCAAGGAACATCGGTCACCCGCACAAGTAAGCAAAAGGAGCCCATACATTGATGTCTGCATTGTTCTGCTGTTGGCTTGGAGGTTAGTATAGCGTTAAAAACTGGATGTAAGCAGCTCTGGGGGGTTGGGATTTTTATTTTATTTTAAGCAGCATGTGTTAGATTAGAAAAAGTTAAAAAACAGAAAAACTTAGATATACCTTTAAAGCTATATCTAAGTTTCCCGGTTTGTAACTTAATCTAAAATCTAACACATCCTGCTTATATCAGAAACAAACATTATAGAGTGGCAGACTTATTTACATAAGCACAGTGTACCTAACAACAGAAACACTGCATCTCAGTGGAGAGATCTTACAGAGCAGTGTCTGGCTCCTCCTGCTTCCTGTTCCCAGTTAAAAACAGGACTGCACATCACATGATTCTTTGGTGCACATACTGGCTTTACAGATTGTTAAAATTTTTAGCTGCCTGTGATTGGCCAAAATGAATTATGATTTTTATGCTAATTTTAGCAGGGATATCCAGGGGTGTTTACTCTGAAAATCACGTGCTTGCAAACTCATAACATTTAGCAAACATCAGGGTGAGTTTATTATTGTTTATGTTTGTATTATTTCATGTAAAAAATGTTTTCATACAATACTGACTCTCCTCTATCAGATGCTTTCAAAATCCAGGAAACTTAAACAAAGAATACACAAATGTAAAGGCATATTTACTTTGTATTGTTTAACCCAGTATAAAAGTTCTCTGATTTGTGTGTTTGCAGTTGCTTCTGGACTAGGGAAGCTAGCACAGAGCTGTTGCGCTTTTGTTTTGAGGTTAATGGTTACTTAGTATGCTTTGAGTTCCTGATGCTATTGCTGAGAAAGATAGCCGTCTTGACGAGGTGCTAAAACAATACCTATAGATGCTTGCACAGTCACACGGAGTGTGTCAGAACATGTTACCTGTTAATATTATAGTAAACAGATTTACAGAAAATCGTGAACAAAGCAAGCCGACACCCTGTGAGATATTTGCACCTTTATATATATATATATCCTGCTCCATGCTGATGATAGCCAGTAAGCTTGATACAGCTGTAAAATCAAACCTTGACTTTGTGTAAAATCCAACCTTGGCTTTACATTAAAGCTGTGTAATACAGCACGCATAAGCTTAAAAGGAAGCCATGTTTCATAATTTGTGGGCACATTTGCATGTCCCAGCTCAGCTTCCCAGAATGCAGTGTAATAACTGCTTTTTTCAGAATTCTGAGCTGGAAGTAGTTTTTTTTTACTTGCTTAAGACATTCAAATGTGAACATAGATGTACTATTTATTTACTATATATATATATACAGTCAGGTCCATAAATTGGGACATCAACATAATTCTAATCTTTTTGGCTCTATACACCACTACAATGGATTTGAAATGAAACGAACAAGATGTGCTTTAACTGCAGACTTTCAGCTTTAATTTGAGGGTATTTACATCCAAATGAGGTGAACAGTGTAGGAATTACAACAGTTTGTATATGTGCCTCCCACTTTTTAAGGGACCAAAAGTAATGGGGCAGATTAACAGTCATAAATCAAACTTTCACTTTTTAATACTTGGTTGCAAATCCTTTGCAGTCAATTACAGCCTGAAGTCTGGAACGCATAGACATCACCAGACGCTGGGTTTCATCCCTGGTGATGCTCTGCCAGACCTCTATTGCAACTGTCTTCAATTTCTGCTTGTTCTTGGGGCATTTTCCCTTCAGTTTTGTCTTCAGCAAGTGAAATGCATGCTCAATCGGATTCAGATCAGGTGATTGACTTGGCCATTGCATAACATTCAACTTCTTTCCCTTAAAAAACTCTTTGGTTGCTTTTGCAGTAAGCTTCGGGTCATTATCCATCTGCACTGTGAAGCGCCGTCCAATGAGTTCTGAAGCATTTGGCTGAATATGAGCAGATAATATTGCCCGAAACACTTCAGAATTCATCCTGCTTCTTTTGTCAGCAGTCACATCATCAATAAATACAAGAGAACCAGTTCCATTGACAGCCATACATGCCCACGCCATGACACTACCACCACCATGCTTCACTGATGAGGTGGTATGCTTTGGATCATGAGCACTTCCTTTCCGTCTCCATACTCTTCTCTTCCCATCACTCTGGTGCAAGTTGATCTTAGTCTCATCTGTCCATAGGATGTTGTTCCAGAACTGTGAAGGCTTTTTTAGGTGTTGTTTGGAAAACTCTAATCTGGCCTTCCTGTTTTTGAGGCTCACCAATGGTTTACATCTTGTGGTGAACCCTCTGTATTTACTCTGGTGAAGTCGTCTCTTGATTGTTGACTTTGACACACATACACCTACCTCCTGGAGAGTGTTCTTGATCTGGCCAACTGTTGTGAAGGGTGTTTTCTTCACCAGGGAAATCATTCTTCGGTCATCCACCACAGTTGTTTTCCGTGGTCTTCCGGGTCTTTTGGTGTTGCTGAGCTGACCGGTGCGTTCTTTCTTTTTAAGTATGTTCCAAACAGTTGATTTGGCCACACCTAATGTTTTTGCTATCTCTCTGATGGGTTTGTTTTGTTTTTTCAGCCTAATGATGGCTTGCTTCACTGATAGTGACAGCTCTTTGGATCTCATATTGAGAGTTAACAGCAACAAATGGAAATAGCACACTTGAAATGAACACTGGAGCTTGTATCTGCTCTTTGTAAATGGGATAATGAGGGAATAACACACACCTGGCCATGGAACAGCTGAGCAGCCAATTGTCCCATTACTTTTGGTCCCTTAAAAAGTTTGAGGCACATATACAAACTGTTGTAATTCCTACACCGTTCACCTGATTTGGATGTAAATACCCTCAAATTAAAGCTGAAAGTCTGCAATTAAAGCACATCTTGTTAGTTTCATTTCAAATCCATTGTGGTGGTGTATAGAGCCCAAAAGTTTAGAATTGTGTCGATGTCCCAATATTTATGGACCTGACTGTATATATATATATATATATATATTGTCACAATCTGCTTTTTAAGGGGGCTTGATATGAACCTAGTTCAAACCTACCCCAGCAGAATTGTGTAGTTCTTGTTCTCTGAGGCACAAAAGGTGGCTTCTGAAAAAGGCAATGCACAAAGATGCAGGCAGAGAATACTGGATACAGATTACTAGTGGCCCATGGCAAGACCACTCCCCGAGTCAGGATACAAAACACAGAAATAGTCTCACAGCTTGAATATGTGAAACCAGTACTGAAACCTTTATTGAATGATCAAAACAACATATTTATACTCTCGAATACCAAACCCTTGTGTACATTTGTGTATGTGTGTCGTCAGCCCATCTGTCTTGCAACCTTGGGCTATCAAAGCTCTTGAGATCAAATTCACCAGATATCTATAGCTGGCTAGTGAAAAAACCTTAATGTTAAACTCAAGTGTTTGCTTAGGACTACTTGAAGTACATATATATGTCTTGACCCAAGGTCTGTATGTGTGAGTGTGCAATGATCTGCAGCTAACTTCTTTGCAGATAATTTTTACTAATTCCACATATGTTCTATATAACATTTTCCCTCTTATAATATACTAGGAAATTGCCCGTCAAAAATGACAACATTAAAATTGTAAAGCTTGCAATGCTGTTTGACACACAATGTGAGGCTTTTGCTCCTCTGATTACCTTGGGCGCTCGTTGCAAAATTCCGTGCTCATCGCGTGGCTCGCAATGAGCGCCGTCGGCGTTCATTGCGAGCCTCTCCCCAGTGTACTTCAACCTTCCTGCTTTGCGAATTGTGATTTCTGTTGATCTGTAGTCCCGTGGGTCGAATAGGCGCTCATCTTCATCAGCGCAGTGAGCACCTTTGGCGCTCACTGCCTAAGTCGTGCAGGGTCGTAGGGATGAGAGCCAGCACAGTGAGCACCGCCTAATTTGTACGGAGTCGTGGGGATGAGCGCCTATGTCGCTCATCTCCACCAGCACAAGGAACGTCTTTGGATCTCCTTGACAGCAACTGCAGGCTCGCTGTGAGAGCCTGCAACGTTGACAACAACCCGCAATGCTCACAACTATATATACACATACATACATACACACATTATGAAAATAATAAGTAAGAAATTTAGTTATATTTGTATCACAATTTAAGGATATATATCAGTTTTAATGTTTATAAAAAACTGGACACCGCCCTGTGTGAGGCACTTGTAGTAATTTCAGTTTCTAAAGAAAGAACCGTTTAAATTAATCAATTTGCTTTTAAGTTAGCAAGAGCATAGGGAGGAATTGAATGCTGCACTTGGAGATAGATGTGACATTTTACAGCCCCCACCCTCACCCCCCAACTGCAGCCACCGAAGATGCAGTCACTCACTCAGCTTCTTATCAGCGCTTTCATAATGCAAGATCAGAACTATAATTAGCAGGGTTACAAACAAGTTGCTTTTTAATCACCTAGAACATTTTTACTAGTTTCAAAAGTACATTGATTTTTTTTCCTTTCATTTAAGCATATTATAACTATTGATGACAGTATCACATTAAATATAACCATCATTGTAAGGAACAATATGAGCTAGGCTCTGAAATCTGAAAATGATTATACAGCATCATATAACTGTGGGAAAATTATTCTGTTCATTAAGAAGCATTAAATCCCTAGTCTTATGACTGTACATACATGAAACATCTGGCAATGAGGAGCTGAAAGGTATGGGCTTGGCATAATTCAGAGTTTCTCCCAGAATTGTGAGTGAGCAATAAGCTTTTAAAAATCACAAAGACATAGATCTTCTGTATAATTATTGAGTTATTCTTACATTCGATTGTTAGTTCCTGATTTTTAATTTTGCCCCATTTAAATGAATAACCAAGTATTGTTTGAAATAACTAGTTATACATACATGCTCTAATGGAGACAAGATTTGTGTGGATTTATGACACATCTCGTTATTTTAATAAGTGTCCAAAATAAAAAAAAGTCATATAAAATTATATATATTGACGGTCTGGAGGATTACTGCAGAAATTGCATCTATTTAAAGCCAAAAGCATATTGCCATACCAGGGGGATATGATAAATTAGTAGAAATGTCACACATGGCCATTGAATCCTTAACATTTGTTTATACAATTTTACAGACGTAACATTAAGTAATACTGCTTATTATTCAACGGACACACATACACTTTCCATGGCTATTTAAAATATAACCCATTCTCCGTAAACATGGCATTTCCAAGCCAAGGTTTGTTTAGAATTGTCACTGTGTTAATTACAGGTAAAGTCAACGAGGATGTGAAGGAGCTACTCAAAATTATTCATAAACTGTCTACACAACCTCAAAAGAATTCTTATTTAAATGGAGTACACATATCTGTATCCTACATTGTTCTTTTTATATTTAACTTGAACCACATGGCAAGAAACAGCGATAGTTTTCACATCTTTTCCAATTATCAGATACCGTATGCAATATCTATTACCATTCATGGGATCGTTTTGTGTAAATATGAGACAAAAAAGTAGTTGTTTTAAAATAGAATATGTGATTATAGATAGGATGGATAGGACAACTGTCTTTTTTTTTCATAACACTGTCTTGAGTTCAAATATTACAAAGCAAAAATAGTATTCTTTGTTGCATCTGAAAGAGAGTATTTGATAATATACCATGTTTTCTTTTTTTTCAAATGATGCCCTCAAAGCAGAAAAAACTGATTCAAATGTTTAACTGAACTGAGGGCTTGGCCCTGTCTGTCAATTATAAGAATTATAGATGCATCTCTCAACTAAATGTATAGACATATAAATGCTCTGTGCAGTTCTGGTTATTTTCAATTATGTTTAAACTGGTTTTACTTAATTGTATTAATGCAAAAGATAACTTTGGTAATGTTTAAAGCTTGCTCTTTTAAATGAATGAAAAAATAACTGAATTCAATGCATCTTTAACTTCTACAAAGATGACCTTTGAGGAAGCTGGATATCATCCATGGTGTAACATTATCTTCTATGGATCTCCCAAGTGTACTTCGTTTAAGAGAAAATAATCACTGATCAACTTGGACTGGCATATTCAGAAAACCTATGGAAAAGAAAATCAGCCATTCCTGAGGTATATATTGCATAGAAAAAGATGGCCCATTATTAGTTATTCTGCATTTTTATCATAATATTAGTGCCTGTCATATTTGGGTTGATAGCAATTGTCTTGCTAAAACATCTCTTGTTACAATGCATCAACTCAGACCCTCATGGATATGGAGATTCGCAGAAGCTACCTTGCATTCCGTGAACAGAGGGAAGTTTAAAAAATAATAATAATACATAACATATAAATAGACCAATAGTGCTTGCTAGATGCAACTTACATTTATAACAGACCATTAGTTATTTTACCCCCTAGTGTTTTTTTCTGACTATTTATTAAAAAGTACTGGAACCTTCATCTAGGAATAGCACTGCAGAATTTATTATCTCCTACATCTTACAACAGGGTCAGGTCAACAGCTTTAAATTACAAAAAGAAAGAAAATATTAAGTTGTGCTCAAAGATATTATAGGTTATGTAATATTGATCCGATTGTGTTTGCAATACAGTTTAAAAGCTTAAGAGTCCTGTTAATCTAGTTATCTATATGAACTATTTACACCCATGGAATAACCTCTATACAAGTGCAGCTAAAGTGTACACAGTATTGGGATTTGAAAGGTAAATAAATAAACAATTTTCTATTTTTTTGTTTGCTCTCTGAAAAGAGCTATTTTTCTCTAAATAAGGATAAATCTTTATAGCATACATTCCTATTTCCAATTCATACATTGTATTACAAACATGCACTTTCCTAATTTAGAACAAATGTAATTTTTGAAAGTGGTTGCAAAGAAAAGTAGATTAATTTTAGACAGTTACACTGCACTTTGAATTATTATACAGGTCTTACAAAAATAGATTTTCTAATGTGCATAGAGCTTCAAATAATTTGGATAGCAGAGATTATACAAACGTGGCAGAAGAAAACAGTAAAAAAACAGGAAACATACAGTTCCATATATATATATATATATATATATATATATATATATATATATATATATAGAGAGAGAGAGAGAGAGAGAGAGAGATCATAACCCAGGGTAGAGGGGGTCTGCATCATTAACCCGAATACCTGCTGCATTCTACTACAGCAATTCTCCGTTGATGGTAGTAAGGATTTGGGCTTCTCGGTACCCAGCATACAGGTTAGGATCACCAGCAGGAAAACAGGATCAGCATAACCAGTAAAATCTTTGCTTCAGTGGGCTTGAAAACCCCAAGGTAGCCAATCCTACCTGCAGATTTAATCTGGTCCTCAGACCCTTTTCTTTAGGACAGCAGCAAAGCTTCAGGATGCCATGGGTTAATATTAAAAAAATGAAAACACACCTTGCTTATGTGTTTCAAAACAGAGCATCCCTTCCCTCCAGAGAGAAAACACCCCTTCCCTATGTGTTCATAAACGGAGCCACCAGTTAGTTAATTGTTCCACTCACATATTTGAACAGTACATTAACCAATCAACATTAGCCTATAGTCAACCCCACAGCAGCTGCCTTTGAACTATCCATGTGGTTTGAGATTACATTGATGGGCTTGTCGCTGTTCTCCCTGCCCCTAGGTACCCAAGAGCCTGGTGAGCTACCTCACTGGCCACCCTTGACAGGATTTAAACACTACAGCTAGCTTGGGCTCAAAGTGTCTGGGCAAATGGGCCAGGCTTTTATTCACCTGGGGACTTGGGCGTGGAGGGGCTATCATTCAAGCTAGATGGAAGTTCTGAAAACCCCAATTCATCATAAAAAAATACTTTATAACCCATTCATATCCCCTATAAGCAACAGATGGTGAATATCATACAATATGCCATTAAGGGAGTGTGAGCACATGTACAGAGCAATACAGTACTGGTTATACTAGCTTACTGGCCATCTCGGACAGGACTCTACAGGGGGCAATTAACCATTCTCCTGCTTATCATGTCTTAGGTAGTGTCATGAGACATAACAAAATATAAGTAATACAAGCATCATGGTCTACGAAATACAAAGAAAATTGATTTATTTTTCCTTCACCAAAAATTCTTGTTTCTAAGGAGCATCAATGAAGTCATATTGCTACTGCTACTAATCACCTTGTGAAATAAAGCCCTTTAACAAGTACTACTAAATAAGTAATGATTATCTCTTATATCTAGTCCCTAGAAGTAAATGCTTTCTCTATCCAACAACAAATACATACAGTAGTACTAGGTCACTGCACTAAATAGGTATGTAATACAAGAAGAGACCTTATATCATAGAGTAATATCCTAGAGCATATTCTGAACACAACATAAATGCATTAAACATTACAAAAATGACCCTGAGCCTGGTAAGCCCAAATAACTCAACAAAATGAGCCCATGGAGGTCCAGGATTCATACCCAAGGCCTGAGGCCCAACATTACACCCCATATAACTGATAAAAAGTGTCACAGTCTCTTAAGGCAAGTCTCATGGCCTTTGTAATAGCCTTTAAGATTGTTGTGAGTAAATGTTTGGGCCATAAAGGGCCATTGCTTCTGGGGTTCAGGGGAGTCCAACCCTGACCCCAAAAACATGGTGTTACATATCATATCTGCACTAAATACCACTTTACATATTTATATATATATTTATTGCAAGAATGTAACATAAAATATAACTTACAATCTTAGGGGTTGTTGGGAGTTAGATTGATTGAGCCAAGAGATTAGTTATTTTAGGTGTCAGATGTATTATGAAAATTAGAAGGTTATAAAGGGGATTACACTTCATCAAAATATTGACAGAAAATATACTTACCATAATGTTTCATATACTTAATTTCTTCATTCAGTCTACTACCTGTATTTATAAATTGTAACTATACAATTTTGTTAAGACTAAAAGACTAAAAGAGTAAATTATTCAATCCAGGTCTTGATGAAGCCCACCAGGACCAAACTTGGACACCCCCGCTCTAACGGGTCAAAAGGAAAGCATTTCTAAACATATTTAAGTGTATCAAATTATACAAAGAGCAAATTCAGGGAAAGCATTTTTTTTGCTGTCTTTTTTTTCTTATTGATAGAGAAAAACAAATACTTAAGTCAGTGGGGAATTATAAAAAAAAGTCATATAAGAAGTGATGTGTAAAACATTACAACACAGGAGTAGTCATACACATAGTCCTATCAACGTAGGAGTAGTTTATGATCAATTTAAATTGTAAGTTAGATAGTTTCCAATCTTGTAAGGTGCTTTGGGACAATGCACAATGGGCCTTTTTAATTTCAAGCCTGTAATTACCTCCACAATGAACTTTTGGCTTTGGCTCAAACATTTAGACAGATTCAATCATCACAAACCCGTAATTATATGCTCAGAGCCTTAACACGCAAGCTATGAACCGGTAAGTAGCATTTCAGGGCATGATCATGATCAATTAAGCAAGCCCGTAAGTTACATTTTAGACAAAGTCAATAGTAAATAAGACCGTCACCATGAAGTCAGTAAAATATGTAGTTTAAACTACAATTAATGTTTCGAAGTACAATTTGTGATTGGACTTGCAATCCAGCAATGTAGAAATCAATAAAAATCATTAAAGCAACTGTTCTATTGCCATTTTGAAGGGATTGAAGGTAATTGCGGGCTACATGAACGTATGTAATTGAATATTGATTTGCGTCTTTAGCACTAGTAACATTTGCGAGCTTGAAAAATTAAAGGAAGAGATGGGACAGAGTTATGGTTTTGAAAACCCACAGTGCTTTTGAGCCTGTAACACACAATTGAAAGTTAAAGTAGCCCATTACGGGCTCATGTAATTGCGATTTAGACAATTAAATAGAGCCCAATATCTGGGCCCTTCAGGTTTTGTGTTATGCTAATACTGTATTTTTCTTTGCACTTAACCCCTGTATAGACCTAAAGACTATTTTGGCGCATTACAAATAAAATGTAATAATAATATTTTCCATTGATGTGCAGCACTTCAGAGGAACACAAGTAAAAAGCAATTTGTAATTCCTCAAAATCACCAGATCTTGTACAATTTAGATGGCTACACACAATGTCTAAAATGAACGCTAGAAAAAAACTCAGTGTACTGAATTAAATGTTTCCAAAACCTTACTCCCTCCAGTAGTTACCGTATTTTTCGCCCTATAAGACGCACCGGCAGATAAGACGCACCTAGTTTTTAGAGGAGGAAAACAAGAAAAAAAAAATCTGAATCAAAAACAAATACACTTTACACACAGATACACACCTACATTACACACAAATATATATATATATATATATATATATATAGATACACATACATACATATACATACACACATAAATATACATACACATACATACATATATACACACACATACACATACACACACATACATACACACACACACATACACACATACACATACATATCCATATACTGCAGCATTTGGGAGCATTTGGGAGCCCTTGACCCTCCCTGAACCTCCCTGACCCTCCTGATCCTCCCTGACCGTCCTGATCCTCCCTGACCCCCCTGATCCTCACCTTTCTTCTGATCTCTGCCATCTTGATCTCACCCCAGCGCTTCCTACCAGCACTCCTCGTGTACTGCAGCGTTGCGTGTGTGACGTCACTAGGACGCACCGGCCGACGCGATGCTGGTAGGAAGCGCTGGGGTGAGATCAAGAGGACAGAGGCAGTGTGAAAAGGTATATTCGCCGTTTAAGACGCACCAACTTTCCTCCCCCAGTTTTGGGGAAGAAAAAGTGCGTCTTATACGGCGAAAAATACGGGTATATAAGAACTTGGTATATTATGTTGTTGGTGGAACCAAGAGTGGTCTAAACAACTGGCCATGACTCCCATACACCAGATCCAAATTTGTACTGGACACCTTCCGTGTTAAAAAATGTAAGAACTTGGAAATAAGTCTCACACCAAAGCATCATTGCAGTCTGCTCACCTGTGTACTTCAAAAGTACCAATGCAAAGTAAAAAAAACACACACAAATATATGGATGAAAATTTGATTTTCACTAAGAGCATAATTAATTAGGAAAAAGCCATGCAGCTATTCCAAAAATAAATAAATGCTGATGCCTCTACAGATACAGTGGTTAAAGTGGTGTGCATGAGAGAGGTGTTTAAATTTCTGGAGAGCTGTGGTTCCATCATTTTGATGTAACGTCCTGCTTCTGAGCTGATGAGAGCAAAGGGCTGTTGTGTCAATTTCAATCTTTCCAGTTTTCAAACAATGGCTCTGGACTTCTGCCTTTTTCCTCTTCCTCCACCCATCTCTATACAAATATACTGCCATCATTACGTTTTCAAGATGTGATGTTACAAACACTAAATGGATTCCTCTACACAAACTCATTCCAAAATTCTGATTTTCTCATAAAAAATATGTCCATGACTTATACAACTGCTAATACTTTTAACTTTGCACAAACAAGTGTCTGCCTTCTTGAACTACAGTGGTCCTCTATAGCAAATAGGTTTTGACATGGGAAGTACCATAATTATCAATTTCTATTTCCAAGAAGATGAGGCAAGTTTCTAAGATCATCCCAGTTGCGCAATTATCTACTTAAAAATATTCCCTCAAACATACAGATTTTTTTTTAGTAATTGATCACCATCTCCAGCTTGGATATACCAAGTCAGAGTCCATAAAAACATGGAAAGACAAGCTTGGGTGGCAGGGAATATTCTAGCAGTGATAAAATTAATAAAACTCACAAACATAATGCAAGATTATATAGACATATACAAATAGACATATAAGAATTATGGCATATATGAATTTCAAATTTACCAATACATTTATTAGAATATTCTATTAGTATTAAAAAAGTCTATTTGCAAGAAAAAGTGAAATACAGTACCAATTTGCCCTAAATCTCTCTTCTTTTACTATATCATTACACCTAAATTGCTGCAGGTAATTCAAATCCTCTTCTAATTTAGAGAAACCATAGTTGCATTTGTAAATTATAATTCGAGAGCTAAATGATGTCATTCTTGTAATTATAGTAACTAAACTCTCAGTTCAATAGAAGAGACAAAGAGATATAATATTTGTTCTGGACTAGAAGCTCAGGAGGCCTACTACGACGACCATAATTTTTGTCAAATGTTAGAACATTACTCCGTAGCTTGACTGCTATATGGTCCACTTTCCAAATGATGCCAAATTTTAGCTGTAGCTATTGTAAGGGTTACAGAAGTATTCCAGACATATAGCATATAGACATATAGCAGCACAGGCATATTTAGTTGTATGAGAGCTTTTTTTTTCTTTCTTTTTTCTTTAATACAGTTTACCTTGCTCTTTCTATCAAGAACAAATTGGAACATCACCTATTTTGTGCAAGTCAACTAGTGTGTTCTTAGTCTTGTTTCCAGTTTGACCTGCCAGCCTTTAAATGATCACTGTAGTCATTTATTTAAAATATACTCTTTTGAATACAGCATCTAATTCATTACAT
Source organism: Discoglossus pictus (assembly GCA_027410445.1). Taxonomy (NCBI): domain Eukaryota; kingdom Metazoa; phylum Chordata; class Amphibia; order Anura; family Alytidae; genus Discoglossus; species Discoglossus pictus. Next base: position 302,396,904 of record CM050164.1, on the reverse strand, counting down.
TATATATGCAATATGTTGCTGTGCAATTTACCATTATGGTTTCTGTTGAAGGTTTTCTGTGGAAGGAGACTGAATGAATTATTGAATAAACAGGTAATTTCTGCCAGCACAATGGGAATATGGCAGTTAAAATTGCCAGTGCTTTCAACAGAATTAATAGAAAACTCAAATGTTTATAAGGACACACCTTCCAGAGAAAGAAGCAGCAGAATCAGCTGAGAGATGAAAATGGAATTCTGTAGAGTATGATTATTGCAAAATAAAAATCCATTGTCAATACCATTTCCTTTATTTGAATGCTTTTTTCTTTAGTATAAGCATTTAACAAATGGATTGCTTTGAAATGCTCTGCTGTATAGGATAGAGAGATCCTGCTGTGAGGTAATCTTTCATACCACATTAATTACAATTTAGTCAGCACAATAGCCTGAGAAAAGGAAAAAACTTAAAACAAAAACCGATAAGGTTTAATGGGAACTTCTAATGAATATGTGCCAATTGTGGATCAAACCTTCCGTCTAGTACGCCACAAATTATGTTCTTTGTGCAACAATTATCTGTGACAATCATAATGGTTGGCTGAGCATTTGTAATGTAATAAATGCACAATAAAATACTGACATAGCTGTTTTGAGTGTTGCTTGAATTAGGAGTTTCTTATCTGCTGTATTTATTATTCTTTCCGAAATTTGTATTTTAATTGTGCTTGAATATTAAGATTTGCAATTTGCTTAGTGATTACAGAGTCAGTGAATTAGTTCTCTGAACCTCCATGTTAATTCTCTAATTCTGCTAATTCCCTATTTGTTAAAAATATGGAAAAGGACCTGGAACAATTAGCTCTAACTAAGACTAAATCTTCAAATCTAACCAAACAAGAAACACAAGCCCTACAAGAATTGAAAGTCAATAAGGACATCATTATAAAAAATGCTGACAAAGGGGGCAATGTTGTCATTTAGGATAAAATAGACTATATTGAAGAGTGTCTTAGATTGCTCAATGACAGAAATTGTTATATCAAATTAAGTTTGGACCCCACAGTAAGATTTTTAGAAGAACTATCAGAGATACTCCATAAAGGCCTAGAAAATAAAACCATTAATAAACAGGAATTTGAATTTATGCTCAGTAAAAATCCTAAAGTGGCAACTTTCTACACCATACCAAAAATTCACAAAAATCCCCAGAAACCTCCTGGAAGACTGATAGTATCGGGTATTTGTAATCTAACTGAAAATTCTAGTAAATATTTAGATCAAATTCTAAGAGAATTTGTATTTAGCCTTTCATCTTATGTTAAAGACTCTAAGGAGGTACTGACTAAATCAGATGGTATACAATCTAAGAAAGATACCATACTAGTGTCACATGATGTAGAAGCTCTATATACTAGCATCCATCATGTTAAAGGAATATCTGCAGTCAAGTACTTTCTAAATAAACAAGGCAATCAATATGCTACACACAATGAATTTCTCTTAGCATTGCTAGAATTTGTCTTAATCCATAATTATTTTATTTTTATGGATAAATTCAATAAACAAATTCGGGGAACAGCGATGGGCACAGCTTGTGCACTTATGCAAATTTATTTTTGGGTTGGTGGGAAGAGCAAATAGTTTTTAGTGAAGAAATGGAGATATATACTTCACACATAGAACTCTGGGTTCGTTTTATCAACGATATATTAATACTCTGGAATGGCTCAACTCAATAGTTACAGAACTGTATTAAAACCCTTAATACCAATAATGTAGGTCTTTATTTGAAATCAGCTATGAGTCCATTACATTTCTGGACTTACAAATGTTTAAAACACAAGATGGTACTGTCGGTAAAAAGACCTATAGGAAACCTACAGCCACTAATAGTTTGCTCCATGCAATAAGTAGTCACCTAAAGGCCCTGATTGAAGGTATACCTATTGGTCAATACTTGAGAGTAAAAAGAAATTGCTCTAATGACAAAGACTTTGAGAAAGAATCTCAGGATTTACAATCTCGCTTCTTGAAAAGAGGCTATTCAAAAAATACTCTAAAAAAAAGAGAGAGAGCTAAAAGCACCAAGAGAGAAGATCTACTTAAGGATAAAAAGAGAGAATTAGATAATACTGTCAGATGCATTGGAACCTTTAATAATAAATGGCATGAGGTTAAAAAAATCTTTAATAAACATTGGGGTATTTTATTGGATGATAAAGATCTTAAACCATATTTACCCACCCATACAGCTATTACCAGCAGATGGTCTAGAAATCTAAGAGATTACCTCTCAAAAAGTCATTTGGATACAGAGCCAATCATGGTTACAAAAAACCAAAAGGCTGTTTTAAATGTCATTCATGTAAAGCATGTCAATATGTAAAACCGACAAAAAGTTTTCTTTCTGAAAAACAAACATATTAAATAAAACACCTTATCACATGTAAAACAGAGGGTGTTATCTATTTAATAACTTATTTGTGTGGAGCCAGATACGTAGGAAAAACCTGTAGAGAGTTCAGGCGACAAATTCTGGAGCACATTTATAGTGTCAAAAAATACCCCAATAGCTATGCATGTCAATAACAAACACAAGGGTGATTCTAAAGTCCTGACATTTATAGCTATAGATCATGTTGAAAAAACAATAAGGAGAGGTGACATAGATACAGAATTATTAAAGAAAGAAGCCAAATGGATTTATCTACTTGGCACTAAAAAACCTAAGGGCCTTAATGAAGGCTTCACCTTTACTCCTTACATCTGAAACTCCATGAGCCCAGATTATAATATTATCCACAACTAAAGTCATATACTGGAATAATATCAATTTTTGCCAATTTTTAAAGCAATACTGAGAATATATGGGCCTCATATTTGGTAGGTTTTGTCATATGGAGAATAATAGTAATATTAAGTACAATGGATGATAATAATACAGGCAATTGGAAGTTAAGCAAAATTTGATATTACACACCGATTATATCTACTATATGTAATAATAGACAAATGCCTTGTTATAACTCTGTTCACCTAAAAATATAAAAATACCTAATATTAAAAAAAAAACAATCATTTCAGTTAACATCAGTTAGACTTCTAAATGAAGAAACTACTAATTTAGTTTTTAATTGTGAGATAATAATACTATATATTTTATCACACTTAAGTTTTTTTTAATCCTGTTTTATGTTGCCATGACTACGCCAGCCTTTATAAAGGTATGATGGGAAGGCAGGGGTAACCCATGATGAAATTCAAGAAACGTGCGTCGGGTCCACGTAGGAACGCCGTCGCTGGTCAATGACGTAATTTGTTTGCGTCTAGACCGCGGCATCCTAGGCAGAGAGCTAGCGTTTTCATATCACGCCCATAGTTTAAAGTCCCTTCCCTGAATCTACCATTTATGCAGTACAGCAGAGGGACATCCAGAGGGATCCTGGTTGCAACGCTACAGTTTTGGGATAGTATTCAACTAGATATGCAATATAGCATTGATGCATTTATCACTCAATAGCTATTCCTTTACTCTATAGTTTTTTCTACTCGTTGCTTTGGCAGGACATTTGGTATCTCTTCATATCATCAGCATATAGCTGGATAACATAATCTTCTGCACCTTTACAGCTTTCTATATACTGCATTTATTTACAGTTTCCACTTCCATATAGTTATATACTATATGAACCATAGCACTTGTCACTTTATATATTAAGCACTTTATTTCGCACATTAGTCACTTTTTTCTGTGATTACATTTTCACTTAGCACTTTATATGGTTTGCCTATAAGGGGCAGAATCTACAATTTTGAGATACCATACTAGTGAATTCAATATTTTTGTGACCTCCTGCAACCTATGTCTATATATTTTAATATGAATTTTAACAACCATTAAAAGTTAAATTTTATAATTTAGTTTATTCTCTTTCTTCTGAGATTAGGATTATTAGGTGTGCCCTAAAATAGGATCTTTTTCTCTCTTCACACAATACGCTTTATTTATCCTTAGGAGCACCCTAACCAATAAACTTATATATTTGGTTCTTATGTAATATACCTGAGCCACCACTTTCTATTTTTTACGGTTGAGAGTAACCGCAAAAGTAATGAATACTTCACTAATTTAATGCTGTGGCTACCCACTGTGATTTAGATAAGTGTGGCCCTGCTGTGATCCAATGTGGCAGAATATTATGTAAAGATGCAAATAAAATCCCCTTGGTCCTGATGGAGGGTGCATTTTTAAGAAGACATTAACTTTCACTAGTGGCCAGTGAGTCTGAATTTGGTTTTATTGAAAAAAAAAGTAAGGTGAAGTACCCTACAAGACCACTCATCAGCACATCCATTGTTCAAGGTGGGGGCTTTCTTCATTGGCAGTTAGGTGGTGAAAGCAAGAACTGTATCAAATAGCTCACAAGACTACTTTATCTTCACTGCTAAATGATGCGACAGCTGAAAGGTTCTGTGTGATGTAAGATTACTTTTATGTTAAATGAATAAATAATAAATAACCCCCTTGTTATTTAAGTTCATTTATTTTAAATAAAATGCAAACTGAATAATAAGATAATATATGGTATTTTTTGTTGTGAGATAAGGACTGGCACTATTTAATCTGTCACAATCATGATGCACTCTTACAATTTGCTCGACTTAGTCGATATAAGGTTGATTTCAGTTATGGGATACTTAGCCGGAAAGAGTGAAATTGAAATAATTTATGTTACCCTTTTTAAAATGCAAAGATTAGAGTGTGATATTTGGTGGGGTAAGGCCTTCTATATCTCTATGTTCTTTTTGATATTCTGGAGTAGTTTTGACTTTGTCATATGATGCACTTTTTGGATAGGTCCTAAAGTTTTCAGCTTTGGAAATCCTTATTTGCTTTTAGACTTTGCTCATCTTTGTATCTTAATGTAAAATGAATAAATATGTTTGGTAAAAATCTACAAAAATATAATGTCTGTAAAAAAATGATGAGTTGAAATTTTTGTGGAGTAAGTTATGCCACATAGGTTTTACTTACCTAAGATGTGTTCATTCAGAAAATATATTCTTATATATGGTGCATTTTATGTTTAAATTGCTGAAACAGATGTTTTAGGTTTATCTTTCAGTGTTACTTTTTGTCAGTATTGTTATAATAATTTTCATACATATTATCAAAATAAAAAACAATTATACCAGCTGAATATATTATGAAATTACTTTTGCTCAGTGTAACACACACCTAGCGTTAGAAATTACCAGCTTTAATATAAGGCTGAAAGGCTATCTATATTCGTTCTTTTCTTCACTACGTTGGAGGTTACACTCTGAATAGTGGATAGAATTGCCGAATGAACACAAGATGGCGCTGGTCTTCACTACGCCCAGGTTTATCCAGAGAATAAGCAGAAGACCATATATGGTATTCTTGAGAACGCATGGGTGGGTGTGTAACTTTGAGAACCGGATATGTCTAGTTTTACATGTGGATATAGCAGTCCTTTGTGTGGACAGCTGACAAGTGAGAGGACCTTGTGAAGGACATGTGACCTAATTGACCAATGAGAGCTAGGATATGAGTATGCGGGTGGGATTTAAATATACAGGATATAGGTAAGATACAGAGTTATGTTCTGTCTCTTTGGCTTCCTGGCTCTGTGCATTACACAACTCTCTGGAGCTCTCTTCACTAAACTGTGGAGGCCTGGTAAAGTATTATACTACACACACACACATGGACATAATTGGTAGCGATTAGAATGCCTTTCTGCTAAGTTAAGAGATGTTGTTTCCATAGTATTATATATTATGAATGTATTTGTATTAAGTAGTGTGTTCTAATAAATGCACATTTTGTAACCATAAATCTGTAACGCCTCTTGAATATATATTTTTTTATTTGTTTTTCCGTAGAGAACAGGAATATCATAGGATGATATTAGAATAATTATTATAATCATAATTAATATGATTATGAATAATAATATTGTAATTAAATAATTTAACCGTTTTTATAACACTCAGATAAACAATATACAGTTTCAATATGTACAGAGAAAATTGCATATATGAATAATGTCAATAAAGATGTATATAAAAATTTTGAAAAAGTACTGACCTATGGAGTCCTAGACAGTATGAACCCAAGACACAATATACATATTTTTTATGTGGAATACATCATCATTTTATGCTTTCGTATTTTTACAAAAGTTTTATACTGAACTAAAGAAACTCTCAGTGAAACTCAATGTTTAGAAAAAAGTGAATGCCTACCACTGTGAAACAAATTAGTATAATTGTTCTAGAAGGATTGATTGCAAAATAAATGTAAAGTATAGCAAGCAACTTAATGGAGAAAATTATTCTTTCTGACAAAACTGTATTCCCTTGGGATCCTTGAGAAACAAATGACCTTGCTTCTTGGGAGAGTGAACAGATTTTCTTTTGAGGTGACTTCAAGTCTTCACAAAGAAAATATAAACATTCTAATCTGGAATACATCAATTCAAAATATATCTGTCATTTCCTATTCACTTAAGTGCTAGATAACAGACTGTTCAGATAATGCAATATTTAATATTGTATTAACAATACCTAAATGTTACACATTTTATATTCTATTATTATAAACTTTACAACAGAATAGTATCACTTTCTTTTTAAAGCAAAGCAAAATCTCTTATTAAGTTACAATACCTGAAATTGCCTCTCAAAGACCTAATGGCACATCATGTAGCTAAGGTATAAAAAATGCATATTCTGATACATATTTCAATGCCAGGCCTGCTCTGCTATAGCTTTTGCCAAAGTCTTTACACCAAAGCCAAATTCCATTTTTATATTTAAATATATCAACCAGGGAGTATTTATCTTTCTAATGCAAACATCAGCAAATATTAAAAATGCTTTCGAACATGATTCCTTTTATTTTTCTGAAATATTTTTGTTATACTATTTGAAGGTATATGTGAACAGATGGGCAATTATGTTGATCATATTTTATGTTTAAAGGTAAATTAAGTAATTGTCTTGCATGACACAGATAATTTTCTCATAATCAACACCAAGAGGCGGATCAGGGATAACCATAAGTAATATCATTATTACATATTACATAGGCAAAACAACTGATGCAGACCCCATATTTTCTTGATACTTTGCTGTATCTAGAGGTTATGCAAGATAATGCATACTCATTTTTCAAAAGAGTAAAGTCCCTATCCTACCCCCTGACAGCAAAGTAAATCCTACCTAGCTATTGTGATGGTGTGTCACCAGAGGGCAGTAGAGAGCTCTTCAAGACTTCTTCCCAGGAGTGAGATGGTTAAGGAGATCTTTAAAAAGCTTGGCATGGTTCCAAGGAAAGACAAAGGAATTTGAAAGCAGTGATGAAGAAGGTAAGCTGCGAAATGGGAAAAGTCCTATGAAGGAGTTTAAGATGACATGTAGATGCTCCTAGAAGTACAAAGAAGAGAGCGCCGACGGATGGTGCAGCTGGAAGAGCAGTAGCTCTGATGAGTAAAGTAAAGCTTCACTGGTGTCACCGTGACGAGCAGAGTGGGGAGAGAACACAGATGGTACAGAGGATGTGTTGGATCGCAGGTACGGCCTCACTGCATTGGACGCTCAACCCCATGGTGTCGAGCTGGGGTGGGGGATATGTGATGGTGTGTCACCAGAGGGCAGTAGAGAGCCCTTCAAGACTTCTTCCCAGGAGTGAGATGGTTAAGGAGATCCTTAAAAAGCTTGGCTGTGGCTGCAATCAAGACCTACAGCGGTCTCCAGGTGGAGAGCTGTTTGACAGTGCTGGAGTGTTGAAGTGTGCAGGGCAGCAGTCAGAGGCCGGATTGAAAACTAATGGACCAAAGCCAGAAGCTTTGAAGAGAAAGCATGCGGATAAGAGGAACAGAAAGTCCCTGAAGGTGATGACCGAAGGAGGGATCTGCTTTGGAAAGAGAGGCCGGAGATACAGAGCCTAAGAGAGAGGTGAGAGGGAAAGACACCTCTGCTACCTATGTTTGGACTGTATGTTTGCACTCCTATATAAGACAGTAAGGGAAACTACAGTTCAGTTCTGCAGGGCTTCAATGAGAAGCTAGAGTTTTGTTTCTGCCTTCAGTTTATGTTGTATGCTGTCAAAACAATCAGTAAAGTGTGATTAAATATTTAAAGAGCTCCTACGTCCTCCATTTTCTTGAAAAACCAGGCACGGATCCTGAGAGTGACAGTGAATCTGTCACACTATGTTAATCCCCCATCCCTAAAACATTGCGAGAGAACTGCTATGAGTCACTGCTTCGAGTGAACTTCACGACAAAGCCGAAAATCAAGGCAAAAATCTCCATTGATTTTTGAACTGACAATAAATTACAAGTTACTCAGTTACACTTTGACGCCCAAACCCTATGATAATAAGATTTTACGGATCACTTGGAAATTGGGGTACTGCCGTAACTGGCAAAGCAGAAGAAAGATTTACATGTACTAAAGACCACTCACAAGTAGTTTTCAAACCCTTGCTGAGTCCCCCAGAAGCATTTAAAGTCATAGTATAGCACAAACAAAGCACTACAAGATGATGAAATATCAACATTATTTGACACTTAAGAATCCAATATCAACATAAGTGTAATGAAAAAATATGACATGTTAGTATTAAGCCCGTTTATGATACAAAATCCGGTGTAACACACAACTCCGTACTCAATGGGTTAACACACATCACAAAACCATGTTGCCTAGGAACAAATACTCTAATGCATTATCGATAAATATATCATACTTCAACATAAAATAAACATTTCTTTACTTATTGAATTTATGAATACAATTGTCACATCTTTTAATATCAAAATATATTAATAAAAAAAAAATCTTTGTATATCTCTAATGTTTCCTTGCTGCAGTCTAGTTACAGCACTTCGTTCTTTTTAGCCTCAGGACTGAGGCAGCCACAGCTGTAGGGGCTAAGCCAGTAACACTGAGCCCCATACCATCCAAAACAAAGCAGAAACACTGACGACTTCCCGCTTCAATTCACCTTACCTCGAAGGCCTAAAACCACACACACCACCACCTTTTCTTCTGCCTTTGAAATCATCTAACATTTCCTCCCTCCTACCCTCACCCACCCACAATTTGTGTTAGTTCATAGTGCAGTTTTCACCTCCATCTTGCACAGCTGCTACACCCATAGATGTAATCACTAATGAACCCTCTACTCCCTTTTAAAGTACCTGCCAAGCCCTTTGTTCTCCCTTTTTAATTTGTTCACCTTTTGTATCATTAATCCTTTAGTCTGTAAACTTGCAAGCTCTCAGTCTTGCAAACCACTTTGCATAAAAGTGTTATGTGTATGACTGTTAGCTCAAGGACAGGGTCATCAACTCATTTTGTATTAGCCTATACAATTATGTATTGCCATATCCATGTTTTACTGTACCCCAGAGATAAAGAATATGTTTATGCTATATAAAAAAGCATTAATAATAATTACAAATAATAACATTAAAAGAAAACCTGGTACAGTACTCTAGAGAAGCTGTAGTCATTTCGAAATCAAAAAAACTAGCTCATACAAGATACAAGCAGGTTTATTCCTGGGTTAGCCGAAATTCTAGAGAACCAAAGGGAAGCAGGCAAAACAGGATATAAAATTTCATAAGACCGAACGGAGAAAAGAAAATCACACAATCCATTAAAAAAAGGTAGGTATATTAGTAAAAAAGGAAAAACCAAGGGAGGAATAGTATGCAGTTTAAAATAAAGTGAAAATGTATTCTTCGCTTTAAGCTGTTAGTTTTCCCTTCAAGCAGAGCGGTGTATCTCCTCCTACCTGTGACAGGAAATATCAGGAAACTTGGAAGCAGGCTGGGCTGATGTCACTAGCCCTGTCCAATGGCCTCCACTGCCTACATTCTGTTGGTACTATAAAATTGAATAAAGCCGGTGACTATCATTGCTACGTATGAATTTTTAAATGTTTTTATATTGTATTGTTGATTGAATCGAATATAATGAGCTATTAGTTTTTATTATATTACTTTTGTTCGAGTATCATAAAAACTTCCATATTGTCTACTTACATTGAGGAAGTTATACTGGTATGGATATATAGGTGTTCTTTCTTAGTTTTTTGTTAATATTATTACACTTTTCCACACTAGTAGGTACATATAATATGTGTAATAATGGAATTTACCTGTATTCTTACGTTTAATTTATTTAGCACCGCCTCCCCACTGTATATTGTCTCTTATCCATATACACAATTGTAAAGTATGTAAGATCTAAACGTCAGCACTAAGAAATGCTAAATTATGCACAAAAACCCAGAGGTAGAATATTTAATGCTAAAATTATGTTGGCAACAGATGATGGAAGGGTCTTACATATATTACATGATTAAAATGTAGGCAAGCAATGAAACAAAGCAGAAGAGAAGCAAGTAGTATGCTTAGATATATTGGTAGAGGAATTAACAGCAGAAAAAGTGAAGCACTAATGCAACTTTAAAGATCTCTAGTTTGATTTCACCTAAAATACAGTGTCCAGTTCTGGAGACTTCAAAAGGCTAATAATAAATTAGAAACAATTTAAAAAAATGGCAACTGAAATGGTGAAAGGCCTAAAAGACAATACTTATAATGAATGACTTAATGAACTAATATGTATAGTTTAGAGGACTGAAGGAAGAAGGGTGATATGCAAGACCATGGGCGTAGGAGTTCAAAAACATCTGGTAGGGATAATTCAACTCTACTCCCAGGACTGGAACCAGGGGCTTCCATGGGAAAGACATACCGTGTCCCATATGTATTTCATCTGGAGGGGATTTCCCCCCCCCGCCCTGCAAACCCCCCCATTTAAAAAATCTCAAAACAAACATTAATAAACTTACCTGTAAGTTAACAAAACTTCTTCAGATAAAAGGCAGTTAATTTTGAGAGTGAAAACCCCTGACTATCCCAGCCAATTTAGCATAACATTTATATTTAATTGTAGCTGTGACAATGTCACAGTCTGCATCTCAGTGGCTTATGACATGCTCAGTACAAGGGCAGACCTCTGACATCACTTTCTTTGGTTAATCTTCCTGCTGTTTCAGTAAAAGATATTCTTATTTTACAAGCGGACACACTTGGGATTTAACTGTACTTATTGCTGATTGTGTGTGTGTATTCCATCTCTCTATACTGCTGCACCAGTGGAGTGGTCCTATGCGATTGTTACATACATATATGAATAAGTACCAATACCAAGACAAGTCAATGTCAGAATATTTTGTATTTGTTCTCTTGTATATAGCTATAGCCAATAAGATGAAATCTCCCTAGGAAACGGGGGGAAAGGCTGCAAAGAATATCATAGAGTTTACATATAAAATACAATCATACTGCTATACCAAACACAGGCTTTAGTATTAGGATTTAGCCTTGGTTACTTATCTGTATTATATGCCAAACAGAACAAAAACCTTGATTATACTAACTATAAAGTTTTTATTTTTTATTTTTATTTCAATTGCCCTGCAGCATTTTGGGAGGGACTGGTGGTGTTTTGCAGAGCTAATGAAGTCAGGGGAGCACAGTTAGCTGTTGCTGCAGATCTGTCCCCTACCACTCCTGCATACCTCTCTTGAGCACATTGTTCATGCTGTGATGCCACCCAAACAGATGAGAAACAATTGGGTTAAAAAATGTACTTGGATGCTGTATTTCTAGGCTAGTATGGGTTGCTGACATAGATAGTTCTGGGGTGTGGAGATCCAGATTATAGTTTACTGCAAATAAATCTGTAAATTTAGTGAAGTTCTCAATCTCATACATTTAAAACCAGGGTATATGCATTTAACTGATTAGCAACAACGCAATTTACCTAATCTGCTTTAATACTATCAGATGAGGTAAAAAGAACACAGGACTGAACTCAGATCAAAAGGAGAGGCAATGAAGCTTCATCAGTTTCATGTTGCCCTATGTGAAAAATGGATCATAAATGTATAGATTAATCATCAATTTAATGTAAAATTAATAGAGACAAATTATCCCTGATATATAATATACAAGCTACACAAATAGGCATTTTTAAGTACGCCTCAAAGACAGCGTGGGTGATAACACATTTGTCCCAGTAGATGCTAGTAACATTAATAACACATTTTCCTGTGAAAAACTGCATTTTATAGGCCAGGAAATACTGCAATTTAAAGAACATTCAGCCTTTCATTAGGAAAAAATATATAAAATAATATAATTTAGTGAAACACATAACAATTCAGTCTAATATGAAAGGTATATCATATGTGAAATGTTCAGTCTATCACTGTAATGTAAACAATAGATGATCTGGGAATATATATTTAAAATGTTCTCAACTCACTGTGAAGCGGTGCTACAGGTAAGAACTTAACATGTATATCTTCCTTCGTGACAGTTCTCCTTTACAGTGAGAATTCCATGTTGACTACTCAGCCAGTCTTAAATCATATCATGTATTGTCTTTTCCCTATGATGTTCCGTGATTGATTGGTTATATACACATACACACACATATATATATATATATTTTTATTTTTTATTTATTTTTTCATGTTTTTATAATATGTGATAATATGAAATATATTTGGTAAATATGCTAAGATTCTAATTTTTAAACCTTAGAAAAAAAAAATGTAATCCTTAAAAAAACAAAAATTAAAAATGTAATCAGCAACTTCCTATGAAAAACAAACAAAATACTTATTTCCATTATTTTCAGTATTTACATTTAGCAGATGATTTATTGAATTATATGATAATTCTAATTTGTGATTAATTATATTATTAGCACATTCTTACCTTTCACCCCATATTAATTCCTAGTTATTTTGTTTGCATTACTAATTTCTTTAAATTCGTAGCAGTCTTTGTTAAAAAAGAGTGTTTTCAAGGTTGTTCATATTTTTTTAAATTGCTTGGTTGCCAAGGACACAGAGTGGCCAAGAAATGCAAAAATAAGCCAGGAGAGCATATTGTGCTATTTTTACAATGTGCTCATGAGAGATAATGGATATTAGAATCGTAGACTGATCAACATGTTCTTCCACTTTGATTCTTAGTTGGGCACCACGTGCAATTTTCTCTGCTTTAGTTAGCAAAATATCACCCTATAACTAGAACCTGTCTGTAGAATATTGCTTAAAAATCAATACATTTACTAGTGCCATCACCAATTATATTGCATAGTAAACAGAAAACTAATATAGGTGCTTTATTTAAATGGACCCAATCAGTTAGGTTATGATTTAGTAATTATTGACATAGTAACAAAGCCTTCAGCAAAAGTTATCCCACATAATTGTATATAAAGCATACAAAAACAAGATGCACATAATAATGAAATTGACATATTGCAGATGAATACAAATACAATTATATTTCCCTTAAATATATAACACATGTCAAAGTACACATTTTTTAAATGAAGGTTTAAATCATCTTTAATGGAAAACTGTACAATATTCAGGTCCTGACTGGAGATTTGAACACAGCAGAAGATAATATACCAACATATTTTTATACACAGATGTAATAAATCATTGCTATATTTTGCTTACATTATTATGCAAATTGCATAACAAATTATGTATGCATTTATGTAATCATATTATTATTGCAAGAATAGGCACCTCACTAGAATATCTGACAGAAACTGCTTGTATGGCTTCAACTTTAACCAGTACAGCAAACATGTTTGCAAATACTATTTCACATGCAATCACATAAAGCCCCTCAATGTACATAAAATTTAAAGTAAGTAATTAAACTATTCTATGAGAAATCCAGAAATTGTACTCCTCTGTCTAACATACAGTTCCCCACAAATTATCCATGTTACATTGATCAACCAAAGCCTTAAATACCTATTTCTAGATTGGTTGAAATCTGGCCAATTATATAACTTAAGACCACTCACACATCTTAAATAATTCTGTAACCAAACTGAGATCTCTAGACAAAAGCTTCAACAGAGGCCTGAATACCAGTTAAGTGGCAATAACGTTTTGTGAACTGACAGGAAAGTTCTGCAAACTGGCTGTTGAAAATCACTGCTGTAACCTATAGGTTTTTATAAGCAATGACATAATAACATATTTTATATATTTGTTATTGTCTGTTACTTGAGTTTCCACTTTCCTGTCCAATAATGTAATGTTCAATATTGAAATTGCTATTCATTATGAATCCTGCAAATTAAATTATACATACACTGCAAAATCCCTAAACAATAATGCAACTAATTTGAAATGCATCATCAGGATAATGTTGACATGATTTAGTTTCTGACTTTATATATAACAAATACACCACTTGATAATTAACATTCACATACTGGGATAATTAGAATTACATGACATTTATATTCAAATGTATGTTTTCATGTACTACAATACAAAGTTCCTCTGAGATGTGACAGAGAAAAAAATGCTTTCTCTTAACTGATAAAAATGATACTGCTCCTTATGATGATCCAAATCATTCTATTTTACCATATTTCATTCATTAGAAACTATAGTTTAAGAAACATGGAATATTGAGGATTTTTAATTGCTTTTATCAGAAAATTGAAAGGCACCAAAAAGCATATAGATAATAAAAAAATATACTTTATAGTAAATGTTTATGTAATATTAGTTAAAATTAAGACAAGTATTTAATGAAAAATTATGGTGTCCTAAAGAATAATCTTGGGAATTACCTGACAAGTAAATGTGAATGAAAATGCAAGATGCAAAACAACTCAATTGCAAGTAATTAGTCATAACAGTTTAGGCATTTACGTATAACAACTTGGCAACCATTCAAGAATAATTGCAGTATTCAAATAAAAATACTGTTTTATTATTTCCAGCTATTTGCATAACTAAGCCTTTTGTATTGAAAATGCTTGTGAAATACTGAAGGCAAAACAAGTAAGCTCCCTCAAACGCCAGTGGGCTAAATCATTGTAAATAGTAACAAGCGTATCTCACATCAACTTGCTCAAAGAAAAAAACAAATATTTAAATACAAAAAACATTAGGAAGGAGACATGAAAATATAGACTTGTCTGATGTTTTTTGTTGCCAGAATGCAGCATTTTCTAAGAAGTATAATGAGTCCTAGCTCTGGTAATCTGCCAACTGCAGCAAGAACATGTATGCTTTAGGCATGTCTGCTTTTAAAGTCCCTTGTCTTGTACCTTCAATACGTAAATAATATATTTCTTTATTTTTAGGCAGTGCATTCAGCATTAATTCTGAGACTTCTCGAATAATTGTAGATTATCTAGATTTGTCGTGGTTTCCGTTGATTCAATGTATAAAAAGAAGAAAAGTCACTTCCAGAATATTGTACAGGATAAAGAAGCAAAAATTATTCATTATATATAAGTTCTTAGTATACCTAAAAAATGTTGTAGGCTTTAAGAAAATGTTATAGGGTTCTGCCATTTCAATTTATAATAAAATCCCAAGCAAAATAGAATTAAATCAATAAAAAAAAGCACATGCTTACAAGATTAAGAAAAAACACATAATATATTAATTTATTTGCATTTTCTTCCCACAGCTACCACATAGTCACTTGTGATGGCAATTTATATTACTTTGTAAGACTGACAGGCAATCTAGTTGCCATTTACAGGTTCGATCAAGAAATGGAATTGGAAGAATAATGTTACAGTTTTTATTTATTTTTTCCAGCAATTCCAATTCATCTTTTGATAGTTGATGAATCTATTACAGTATGTATATCTCAACAGTTACTAGGTACAATACATATGTTTCCCTTGTGCTGTGTAGAAGTATAGGGATATTTTGTTTGTTTCTTATACCAGTATACATTGTTTTCCTGAGATATTAGATAGGGCATAGTCAGTTTGTATTCTACAAAAAAAAAATCACTTATTTTGTTGAATTTCTAAATTACTATTTTAATCCTAGAAGTCACCAATTTAAAGCACACATAACTCATCATCCTCATCAGTTGAACAAACTTACCTACTTATAGGTAATTTGTTATTACTATCATAATATTTGAAGCCCTCCCACAAACAACTGCATAGATAATGAGGATAGAGGCTTTGTAAGACAGTCCATTAACTGCTTCATGAGGTCAGTTAGTAAAGTAAATGTTGTTGGGTTACGTCAATCCGTACACTAGGAGAGACAAACTGCAGGGACCAGAAATCAGTGTTGATATCTCGCTGTCTCCCAACAGGCTGAAAAGTAGCTTGAGGCATGAGATATCCTGTCAAAGCACTGAAAAGGGGAAAAAAGTGATGTTCTAAAGAACTGTCACTATCACTGTCAATGCCATGCAAAGCCAATAGTTCTCCTAGAAGAAGTAACTTTACTGACACTTTACATGTCACCATGAAAATTCTATATATGCTGATTATTCCATTGTCTTGCATCATGTGATATCACCAACAAATCCAGGCCCTAACCTGTTTTCCTACCTCTGTCATTAATAAAAATATTACATATATTGAAGTGCAGTACAGATTTCCAATGTACTATACACACATGTATTCCATTTTTATCAATCCTCTACTATTTAAATGTGTACCTCTAGACAGAGTTGATTTATGTATTACAAATTACATTATATAGGTTACAGTAATACAAATGAAAAAATAATAATAAATACCTGCTTCACTATTATCTAATAACAAACACAATTAAAAAAAAAATGTTAAAGTTTGAACATAGCTCACAGAGAAGATAATGTTTTAAGTGTCTTTGGTAGACCAGTATGTATTACCCGTATGTATATGTTAATAGGTGGAACAGGTTTGTTTCTGAATAAATGCAATGACAGATTGAATGAGTAACAAAGAACAACAGAGCTAGACGTGCATGGCTAAAAGTAGAATACCAAAAGATATTAAATGAATTAGTGTTACATTCAGCTGTGATGAACTTGATAACCAAAAAGTATGGATGGGAGTGTCTGGGACAAAAAAAATAAAAAACTTGTCAAAATGTAATTAACTAAATTGTTGTTTCATTTTATTGGTGTAAAATGTACTTCTATCCTTCTCCACCTGCCTGTTCTCCTTTACTGTATCATGTGTTCGCTTATCAGCCAGTTCCAGGTAACTTATTCTTCCAAAGACATTGTGACTAATGTTCCATACTTGCAGGGGGAGGCTTTACAAAATATACTATTTATTATATTCAGTTTTGGGCAGCTGTATTCAATTTGCTAAACTGGATATGACTTGTTTTACAGTTCTTAAAGAAAGAAAAAAACATATTGTAAATATAGGATCTCAGCGTTGCTTTAATTGCATTAATATATTGCAGCTTGTAATGCTTTTACGAACTTATACAACATTTTCATTATAATGACATGCAATTTAAAATACAACATAATCATTTTGTTTTATGGATGTTGTTTTGTGACAATAGGCCATCTGTACTGGATTTTGTATACTGCCATCTCCCTATTCCCTCTAAGAGAAACATGTTTTGTTTTTTTTAAATAGAAAAAAATACACACAAAATAGAAAGGAGAAGCAGCAGGAGAAACAGCTGCAGAAAGGAGAGAGAAAAGATGAGAGTATAAGTAAACAAGATGCTTTTTTACACATGCCATATAATTTTAATTAGGCTACAGATGTGGATGGCAAATGCAAGGTAAATGATAAGAATTGGACAGTTAGGCAGAGCGATTATGGCAAGTGTGAAAAAAAAAGGATTAACAAAAACGGGATGGAATTTAATGAAAACAACTGCCTGCTTTCAAGCCCTGACAATGAGGAAATGAATCAAAACATAACTATAAAAGATCCCTTGCAAAGAGACATACAATACTAAAGATAACACACATGATTAAATCTAAAGTAGAAAGAAGTAAAACATCACAACATCTATTAATTCAACATTACTTTCATTTCATAATTTAAAAATGAATGATAAATAAGTCAAAAATAGGATATTGTAGTCATGTTCAGTCTTTTGCTATTTTATTATCTTCTGTTGTCTGCACTTGAAAGAAAATATTAACTAATAAAATAATTTAGAATTTTACAAAACAAAAGAAAATGTGCAGTAGAACCTGTAAATTGGTCTGTCAGATTTATTTCATGCTTTGTCGCATCCAGGTGTTGGCAAAATTATCATATTTCATAGCGAAAAACTGAAGAAGTGGAGAAAATACATAAATAAGATAATTTAAGATAAGTTATTACTGGTTTGTGATTTTATATCAGGCTTTTATAAAAGAGTTTCAATGATACTCTATAAGCAAGATCCACTAAAGTACAATGTTGTAATGTAATGATAGCAAAGGCTGTGTTTTCAGAGTGAACCTGTAAAGATGAGATTAGCCATGAATTGAAGCCTATACCATAGCTATGAAAGCCATGTATTTGCTGGCCAATTGCTACCCTTTCACATTCCTGGAAGAGAAAGTGCTTGTTGCGGGTGTCCCTATACAGTAATAGCCCACGCTAAAAAGTGAACTGACAGTGAACAGACTGTCAAAGCCTCAACACCACAATGAGATCTTAAAACAAAGGGCAATGTTGTTCATGTATCACTATTAAAATTACAGTGAAAATCTTAAATGTAAATATATAAATAGTGATATCCTTTCTGTAGGACACACACCTCAGAGTGACAAGCCTTTTATAGTAAAATTCATAATAAAAACTGCACCTCCTTTATGTGCCGGTTTGATGGTGATGTCAGGGTTATTTAAAAAAAAAACAACCTCAACATCACCATTAAATCGGCACTTAAAGGAGGTTGTAAATACTCAGGACTACATAAATGAAGTCAATAATCAACACCTACTACAAGAACCCTTAGCCAGGACCATACAGAAGAATACGCTATTCAACTTAATAGACTCATCCAAATATTCCCTAAAAATGTGAAACAAAAATTACTGTTGAGGTTCATTGACCAGACAGTAACACAGCAGCGGATCCAAATATGCTATAACTTAAAACTATGAGTAATAACAGATAGCTGAGGAATGCACCATGTGATGATTGTCTAAAGGGATAGTTCTCCCCGAAGATAAGACTGCACTGACCAGTTAACCCATAACTGATTGTATCAGGTCTGTACATTTTATTCTGGAGGCTATGGGAAGCCAGTGGAGATACTGACAGAGAGGGCTGCAGACATGGAGAGTTGAGTACAGTAGATGAGTCTAGCGGAGGCATTCACTATAGATTAGAGCGGTGACAAGTGGGTGATGGGGAGGCCTGCAGGAATCAAGGCAAGAGTTGATGAAAGAATGTATTAAAATATTAGTCTTGTGTTACATAGTGATCTATTTAAAATAAAGTTTGTGTTTACACAGACTTACACTTGCTTTTGCTTTACTGCAGTCAATCAGGTTGCAGGTGTGTGTGTCTCATTTAAGTCAATGTTAAAACTGCTTATATTTGCATTTTGAAGGGAACATAACTTGTCATTTCTTACAACAGAAAATTCAGGTTTCTGCTCTCTTGCCTCTCTGAAATTTGAATAATGCAAAACACCTCAGGGGAGTATTTGCTCAGCTCTGGAGCAGTCCATGTAGAAATCAAAAGAAAAAAAAATAACCCTAAAAAAATCTATGAAGGCATGGAATGCTGAATTCATCTAAACAAAGTCCTCATAAAGAGTGCACCCCCTTACATTACTGCTCTTTGCTCAAAATACTACCCCCAACTGGCCTCTCCATGTTGGTAAAAACAATCTTCTCTTATCAGTTCCTCTCACCCCCGCCTTCAGGACTTTTCTTGTGCTGCCTCTATTCTTTGGAATTCCTCGCCTGGTTCCATAAGACTATCCTCCCCTCTCAAGACCTTCACAACCTCACTAAAAAGACATCTGTTTGAAGAAGCTCATCAACTTCATTCTTGATATGCACAATGCATTTCTTACCCTGCTATACCACACCCAAACCTTTTAAATTATAATTTTGTGCATTTTTTATTTTGTAAGGTGCTTCGGGAAAGCAGGGCTTTCCATTTGTTTGCATGGTTATAAAATGTTTTTTTTTGACAATGCATAGTGCTACAAAATATATTGGAGCATTACAAATAAAAGGATATTAACAATAATATAAAGTGCTCCAAATTGTGCAGATTAAATGGCCTTTTAATAAGAGATCACTACCACTAAATACTGATTAGGCTGCAAGATGTTAGGTAATTTAAAACGTGTTCTGTCCAGTGATTAGACCGGTTTGATTGTTTGCTGAACAAAAAGTTACTAAACTTTTTCATTATACTAAACTACTGAAACCAGGTAAAGCCCTATTGGTCCTGTGTATAGAATATGTATCTAAGAAAGAAAATGCTATGACTATACATATGCCAATAGCTGCTATAATACTTATAACACAGATTGGCAGAGTATTTAAATTCCAGAAAGGAACTTGGTTAATGAATAAATGACATGTCAAAAAAATATTGCCTTAAGGAATTATTAATCATGCTTATGGATATGTCTGGCAACCTGGTACTTTTCTCTGTTCTACCTTTTATTACTTAATAGTTTTTCCTTCCAAAATTTCTATAATTCGATAATTAAAGTTCTATAATTTGTTAAAGTGAAAGGATCTGTTAATGTGTATGTTATCGCTTTACAATTTAATAGGGAGCACAGGACCCCAATATAAAAAAATGTAGCACCGCTTGCATTTATTAATATGCAGTTCATGAGATCTCCAAATTGGGTAAGTGCTTCCATAAGTGTTATATTTTGTTTTTCTGTCATTGGAGATACAAATTGGAAAAAGAATGACAGAGTAAATTAAGTCTATTACTTACCACAGCAAGGGTATGATTTAATTCCTAAATTCATAGCACTTCAAACTATGATGATGATACCTGTATATATAATGAATGTAATAATTAATGAATATGGATGATGGGTAACAGTGTAAGTAGCATATCTAAATTGTATTATGTGTTTTTTTCTGCCCTTTCTCACTCAATGTTTGGTGATGATAAAGTAATTAAAAAATACTGATTTGCCCCGCAGGCATTGCAGTCACCTGCACAATGGTAGGTTAGGCCTCTTGTTTTTGTGCATGCCTAGTTTTGGTGACTTGACTCAAGACAATGGACCAATGCACCAGGACATAATCAGTAATTAAAAGTAATTATTTACCATTGCATGATCATTTTATAAACACTCTCCAAATTGAAAACTACCACACATTACTATAAGGTTTCATACAAACAGGTTAAATTTTAAAATGAGCTGCTTCGTATGGCCAGTCAATCCAGTGAATATAGATGAGTAGACTCCACATATATAGAAGAGATGAGCAAATGGCTAAGTGCAATAATTAGCACTCTATTACTCATCACTTACAACATTGTGTAAGGTTTTATCAGTGGACCAAGATTCCCATTCTCAGAGCAACTGGCATGATTTTTCCTATGCCCTCACTACTTATAAGAGTGATGTAATGCAATGCTTTGTAATAGGTGGAATAGAGTGACACTTCAATGTGTAGCAATATCGAATTGTAATAGTCAATACACTACAGATAACATAATAGTCCTACAAAAGGCTCACTATTGTCTGTACCACCTGTTTCTTGTTTTTATCGTATGAACTCAATAAAACTATATAAAAAAATAATAAATGGCACTTAACTTCGAGCCAATAACGTCTTCCACCTTTTTTTTACCATATTGAGATGTAGCTCAATCGTACATCAGTTGTATAAAAAGTTATACAGCCCTAAAATGGGTTTAATTGCCTCAGTTGATGCAGCCTAATTAGATATGACGCCACTTCTGGCAGGGGCTCACTCAGCAAACCTTAGATAAAATGCCACTACCTCCGTCAATTCAACAGCAGTTTCAAGTATTAAGACACATTTTCTGCAAGCTGTTTAACGGACTTCCTAATGTCATTAATTTATTTTAAATTACATAGTGCTTAAATAGTTTATGCCTAATACATGTGATATTAACTTGTAAATTCAGTACAGTTGTCATTTAAAACATATTTTGTTGCACAGATTCATAAAATGACTGAAGGCAGTAATACTTTTTATAATCTGTTCTTATGTTCTGCAGTATACAGCACTGATTATGTATAGTAGTGATTGAAAAATAAACAGATTGCTCCGGTCCGATCAGTTCTATGAAGGTAATTTGCGTTCAAAAAGAAAACTGTAGGGATTTAAATTACATTTTTGATGACTAAACTTATGATTTAGTAAACATACTATAACACCACTATTTTCAACGTATGATTTGCTATTGCAGTTAAAAGAAACTGTACAGTATGGCTGTATTTTATGCACCTTGTGCTCGGCTCAATATCTGTTTAGATCAGGGGTTGGAAATTTATCTGAAATTTAGGAGTCATCCAGGTTAGTTAGGAGCCAATAAATGGCTTATATATAGAAATATATTTGTAACTAAAAATTTAGGAGTCAATAGTAATATTTTTCAAGCTGTGACTCCCTAGCACCCAGTATTGTCAAACCTTGGCTACTGTTTTACTACTGTGCTGGTTACCATTTTGATATGAAGAAAACAATGTATTGGGTGTAGTTGTGTTACAGGGATTTAAAAAAAACAACTAAAAACAACTTTTAGGTTCTGATGTGAAACGATGCTCAGACAAATAATTTAGGGTGGTCATTATAGTTGAGAACAGAATGTCCAGTATTAGCTGTGACTGATGGTACTGTGGAGAAGACATAAAAGTGTTTTATTAACATATTCCAGGAGATATCATTACATATATAGCCAACATTATTTGCCCATAAACCATCACTGTAAAGCACAGAAAATGTGTTTCATTTTCCAAGACCGGTTCTTATATTTTCATTTCTTAGGAATTTTTTATCTATATAGAGATAACTGTATTATTTACCAAAATGGCAGAAAAAGTTGGGTTAATAGTGTTCCCATAATTTCCATATTCTAGAGAACATATTGACCAAAGTTTCTAAAGTTTTATACTACTTAATACATTGGCTCTAGTACAGAACAACATAAGAACTGGCATTATCATATCAACAGTTTTTAACACAACTTTCTAAAACAATAATCACACTTGTTATAGCAGGTATGTAACCATTTAGATTTTGTATAGGCTTTTCATTTGATTCAGCTGTTGAAACACTTAGGGCCTCATTCTATTATCGGCCGTAAATCGGCCGTAAGGCTGCGATTCCTTGCGGGGGTTCAGTTAACTCGCGATTCTATTATACGGCCCCGCAAGGATCTCATCTTACGGCCGGCCGCATATCTTGGAACCGGCCGTAAGCTGTGAAATATAAAAACGCAAAAATAAATTCAAGCCTGCACTGTACAGCTCTGTAAATGCTAGGGATCATATTGGGGGACATGAGGATTAAAAGGAACCCACTCTCAAGCTTGCACATCTGCCCAAACCCGAGTTCAAATTAACTGTTTATTTTCCGGCTGCGGCGTGGGTGTGTCTGAGGTGCTCCAAGCACTCTGGACTTTTTACATGGATATTTTACGGATATTAAAAATAAAATATTTTACGGATTTGAGTACAGGATAATTATGTGCTATTTTTTCTAACACCTAAAATCCCTTTATAGTCTTCTCAAAGTGCAGGATGGCTTTATTTGAGCTATTTTATGTGCTTAATTGGTGCTAGCGAGACCTCTTTCCTGCAAGTAAGCTGCGGCTCGTTTTTAGCCTTGCAGAGAGGTTTCCCGGAGCAATTGAATTGCAAAACTCTTGCGGCCGTTTTAGATCAAAGGCTTTCCTCCGGCGCGAGCAGCCGCAAGAGATAGCAAGGCACCGGCCGCAAGCCTGCCGGAATCCCCGGCCGTAAGGGAATAGAATAGCAGAATAGCTTGCGGCCGGTCCTTGCGGCCCCGCAACGGCTGCGGCCGCTAATAGAATGAGGCCCTTAATAAATATATTACTTATAACTATTCTGTGAAATCAGGTGACATGGAATTGTTCAAACAAAAGTGCCTAATGATCATCCCTTGAAAACATGTGCTTTTTATTTTCATAGACTGATTTATTATAAATGTGTTATTTATGATAGAGTTATATAGTCTTCTCTAGTCATAGTATGCAATAAACATAGGGCCTCATTCTATTATCGGCCGCAGCCGCTGCGGGGCCGCAAGGACCGGCCGCAAGCTATTCTGCTATTCTATTCCCTTACGGCCGTAGGCTCCGGCAGGCTTGCGGCCGGTGCCTTGCTATCTCTTGCGGCCGCTCGCGCCGGAGGAAAGCCTTTGATCTAAAACGGCCGCAAGAGATTTGCAATTCAATTGCTCCGGGAAACCTCTCTGCAAGGCTAAAAACGAGCCGCAGTTACTTGCAGGAAAAAGGTCTCGCTAGCACCAATTAAGCACATAAAATAGCTCAAATAAAGCCATCCTGCACTTTGAGAAGACTATAAAGGGATTTTAGGTGTTAGAAAAAATAGCACATAATTATCCTGTACTCAAACCCGTAAAATATTTCATTTTTAATATCCGTAAAATATACATGTAAAAAGTCCAGAGTGCTTGGAGCACCTCAGACACACCCACGCCGCAGCAGGCAAATAAACAGTTAATTTGAACTCGGGTTTGGGCAGATGTGCAAGCTTGAGAGTGGGTTCCTTTTAATCCTCATGTCCCCCAATATGATCCCTAGCATTTACAGAGCTGTACAGTGCAGGCTTGAATTTATTTTTGAGTTTTTATATTTCACAGATTACGGCCGGTTCCAAGATATGCGGCCGGCCGTAAAAGGAGATCCTTGCGGGGCCGTATAATAGAATCGCGAGTAAACTGAACCCCCGCAAGGAATCGCAGCCTTACGGCCGATTTACGGCCGATAATAGAATGAGGCCCATAATGTTTAATATAAATTTACCTGAATGAGGAATATTTATAAAATATCTCCATATTCTCGGTTTCCTATTTATAAAATTTACAAAAACTTTAACCCTGTTTGATAAATAAGCTCCAGAGAAAAAAACATAGGAAGTGGTGATATTTAACTGAACTTTGTAGCAACATTTTTTTGACACTTTCATAAATGTACACCAATAATTCCTGTTTCAAAAACATTAGTGAAAAATGAAATAGAAATATATTCTCCATGTTAATGAACGACGCGGAGGCTGCACAGGCTCCCTGGGTCAGCCTGTAGCGTCACGTGACCCAGCGGAGCCTGTGAGGCTATCAGCCAATCAGGAGCGTCGGGGGGCGTGTCGGAAGCCCGTTTCGCGCCATTGAGCAGAGCAGCGCGGTCTCCCGACTGAAATCCCACCCACCCACCCTGTATTTTGTTGTTAACAGATGTTATGGTTTATTCTTTTAAAAAAAAAAAAAAAAAAAAAAAAATAAGTATATATAATATAAATAAGAAATATTGAAATTAATATATATATTTTTGGTTAAAGAATTCGGAGAAGTGGCTATTGTATGTTGTGTTTGTTAATTTATGTCTGTGCGGCGGGAGGTGAGTTGCCCGGCCCACTGGCCTAAGGGGGCGATGGCCCCACCTCACAGGGCGTGCTTAAAGATAAGCATTGGGGCTTTGGGCAGGGCTCAAAGCGTGAGGTCACTGTTCGTGGCCGGGCTCCTCCCCCGGAAGGAAGTAAACAAGTTACGGTTGTTGGTTTACATTGTGTCTAAATAAAGCTGTGGCCCGTTGTTTCTCCCAACTCAAGTTGTCGTGTCATTTATTCCATCAACTAGCCTGAATGGATCATGCATGGGTCAAGAATAAAACACTTTGTGTTGCATACCATAGTGGAACTAATACTAGTTGGCTTATGTTTTCAGAAAGAATATTCATTTCATATAAAAAAAAATGTTATAGGAAATTGGGATTTTTATTGACTAGGTTTATATTTATATTTACAAAAGCATATGTTGCAAACACACTGCACAACTATAAATCCAGATCTTATGAACTAGATTTCTGTTCTATTAATATTATAAAATCTCAGCTAGATTAAATCAAATTCTTTATACTAGCCATTTTTGTGTGCTTCCATGCACTTTTCGCTCTCTCTGGTTAATAAACGCAAAAATCTATTAAATCTGTGCATTATGTCCATAGCTGAACACAGTGTAAAATAAATATGAAATGCGAGTATGCAGATAGTGACTCATTTCCCCATTGTTACAGGGCCATTTACCTCACTGTAAGGGCTGTTCATGATGTGAAAGAGAACAAGATTGTATGTTAAAATGATCTATCTTCTAATTACACTAATAACAGCTAACAAATCAAATATTTTAGGTCTGTTTACAAGCACACTGTGTCCTGCCTACTGACTGTTCCATGATTAATAACATGTGACGAAGCATGCAGTGAATGCATTGTGTAGACAAAGATTTATTATTTATGTTTTTCTGAACTTAGGAATGCAGTGTGTAGTTAACCCACAACTGACCCGTTTAGGTGTTTCTAGCATTCCTTTCTCCGTACAGATGAATTTGTGAAGGGTTAACTTTTTTTTGCTTATTCTCACTGCATGTAGCTGTTGAAGTGGGTCTGTCTGGGGGCTTGCCAATGACACATGTAACCAGAGATTTAATTTATTAACTTCTTAGTGAAAAATTAATGCATTTCAAAAATTCAAAAAGTATTTCATGTTTTTATGAGATCTTTATTGTGATATGGTCCAAATTTTGCTTAATTAAGTCGCCGTTTAAACTGACGAAACCTTAGTGGAAATAAGTGTCACTGCTTACTGCCATAGTGAGGCTTATTAAGTGAGTGCAGGCCATTGTATTCACATGACTTGATTAAGATACTACTACTCTTACTACTTTTTGGATTAACCTAAAAAAAACACTTAATAGAAATACACCATGGAATAAAAACATTTACAGTATGGAGTTTTGCACAAAATTACATGATTAGTAAGGCCTAATTAATAAGAAAAATCACTAATGAATGTTAATAAGCAGCCACCAGCTTAGTTTATTAAAACTATTTATTAAGGTCTCAGGAGTATATTTAGATTTAAATTTGTTATGTGACCAAAGAGGAAATAGGGACTTGATCCCTGCAGAAACTGCTACTACAGCAAGAATTGATCAGGCTAAGGTTCATGCTCTTAGACACAGAAAATGCAGTTTGAAACTGTAGATCAACTGATGAGATACTGAGATCCTCGAGGGGACCGTTAGAAGCTAGACCATGTTCCTGATAATATTAAAAGGAAATTGTGTCAAAGGGTAAACATTTGAGTGACTGAATATTTAATCTACATTTGTTTGTCAGTCTAATGGTTTTAAATAATATCTAACAGAAGCAATTTGCTCAAGTACTATATTAACTGTAAATATGTATATTGTTAGTCCATGTTGTGAATCATAATTAAATATATTTGATTCTAAATAGCAATATTTTAAAATATAATTGCAAAACTGCTATTTGTGTATAAATGTAAATAACAACAAATGTTTTTCCTCTTTTTTTTCTGACATCATGAAGAGCAAGGTACAAAGACTGCATAAACTCACACTGATTGTATTATCTTCTACAATGACAATTTGACAAACATGAGTTTAAAATCTTACTGTCAGTGTATTGTACTTTTCTTTCAGAGATTAGTAAATTACTTGTAATCTTTCAGTCAAAGATAATGGAGTTGTCTATCACACTGAGATTCCATAATGCAGAAAACAAGAACCGTACTTCTTACCCATCTCTATATCATTATATATATATATATATATATATATATATATATATGTTACGCCCACCAGATTTGGGGGACTACGCTCACCCCAATTCTCTCTCTTTCTATGGGTTGCAACTGTTTGTTAAGATCTCGACACCAGCAGACACTTCAGATGACAGCATCATTTCTGAAGAGACAGGCACCATCAGACCCCTTTTCTTAGGATCGAAGAATCACACACCATGTACCTTTGATTAGTACAAAACAGACTCCCCCACTACCTTTGTTTAGTGTGTCCAAAATCAGAATGGCCATTCTTAATTTTTCAAAACACATTTTCAGATGACACATAACACCAAAGCCTTTCCCCCAATTTTAGCCCATCCTCCCAGGCAAATAGCTTGCTATCCCCCCTCACCCACATGATTTCCAGATGTATAGAGGCGTCTGGCTTTCTTGTTCCTATTACACATTTTACCTCCTCTTACAGAGCCATAAAACTAGCTCCCCCTTCATGACTAAAGCCAGAGTCTTCACACGTGGCTGATCGCAGGGTCATATAAATTCTTTAAAATATTAAACCCTTTGTAACTGATGAACCCAAAACAGTCCAGTTGACCCTTCTGTTCATAGCAATATATATGTATATATATATATATATATATATATATATATATATATATATATATATATATATATATATATTAATAATGAGTATTGCTGTATATTATGATATCTTTTGTATTGGACAAACGTCTTATTTATATTGACGAGCTTTCGTGAGGTTTGACTACTCTTTATCAAGTCTAAAGCAATACTAGGCGTGCTTCTTAAGAAGACGTCTAGTCACGTCGAAATGTGTCGGCTCTTGATGACGTGGCGTGCATCCTCACGTTAAGGAGCACGCCTAGCGTCGGCCTCCCCTGGTAGGTTGCGTGTGAATGTACCCTTCCTAACCCAAAGAGAGTATGCTGGTGTAGTGGAGGGTGATTTAACTGAAGAATAGGGCATTTGTCTCCTTACAAAGATCAGGGTCAGTTATTTATCCCTCCCTCACTACAGTCCAGAGCCAAGCCCCAAACATTGTATATGTTTAAATAGAGGGCTAGTAACATATAAGGGTTGACAAACCTGAAAAGGACTACTGAGAACTAGACAGTTCTGCTCCCCCTTTATAAAGAGGGTTAGAGGTCAAAAGGGGAACAGATTTGAGAACTGGATAGTTCTGTTATACACGCATTTTGCAGGGGAGAGATAGTATGTGAGAATACAAACATCTTTTGTGGCAATATTTCTTAAAATGGAAGCCTACTTTTAACCTTTTCCTTTCAATCCTGGATTTTTTTAGTCTTTTTAACATTTGCCGTTGTGATTAAGATTTATTAAAGATTAATTGTAAAAATGATATTTACCCTCATTGTCTTAAAAAAAGGATAATAATAATATTATTGGTTTCTGTGGTGCATTGACAGCTAGTCAATTTCCCACATATGTAGAATTTCATACCTTCCGCTTTTTGGGGAGGTTTGCAGAATATTCGTTCCTTATTCCCCTTGTTAGCAATTTTCTTATTGGGGAAAAAATTATGTTCTTTAATGCTCTGCCAGTTGTGGAAACTGTGAATGTAACCACCAATGCATTATGTAGGCTGTTCTGGTCTTATAGCCATTTACAGTTAATGCCTGATCTCAGCTGGTTTTATCCTGTGAACTCAATAACACTGGTTTAAACAGAGGAAGAAGGGATTTTGAATTTGAAATATAAACTGCATCATCTAAAGGCATATATTTATCCACTAAGATTTCTTTCCACATAATTAGGAGTGTAATAATCAATATAGCTTTAATGCTATCATTGTGTATCATTTAAGGAACTGTAATTTCAACACAGAACATCTTTTTTTTTTTTATTGGTGTCAAGTCTGCATGATGATAGCATACACAAAGGGTCTTTATTACACATCATAGAGGAGAAACATAAGGAGGGTTCTGATTGCTGGTTTGCCTGGTACAATTACCCTGAAGCTGCTTGTCTTTCCTAAAGGCAGACTCAAATCAACTAACTTACCGTTACAATGTCAATATCTATGAGGCTGCTAGTATGAGGGCCTCACATGCTATACAACACTAAATTAACTTGCTATAACTAAGTATATTCTTGATTACTTCTAAAATTGTAAACAACTTTCCTACATATCTTTCAAGACTCTTTCTCTTGGTATACAGCACAAGTTGTGAGTTAAATGATGCTTACATATTTTAATGAACAAAATAAAGAATACTGGGTCTGCACCAACAAAACATTTTATCTTGCAGTTATAATATTTTAAATAAAATAATAGAAGTTTGTACGTTTGATTATAGCATCTGTAAAATTAAGTATGATTTCACGTATAATATCTTCAAAACTAAAAACAAGAACCATATTTTGGTCTGACATTTTTCTCCCTCCAGTGGCACAATATTAAACAGCCTCGCCTATAATACATGGGATTTTCTGTTTGAATCCAACCTGGACCAGAAGAGTAAAAAAAACATCTAAAATGTATGAATTGAACTGAACAAGGAGAACAGATGTGACACTATTAGCAACTCTGTCTCCAGTGGTACAGTGATAAATGCACTGGACTATTATAAGAGAAGTTTTGGATTTTCTTTCAGACTTGGTCTGATTTTTATTTATAGCCAGAACTCCTCTGCCTCCGGAAAGAAAAAACTATGTGCTGTGAATGATTCAGCTGGTGAGGAACGACAAAACAGAGACCACTTGTAAATAAGTATAGCTAAACTGACTGCAGGAAACCACTCTGCTTGGTATCTTGTGGAGAGGCAGAACAGAAACTGTCAAACATCCTGGCCTCTGCCAGACCAGCAAGCAAAGGATCTCACAGGTCTTTATATATTAGAGACAATCACTTTAAGTGCAATTATTTTAATAGAAAAGTAACACTTTGAAACCTGCTGTTCTGCAAACACAATTATTCATGTGCACAATTTTAAAATACTTCTATTGAGTTTTTCAATTGGTTAAAATGTGTTGTTTAGGATATATAAAGTTAAAAGACTATGTTCCCAGTGAGCAGATAGAACTTTCCTCTTCATTCAGACACCTCCTGTCTCAGTAGGTTGATCAACAGAAGGTAGTTCATTGTACTACAACATAACTGCTTATAATATTACAGTTATTTAATTCTAAAACTAATGTTGCATTCTTCATAATATTACATTTAGATATATGCTCTAAGTTGTCTGTCACAATCTGCTTCTTCTAGGGGGCTTGATATGAACCTAGTTCCAAATGTCACGATCTGCTTCTTCTAGGGGGCTTGATATGAACCTAGTTCAAACCTACCCCAGCAGAATCATGTAGTTCCTGTTCTCTGTGGCACAAAAGATGGCTTCTGAAGAGGGCAAGGCCCAAAAGCTACAGGCAGAGAATACTGGATCCAGGTTACTTAGTGGCCCATAGCAAGATCACTCCCCAAGTCAGGATACAACACACAGAAATAGTCTCACACCTTGTTTATGTGAAAACTATCTCTCAACCACCTTTATTTTGAAAACACATGTATATAAACTCTTTACAACACAGTAGAGGGAGGGGCTACCTGAGGTCAGCCCCAAAAATGGCCTCTGGCCAATCCCGTAGCTTTACACCGTGGGAAACATGAGACTCCTCCCAGGTCCGCCCACTAGGTGTGGCTACCTAATTTAGTTGGTCTCTGGTTCTCAAGGGAGAAACATCTCCCTGCCCTCTGGACTTTGCCCTGATTCTCTGAGTGAGAATCCCTGTAGACCCCCTGGGGTTATGGTGCCTCTATGTCTGTGGAGATCCCTTTTGTTCCTGACTACTATCATTTCAAGTGTTTACCTTCAGGGCCATATGGGCAACTCCTGACTGAGAGTTTATACAATGGGGGAGGGTTGACTAATCAAAACATAGCTATCACTCCATAATACAATATACAATATAATACTAACATATTATAACCCATAACATATTTCCCCATTAATATATTATACCTAGGATACATAATAACCATGTACAGGCAACATATAACCACACAATAACACATAATCCCAATGTAACAATGTCATGCTCCCTTGGACATACTCACAAACCACTGACAATACGAGTCCTTAAAAAATTAAATCATGACATTGTCCTTTATACACATTAATCTCATGATTTCAGGGGGGGAAAAAATCACCTACATTTTGTGTGACACTGACTAGCAGCCTTATTAAATTGCGATTCAGTCAATTTAAAAGAGCTTTTTTTTAAGCACACAGCATATTTTATTTACAGAAGTTCTCCTTGCTTTTGGATAGAAGTTCACTAACTAAAAACTTCTGTAAAAAAATATGCTATGTGCTTAAATAGAGCCCTTTTAAATTTACAGAATCGCAATTTAATAAAGCTGTTAATGTTTAATTCTGAGCTAAAAAAAAGAAAATAAAGGCATAAACTCACACAAAGCACAAGTACTGAAACAACAAGGGATATTTATTAAACTACCAGAGAGGCTGCGATGGTAGTTTACCCTCATAGGAAATAGAGTGTATTAAATACAAAGGATGGGATCACAACTACCACGATGCTTAATAAATCTCCTTCCTCATCACAGCCTCAGTGACAGCTTCATAAATGTGCCCCAATATAGTTGTTCTGGGGTTTGTTGCTAGAAACTGTTTTTCATTTAATCTCCATTATGTCCTATTTTTCAGTTGCAAAATACCTGTATATATTGAACTATGGAAGATATGAGATGTCTTGTCTTGACAAAATGTTCACCGAAATGATTGGTTTGGGTCCTCTTTACTATACCTTCTAGGGACAGGATCCCGCAATGTTGGGAGTTCTTATACAGTAAACAGTATTTCAATTATATCCCAATAAATGTATATGCTCACTGGGCATTTTCAGCACATAGAAAGTTACTATTGTGTTTAAAAAAAAAAAAAGAAAAAAAAAAAAGATCTACTCAGTGAATGCTCTTGTCATGCATATTGTGAACATCTGGAAAGATGTTCATGGAAAGAAATTCTGCACAACCATGCAAGACGCGACTATTTTGTACATCCAAAGACTGAGATTTTGAACAACTTCCAGAAGTAAGCACAATACTTCCCTTATAGAAAAATATGGTTAATTTTGCTGTATAAATAATGTATTCTCTTTAACCATAAACCTGCAAAACAGTTTCCTAAAATCAAACCACTCCAACTGGTTGAATGCCCTCTGGTGGTGATATCCAGGAGAATTTTTTTTTACAAATGGTGTAATATAATTCTGGTATAACATCATATTCTACAGTGCCTTAAATGTTACTATATAAGTGTTATTTCAGCCTGAAACCCTGTTTACCAGTAGTTGAAGTGGTGACCATTAGCATCAAAAACCATGCAGAAGAAAATATTAGTCACACTTAATATTTACACACATTGATCTGTAAAAGCAATAAAATTCATCATACCACAAACAATACAAAAAATAAAAAATACTGCAAATGTGTAACTTTATTCTGTAATAAATCTATTTAGAGTTGACATTTATAATAATAAGAGGGATATTTTGATAGGATTCAGATAATAAAATATAATAAAATTGTTCAAATAAAAAAAACTAATATCCAAACAAGGTGCCTATTTATATACTGTTTCACAGATACTAAAATACATCCAGCTATGATACTTCTTATGGAATCACGGCACTGTCAATTGAATATGACCTCTACCTCAAACTCCCAGATTGTTTATATTGTTACTTAGTAGATCTCCACTTTTCCCCTGAAGACTTCTTATATTCTTTGATTATCAATTGATGATCTACATAAACACTTCATACCTCCATGAAGTTTCCCGGGAACATGTGGCAGGCTATTTTTTGATCAACAGAAAAAAATATATGCATTTCATGATTACACAACTGTTCATGGAGATTTATGGTCTTGTTCAATATTTTTAACCTCATAAAATGATGTTCTATCCATATTCTAATCACACACAGTGATGATGTACATGATAGTCTGCAAACTGTCTTAAAAGGTCAAGATCTCAAGAATTTAAACTAGGCCATTAATGTGTTAAAACAAAATAATCACATATGATATTTGTGTGTATTGCTATTCAGAGTTCTTGTGGTAAAATATAACAGAATTTGGGGAAATAAGGAACACATGGTCTAGTTTACCATCCTTGTACCTATTCCAAACCTCAAACTAATCTAAAATAGCTTACAATATCAATATATGAGATCTGCGTCACCTCTAGAAGGATAGGCATTTAGACTGCTCGGATATCTTTTTAGGAATAGATAAATCATACATTTTGAAGAATCTAAAATACAAAAGGAATCCATTGTCTATTATGCTCTTAGTGATATGACTCTAGTTGGTTACATTCATAGAGAATTAGTTATATTATACTTATATACCTAGCTACATAATTACAATATAACTATTCAAATTCAGTGATAATCAAGGTATTCAACTAGATTAATTAAAGCTTGGATAATTGTACAGATAAAATTGATAAACTATTTCAATGGACAGAAGATGACAATAATGTATTTTTTACTTCAATGTTATTACATTAAACCTAATATACAATATACTTATCTTGCAGTGTAAGGAGGTTACACCTGTATTTCTATGAGTTTATTCTCAGAATGAGTAGTGCCCACATTTTATGGAGCACTCCCATGCTCTCTGTGATCTGTAGCAGATTAGATTTCTTTATGCCTCTGTGCAACCTTGCATTTATTCCAGTCATCTCAAATTAACAACAGAAAATAGACAACATTATGTGATACTTTGGAAATAGTTACTTCAGCACATACCCATAAGACACTTTAAACATTTTAAGATTGTTTTCCTAGAAATATCTCTATATGCTGCATCATTGCTTTTCTTCTGTTTTTGTTTAATGAACATCATGAGGCTCATACATTTCCACTGATAACAGAGCAGTATGAGAAAGAAAATAAGTTTTTGAAAATAAATTATGAATAGAAAATAAGTTTTTGAAAATAAATTATGAATAAGAAAGAAGCTTATATACTCTACAAGATAAGTAGATTTTAGTTAATAGAACATTAGGTTTATTATACTGTAAAACAGCAGTGGAAAAGAGGTTGTGTATTATCAGTATATTGTTAGATTATAGTAATTATGATACCAGCTCATCTATATAGTGTTTAAGTATTGTTGGTTTTTCTGGAGCTGAAATATTAGTTTACAGTTATTTTAAGCATTTGGGAAAATACAAATAAAAATATTCGCTCTACTCTAAAATATATATATAGAATTATAAGTCAGTGATTTTACTACACACTTTTCATGACTTCTAAGTAGCAAAGATCTGTATAAGCAGCTGATCAATTTATTGCTATTAAAATGAAATTGATCCTTTGTAAGGAATCTTACACTGGAAATTACTCCTCCTATAATTTTTCAAACATTGGTAAGAAATGCAACACCTCTCTGCAAAATATGCTAGTAAATTTGTACAGTGAAATCGGCAGCAGACTTTCTCACAAAATATAAACTTTCTTTATCAGAATTCATTGATAGATTGATCTTCAGAAAGTTGCTATCATGAATTTAAAAGAGCATTTTGAAAATTAAAAAAAGTTTTTTTTTCATAAAGAGTTTAGTAAGGCATAACATGTTCTTTTAATCCCTGTACAGACTGCTTTTGAAACAAAGTCAGGACCCATTTTTGATTTATTCTATTTAGGGTGTCTTGAATCAGTTGAGTTTTAGAGCTCTATGGAAAAAAAACATTTACTCCCTTTATGACCAAACCTGACACTGTGAAAAATTTAGTTGGAGATCCTGACTTTGCTCCCCAAAATATTTTGTACAGACATTAAAAGAATATGTATCAACCTTATTGCACTCATTTTTATGTAACGTAATGTTTAAATCATGCTTGTTAACATGCTTTGTTTCAAATTTAAATATTTAATGCCCATTTAAGAAGAATTTCGCCAACAAGCTGAAGACTAGACTTAAAACCTTATATATCATAGTTTGGGATTTTCTATTATATATTTATTCTAGCATATACAAAACATCTTTTGGAGAGTTACAGTGCTTTTTGACATATTACTTGATATAAACATTAATCACATACATGATTGATGCAATTTGGGTCTTGCATTATTTCATGGTATTTGCAAGAATTAATTAAGTATTGTCTAGAAATGCATGGAATTTTTAAATAAAAGATGTCACTGGAAATACGAGCCCAATACAGTGGTCAGTAGTAATGCACTGATCTGGCAGCAAAGAATTTAATATAAAAAAGTTTAACGGAGCACTGTGATAAAAAAATATATTTTTTTTAAGAACTACACTTTAATATAAGCATCAAGATTTTAGAATATAAAACAAAAATAATAAAGACTCTATTAATATTATATGCAATTATTCTGATGAGAAATTTTCCATTTTGGTTTCCAGGGATTTACTTCCTGAGGCAGGAGGAGACTTTGAACACAAAGGAAAGGGGACATATACAACTGCCAGTGCTCTTTCTAATGCACATTTCATTAGTATAAAGGACATACCCTGTTGAAACAGAAGCTGCAAGAAGCAGCCTAGAAAAAAATGGAAGCCTGCAGAAAACAATAATTGCATATAAAATTTAAATGGTAAAAAGTGTGGTCTCTTGAATAAGTTTGGTTATTCAAGAAACCATATAATAACCACAGAGGTCCATTAACAGGATTCAGGTTGTGTCAGGATCTGCTTCTTCAAGCGGGCTTGATATGAACCTAGTTCAAACCTACCCCAGCAGAATTGTGTGGTTCTTGTTCTCTGTGGCACAAAAGATGGCTTCTGAAGAGGACAATGCCCAAAGGTACAGGCAGAGAATACTGGATACAGGTTACTAGTAGCCTCCTGCAAGACCACTCCCTAATTCATGGTACAAACACAAACAACAGCCTCACATGGATATATGAAACTAGAACTGAACCTTTATTGAATCATAGAACCAACATATTTATACATGTCCCATAACACATGCTTGTGTACCTTTGTGTATGTGTGTGATGAAACACATCTGCCTTGCAGCTATGGTTGCTATAGAACACTGGAGATAAACTCATAAGATATCTTAACGATATGTGAGGTGCCAATAGATAGCTAGAGCAGAAAACCTTGATGTTAATCTCAAGTGTTTACTCAGGACTGCTAAGGAGCAGTCATCTGCCTTGAATCAAGGCCTGTATGTATGCAGACGCAATGTTCTGCAGTTACACTTCTGTGCAAAGCATTTACACCATTTCCACATATATTCTGTTCTATATCACATTTTCCCTCTATAACATAATTTAACTAGAATACAAGATAACAATGTACAGGAAACATATAACCACACACAATAATACGTAATCACAATGCAACAATGTCATGCTCCCTTGGCCATATCCATAATTAATGGTAATATTAGAGTCACTAAACAATGTAATCATGACAGGTTTTATATATAAAAACTTTTAACATAATGAATACATAGTAATTCTGAAAAAATATATTGGCTTGTCATACAGTAAGATATCACATTGTCCATCTTCTATGTAGAGAGAGAAATGCATTTGTATGAATATTTAATTTTTATGTTCCAGTTAACTTGCAAATCATAGTAATAGGGTAAGATGATGAAGTCACAAAAGTAGTATGGACATAAAAAAAGTATGTGTATTTAAATATGGAACACTGATAATTATGTTTAATTTTCTACACATTCATAAAACGTATTTGACATCATCTGAGCATTTAAGAAGAATTTCGAATGAATTCAGCTAAAAAAAAACTAAACATGGAAAACTATTTAATATTAGGCATTACTTTGCTTGGAACCAATACGCTACAACATGCATTACATTTGGAGAAATGATAACAAGACTATCCATCTATGAAGTTACAAATTAGGAAATCAATGTGTATACTCCAAGAAAATTACAAAATCAGCATGATACTAAGATAAATGAAACCAAGCAAACCACATTTTGTTGAAAACCATGTAGAAGGGCACACTTGTATATTCTTTGTTATTCTTCATCATAAAATGTAATCAGAAGATTTTTTACTGGAATAAAGTCAAGAAAAAAAAAGGAATATAAAATCCATGTAACAATTTTACATTTTTGTTGTGGAGTACATGTGCTTTCTTTTAAAAGTATTCATGATTTAGTTTTGGTTGGATTCATCAGGGATGTCATAGAACAACATTGAAATGTAATGGAAAAATATTGCGATAATTAAATGTAGAGTTAAATGAACACCACAAGGGTCCGAATTATTATAAAAACTATCTATTTGTCCGTCAAAATCGCAATCAGCGCCTCTGGCATTCATTGTGAGTCCTCCACTGGCAGGAATCAGGTAAAGTCCCGCAGGCCTCGTGGTTACGGCCTGCAAAGTGTGACCAACATCGTAAGCGTTCACCGCACTGACAACTATTATAGTAATTATACATTTACACATAAATAATATTTGCAATAAGCGGTTATAAAAAAATTGAATTCAATGTTTGGCAACTAATGATTTTATTTTAGGCAGCAAATTCTTTTTCTAGTTCATCCTATCTGGTCTAGATCTCATTTTACAAACAAACACTCATAGCAGGGGTGAGCTGCAGAAAGCGTAAGCAAGTTAGTTTAATCAGAGTAATTGGGAAGGCTCATTTGTGTTAATTTAAAGAGTTTTGCTGCATATCACTGGCAATAACTGAGAGACTGAAACAGATGTCTGGAGGGGTGGAGCAGGGTTGTCCTTCTGTTCAGAGAATATTTACCTGGTATGTATGTTCCTACTTGTTCTCATGTGCAGAATCAGTCTCCGATGGAAAAAGTAAGCATATAAGCATATATAACAGAGACTGAACCCTGAATGAACATCCTATAAAAGGTATTATATTTTATTATTGTCTGTTCTGCTTATAAGTTATAGCATTTAGTCATTCACATGACTCTGCTTGACTCTTTAGACCACAGCACGTTAGGCACATCTGCCAGCCACTGCCCCTCTGAGCTTCACAACTAACGTTCATTGCTTCAATGGCCTCCTCTATTCATCACCGCCTCTTTGTGTGTCTTCAATCTTTGCCAGCATTAGAGTATTCTATTGTGCTTTAGCTCTCGTTATCATACCTTGTAATGAACAGCTTGGCTTTATTTCCTGAAGTATGGATTTATTGGATATTCTTGCAGTCCAAGGGACTCTAACCAGTTTTCTCCAACACCA
Organism: Discoglossus pictus; assembly: GCA_027410445.1. NCBI lineage: Eukaryota > Metazoa > Chordata > Amphibia > Anura > Alytidae > Discoglossus > Discoglossus pictus. The sequence goes on along the minus strand of CM050164.1, from coordinate 302,358,032 downwards.
CAATTCAATGGCATCAATTCTACAGTGCCCAGCCTTCTTTATGGTCCTGCTCTCAAATGCATATGCTATTACTGGGAATACCATAGTTCTAATTGTGCAGACCTTTGGACATGCTAGTAAAAAGTAAAAGGTATAATATTATCAACAATCTTGCCAGCATCTTTCCTCCCCAGAAGCAAACATCTTTTAATTTTATGGTGGCAGTCACCATCTGAAGAGATATTGGTTCTTGGATGCCAGTAAAGTAAAATCTGTCACTGCCTTGACTTCTTTCCCATCTATTTGCCAGGAGCGGAGATTTCTGTATGCCATTATCTTCGTCTTTTTAACATTGAGAAGCATAGTTAAAAAGGTCTAAATATTGTAGGAGCCCCTGTGATGGAACTAAGATTTATCTTCCTGTTCACAGGGTTCCTTTCTTGACCTAACCAGTAGAACATTAGTAGCCTTTCAATAGTTCAAGCAGAAACAAAGCATATGATTCCAGAGTCCAAAAATAGAACAATGTTCTACCACTCATGTCCTAAACAAGAAAGATCTTTATTTAGCAGAGTACAGAATATTTATACAGATAATGCAATCAGACATTAACAGAAAGTAACTAATCTGTGGTAACATGACTGCTATCACCTGGTAACATAATGAGCACTTTGCTTACTGACTTGGGCCTCATTCAAATAAGGGCCATAAATCGTCCGCAAGCCTGCAATTCCTTGCAATCAGGTTACGGCCTTGCATAGCGATACGTCTACGATACTATTCAATTCGGTGGCGCCGCAAGGAGGTCTCCTTTACAGCAGATCGCAAACCATGCTATCGGCGGTAAGCACTTGCGTGCTTGAACAGGACCGTGGCCGAAAGGCTGTAACTTGTGTTTCAAGCCCGCAAACATGGAGAAATGCAAATATAAATTCAAGGTAGCACTGTAAAGCACAGTAAATGATGGGGAACACAATGGGTGACATGAGGATTAAAGGCACAAGATTCCCAAGCTGGCACATCGCCACAATACAATACTTGATTTCACTTTTAACTAATGTCCAAAGTCCTATGGGCTTGAGTTACGGGTTGAAGGTTATTCAAGCCCGTAGGAATTTTGACGGATATTAAACGTGAAATCAAGTATTGTATTGTGGCGATGTGCCAGCTTGAGAATGTTGTGCCTTTAATCCTCATGTCACCCATTGTGTTCCCCATCATTTACAGTGCTTTACAGTGCTGTCTTGAATTTATATTTGCATTTACAGTGCTCCGAGTTTGCAGGCTTGAACCACAAGTTACGGGCTTGGAGGTCATTCAAGCCCGTAGGATCGCAAATGTCTTTCTCTTTCAAAACATAGCACTAAAGAAAATACAAAAGCCTTCCTGTTCTTTTATTAAAAGAGAAAGTAATGTTAGGTCTTAGAATTAATAGCACAACATTCTCAAACCTGCATAAATAACTACTTTATTTCATGTTAACTTTCCATCATAAAGTCCCACGGGCTTCAACCTCCAAGCCCGAAGGTTGTATTTAAAAGTCCTAGGGGCTTGGAGGTTGAAGTCAGCCCGTAGGACTTAATGACGAAAATTTTACATGAAATAAATGATTTTTAGAGGCAGATTTGAGAGTAGGGGAATTTTTATTTGCTAAATTAGTGCTATGTTTTGTAAGTAAGACCGTTGCGGGACCTCTTTAGTGCAAGTAAGTTTTGGTTCGATTTTAGCGATTTACGGGCTTGACGGAAGGGTGATCATAGCAATTGAATAGCGAATTGGGAATTCTTGCGTAAGATCAAAGGCTTTGACGGAAGTAAGCTGCGATTGAACTAATCGCAAGGGATTGCTCGAGGCTCGTAACTCGATCGGAGGCCGCAAACTGAATAGCTAAGTAGCTTGCGCCCTCCCTTGCGACTACTTTTTCCAAGAACTTAGCATTTGAACGAGGCTCCATGTCATCTTAATATAAGCTTCATGTTAAAAAAAATAACCAGAATAACTAGATCCACAGGAGGTATTCAAAAGCCGAACTCTACCTTTGTTTATGGAGCAGCTACCTTGGACCAGGTCCATAGAACATGTCGCACAGTATAAATTGAGTCACTGCAAAAGTACAATATATATATATATATATATATATATATATACAGTATATATTTATATATATATATATATATATATATATATATATATCATAAACAATGTGATAATGTGATAACAATGGCAATACATCCAGGAATATAATACAGTAATGAAAGGTTTTGTCATTTTTGTTAAACTATTCATCCTAAAAACGAAAGAGAAGAGACGATTTCTTAAAAGTAAGGGTAAGTCACATTAAATAACTCATTACCAAAGATGGCTGTGACAGCAGGTTCAGGAGATAACCTAAGCTGCTGAACATTTTCCTTAGATTATCGGGAAATAGAGGGTTATCCCAGTCACCATATTATACCATACTGATTAAGGGAATAGTCCAATTACAAGTGTTTGGAAGTATGTATTTTTTCCCAAATTAGACAATTTGCAATGTTTCAATTAGTTTTTTTTGTCATCCTCTATAACAGTTAGCATAACACAAAAACATGGATCAGAGTAGTTCTGAAAAAAGGTTTGACCTCATAACCTTTTGTCTTTTTCCATCTAAACTTTTATGTAGCTTATGAAATGAGCTATGGAACTTTTAAATGCCTAGAGATATATTCTTCAAATTCTACACTGAATTGGGATTTCAGGTACAATCTTTCCTTTTGGCCAATACCTTCTATATTAATTTTTTAAATAACATGTTAATGTAAAAAGTATATAAAATAGTTAAAAAATGATAATATAAAAAGTAGAAAATGTAGAGCTTGTAGTGATGAACAATGAGAGGAATACATTTAACAAGGACTGTCCTTTTTATGATAATCACTACATTTAAGTTTGAGGTTAATAGAGGGGATGGAAGGAATCATGCTTCTTACAAATGGAAATATCGAAAATAATAATTAGCTATATTCAGAAAAATACTGGCAAATACTGCGAAGATAATGTTAAAGTAATTTTTAGGTGAGTTAGAGCATCTTCCATTGAATCGTTTTATACACCGAAATGAAGTCAGAGTCAAATTTAATTAACTGTGCAAATGAGAAGAAAACCGGTGAACCATCTATACAAATTCAATTGCAAATAACCATTCTAAACAAAAAAAAAATTGGCGTCAAATGGTCCTTGCAAACTACCAAGCACCTTTGATTACTTTTGTTCCAGGATTGTATTCTTTCCAAAATATTGTCCTTATCATTGTCTTTTCATAAACATTACAGATGCTTTCTTATGTACATGCAAAAACATACATTTTATGAAACCTATAAGTATCTTTTTCTAAAATGCCTTTACTCCTGCATCAGAAGTATAGATATATTCTAGCATTTAACAGAGTGATATCTGATAAATTTTAGATTTGTATGTACTTATATATATTTTTTTTGTACAGGTTTATACAATTGTAAAAAGTTATGTTAAAAGATATTGTTTTCATGAATATAAGTAGGACTGTAGAACATATTACATTAGCACATTAGTTGATTTGGATCATATTTCCTAAAGAAAGTTTTCCCCCTGACAATATAGTTTTGAGAAGCAATGTGGTGTTCAGGTAGGGATAAACTAATCTGCTCAGCCATCTCATAAACTGTCACGATCTGCTACTTCAATTGGACTTGGTAAGAACCTGGTTCAAACCTATCCAGCAGGATCGCACAGACCTTTTACACCTCTGATAGTAGAAGATGGACCAAACACCAGTACCATGCCCATGAGCTTGCTTCAAGGATATCAGGAACACCAGGATATCAGGAATACCATATAATTACTTAGAATTAGGATTCATGCACATAATGACACTTACACCTTGTTTTATGTAAGTGCAGACACAACTTTCATACCTTTATTAATTGTCAAATTTTATAAAAAATTTCTGGCACACAGGCTGGCCAATCACAGTAAGTCCCATCATAAGGTAAAAAGAAGAGGGACCAATTCACATAATAGGCTGTCCCTGCTTACTGGGAAACACTGTACATCTGATGAGATCAGGCCTTTAAGCTTATGCTGGTGATTGTATTATCTATAACCATTTGCTGTAAACACTCAGACTGAGTCATCACCAGAAAACACTACTGTAACATAATCACAATACATACAATGTATATGTAATTTGAACCAAAATTAATAAAAAATACATAACTATAACAATAAAACAGGGAAGCTTGACATACACATATACGTACAATCTGTCATAACAAACATTATGACCAACACTAAATTTTACACGGTAGTTTTTAAACTGTCGACACTGGTTTGATACACAATTCTTACCAATCATAATGTCCTAACAAGAGGAGCTAGTTATTTTAATTATGCATTAACCATTAATAATATTCATATTTTATAATTAATAACAGAAGTATTCAATATTACATTTGTTTTTCAATCTCATTAGAAAATTAGACTCCAGCTGTTTGTCTCTATCCTGAGAAATTAAGTAAGGGGAAGTTCGGAGGTTGGCCGAGAGAGAGGTCTAAAATGTTTTAAGTCCACTAACCACAGTTTTCATCCTATTGTGATAAATGCACCACGTGATTTAACTGTTGTATACAGGGGTTACAAATCTTTTAAAATTCCCATTGTTCTAGAAAAAGCAGTTTAGGGGTCATATGAAATATTACAAGCCAAAAAATAAAAAAAATAGTGCCAAAGAATTGAACAACATTATGGTAATTATTGATTGAACAACATTATGGTAAGATAATATCATATTTATAAGTATATCCTATATAGACCAGCATAATAGTACGTGGTAAAACACTATTATAAGGAAAGAAAGATAACAGAAATGTAAATTAAATGTTAGGACTCTCCCTGCACATCCTTAAAAAAAAACTTTTGGAGCCAAGACTATATATGATCATCATTGTATTAGCCCTATATATAGAGGTTATTACATATTTATTATAGTTATCGGTCATCAGTTACCATTAGTTTTTACATCCCTATCACATATTTGAATAATGTATGAGTATTATCATTCAATTAGAGGCTTACCATATTAAAGATATTAACGTTTAATCATCAGTTGGGACAGTGCTCAGTTTTTAATATTTCTAATCGTCGTTTTTTTATATGTAGTTTTATTATGTCAATAGAAGTTAGGTTTTATAATATAGTGTAGTCCTGCATGTGTTTGATTTCAAAGGACTTTTGTAGGGAGAGTTAATTCTCTGGATATAGATTTCTTATAGATTTCTGGTGCTCCTAGGCACAGAAATTCAAGTGTGGAAAAATGACTGACCCCACCCACCCCATGTGCAAAGGCATGTCGATGACAACTCTCTAGAAACCCTGCAACTTTAGTCAACAGCTACTTACAACACCAGTTTAGATAGCATCAACACATTCTCCTTTAGTAGAGGAAATTCCTCCACTAGGCCACCTTTATACAATATCTATAGAGTTGTTGAGCCACACTCCTACATTACATATTTTACCACTAAGCTGCGCCGCATAGAAATTACATTAGAGGTGGTCCTATGCCCATGTGCATCATGTGGTTGATATCTAAAGGATACATTTAGCAAAACATTTCAAAATAAAATATGTGATCAATCACAAGCCATTAAATTAAAGTCTCAACAAACAAAAAGGAAGCATGGTAGTATGAAGACAATATGAACACACAAGCCTGGTGCTTGAGAAATAGAGAAACCTAGACTAAAAAAAGTTATTATATATGCACACTGCCTATATGTAATATGGCTCATAAACATAGCATATAACCATGCATTACGTGTATTAGTACACCCTGCATATGAAACAGTTTATAATAAAACTTTTTTTTTTACTACATCTCTTCTCTTGTTCCACTTCTATCTGCCCTACTTCACTTAATTATTTCTACGTCTTCCCCGTTTTCATACCCCCCTGCTGTCTTTTCAATGTGGTTTCCTCTTGCCTTCTTCTAAAGTTCTCTCTCCCTGCTACTTTTCGCTCTCTCAGCTCCTTTTTTTTTCTGTCCCTGCTTTTCCTCCTCCTCTGTTTACCCCCTGCTCCTTCTACCTTTCTGATGCTTCTTTCTCAAACTTTTTTTAATTAAAGCTCTCCTCCTCTCTATTGCTTTTCTCTCAACCTGCTAGTCACTTTTATAAAATTCACTGTATTCTTTTACGACACCCAAGATTTGAAAAAAATATATATATAAAAAAAAGGAATTTGCAAAAAAATATTTCCAACAGTTTTGTTTGGATTTTATTCCCCAAAAAGTTTAAAGATAGACTATCAACCTATCAAAAAATATTTCACATTTAAACAGGCTATACATTGTAGAAGCCTTTTCTCTACAGTAATTAATTCCAGAAATAGAATTGATTTGGAGCTTCCTAATGATAACGGTGTTTGGTAAGTAGGGGAGAGAGGATCTAACAAATAAAATTGGGGGTATGTTGGCCACTACAGAGACAGATAAGCAGACTGTATACCTAATTAGCACATCAAACCAGCTAATTATTATGAGTGATGTGCTAATTTGCATACAAAATGCAACAACAACAACAACAACATGGAATTTTCCAGTATTGATTCACAGTACAGAGCTTTTTCAAAATTATATATTTTTTTGCTATTTATATATGTCCAGGCAGGTGACAGCAATCAGAGAGCCTAGCAGATGCATGATGTATAGTGTCCGAACACAGCCCTAATCTGAGAAACCTATGCCAGTAGCAAACTGATATCCACTGTGTATACGTTGCACAAGCTTGGGTTCTCTGTTGTGGTTGATACAGTGTCATTATGTCGAGGACATGTTTAAATCCTCCACATACCTTCTATTATATGTTTGGAGAAATTACATTCAAAGCTCAATGAAAAATTGTGCCTAACCTGAGCATTTACCTGTGCCAAAGCCTCCAAAAAATTTAACTTTAGCTGATGAAGATTCAGAAAGGATGACGTCCCAGTTCAGCATGAGGAGCAATATGACCCTACATTTCAAGCAAGCACATCTTTGTTATTTATTAGTCATTTTCACTTGGTTTTCAGCTCAGATACACTTGTGTATACAGATTCCACACCCCAGAGCGTTTATATAACCAAATAATATGACAAAGGAAAAATGTGATATTTTATGGAGTGCACACTATGAGGAGTGTTCATGCTCATTTGCAAGCAGGCTCACAACAGAGAAAAAAAAATAGAAAGTATCTGGGGAGTAAGAGAAATATTTGTGGCTTGCCATGTAGATCACGAGTTGATAATTAAATGTATTCAAAAAATATTCATATATACAAAGGTGCACAATATCTACTTACACATGTACAAACATTTTACTGCTTAAGCCCAGTGACATTGTTATACATTTTATACAGGGTAAAAGCACTATTTACACATTGGGAAAATTAGACTTATCACAAAAATTCAAGAAAAGAAAAATAAATGTTTAAGATGTCAATATATTCCACCCCTTCATTTAAGAAACAAAAAAGCTTTAACAAAATTTACATTACATATTTTTTTTAACAAATTAAATTAAATATATCTTACTATTTCTACTAAAGTCTTGTTTACACAGCACTGTGATAATAATTTTACTATTACCATGCAAAGCAGCATTTAAAGCAGATTACATGCTGATTACCGTATATACTCGAGTATAAGCTGACCCGAGTATAAGCCGAGGCACCCATTTTACCACAAAATACTGGGTAAAATGAGTGACTCGAGTATAAGCCGAGGGTGGGAAATGTGCTGCCCCCCGTGTCCCTCTTGTGCCCTCTGTGTCCCCCTCTCTCTCCGTGTCTCTTCTCCCCTCTCCCTTCCCTGTGTCTCTTCCAACCCCTCCCTTCCCTGTGTCACTTCCCCCTCCCTTATCACCCTCCTCAACCTCCCTCCTCATCCTCAACCTTCTTCCTCATCCTCAACCTCCCTCCTCATCCTCAACCTCCATCCTCAACCTCCCTCCTCATCCTGAACCCCCTCCTCAACCTCCCTCCTCATCCTTCCTCCTCCACCCCCCCATCCTCAACTCCCCCATCCTCATCCTCTCCTCAACCCCCCATCCTCAACCCCCCTCCTCAACCTCAACCCCCCTCCTCATCCTCAACCTCCCTCCTCATCCTCAACCTCCCTCCTCAACCCCCCATCTCAACCCCTTCCTCAACCTCCCTCTTCAACCTCCCCATCCTCAACCCCCTCCTCAAGCCCCCCATCCTCATCCTCCCTCCTCAACCCCCCATCCTCATCCTCATCCTCAACCCACTCCTCAACCCGCTATCCTCATCCTCTCTCCTCAACCCCCCATCCTCAACCCCCCTCCTCAACCCCTCCTCCTCATCCTCAACCTCCCTCCTCATCCTCCCTCCTCATCCTCAACCTCCCTCCTCAACCCCCCTCCTCAACCTCCCTCCTCAACCCCCTCCTCAACCCCCCCATACTCAAACCCCTCCTCAACCCCCTCATCCTCAACCCCCCATCCTCAACCTCCCTCCTCAACCTCAACCCCCCTCAACCCCCTCCTCAACCCCCTCCTCAACCCCCCCATACTCAAACCCCTCCTCAACCCCCTCATCCTCAACCCCCCATCCTCAACTTCCCTCCTCAACCTCAACCCCCCTCAACCCCCTCCTCAACCTCAACCCCAACCCACCTCCTCAACCTCCCCCCTCAATCCCCCTCAACCCCAACCCCTCTCCTCAACTCCCTCCTCAACCTTCCTCCTCAACCCCCATCCTCAACCCCCCATCCTCATCCTCAACCCCCATCCTCAACCTACCTCCTCAACTTCAACCCCCCTCAACCTCAACCCCCCTCAACCCCAACCCACCTCCTCAACCTCAACCCTCAATCCCCCTTTTCAACCTAAACCCCCCTCAACCCGCCTCCTCCACCTAAACCCCCCTAAATACCTCCCCCCACACTTACCTGCTTGTGCTCCGGCCTCTGCTCCTGACCCGGCGCGCATGTGACATCACATGCGCGCCGCATCATTAGCATATACCGGGTGCCGGTACCCGGTATATGCTAATGACGCGGCACGCACCCGGTATATGCTAATGACGTGGCACGCATGTGACGTCACATGAGCGCCGGGTCAAGGAGCTGAGGCCGGAGCACAAGCAGGTAAGTGAGGGGGGAGGTATTTAGGGGGGTTTAGGTGGAGGAGGGGGGTTGAGGGGGGTTTAGGTTGAGGAGGGGGAGGGAAAGAGACATGGGGGGTAGAGAGACACACGGGGGGGTTAGAGACACACGGGGCATTAGAGACACAAAGGCGTTAGAAACACACGGGGGGTTAGAGACACACGGGGGGATTAGAGACATGAGGGGGTTAGAGACACGGGGGGGTTAGAGACACAGGGGGTTAGAGAGACACGGCACCCGGTATATGCTAATGATGCGGCACGCACCCGGTATATGCTAATGACGCGGCACGCATGTGACGTCACATGCGCGACGGGTCAAGGAGCGGAGGCCGGAGCACAAGTAGGTAAGTGAGGGGGGAGGTATTTAGGGGGGTTTAGGTGGAGGAGGGGGGTTGAGGGGGTTTTAGGTGGAGGAGGGGGGTTGAGGGGGGTTTGGGTTGAGGAGGGGGAGGGAAAGAGACACGGGGGGGTAGAGAGACACAGGGGGTTAGAGACACACGCAGGATTAGAGACACACGGGGGTTAGAGACACATGGGGGGTTAGAGACACACGGGGGGATTAGAGACACGAGGGGGTTACAGACACGGGGGGGGTTAGAGACACGGGGGGGTTAGAGAGACACGGGGGGTTAGAGAGACACGGGGGGAGAGTGACTCGAGTATAAGCCGAGGGGGCCCTTTTTTGCCTTAAAAAAAGGGCTGAAAAACTCGGCTTATACTCGAGTATATACGGTATGTTAAATAAGAAAACACACAGCATATTATTATTAATTACTGCATATTATCCATATTCTGTATCCATAGAGAGAGGCAGACAAAGAGATAGATATATATTTTTGCGGTATCCCCTCTCACAATACTATACATTTAACTTTTATTGCCGTTTTATATTGCTGCAATCTTATGCAAACTATGTTTGCAACCAGAGAACAATCAAAACATATGTTGAGATGTGGACAAAAAGGAGACAGTTAAAGCAGAGCTAGAGACAATATGTTTACATGATTACTGAAATTACAGCAGGTTATTAATAAAAATGTTCACAAAAATCCAGCAAGGTCATATGGTTCTACATATCAAAGGCTTTTTTTAAACCAAAAAGCAAAAGAATAGCTAATTAAATCTTATGATTTTTAGAGAAAAAGATACATATTTCTGTAAAAAGGTGCTGGGGATGAAGACACCAACTGAGTGTCTCTGCTAAATGTTAATATTACACAGGATTGTATAGAAAAAAATGGTTGGCTTGTATAAATAACAAGAATGAATATAAATACATTTAGTAATTCACTCCCCATTTCTTGCTCTCCCCATGTTTTACGCATTATCACCCACAATCAGGCCCAGATTTACCAAAAGGCAGACTAGGCAACTGCCTAGGTCTGCCAGCCTGAAGAAGGAGCCATTATATGGGACAGTGACACCAAGTAAGGTAAATTACAGAACATGTATTGCACCTTTACCTGCTGAATTAAACAGCATACTTGTGAATTGTGAAATATTCTTCAATCTACTGCAAAAATAAATATTTGTACTGTTTTTATTAATGTACTTTTTTAAACTTTTGTATCTAGTTTAAGATATTTTGTTTATGGATAGAGAGAGTCTGTAGGAATTCTGGGCTGTGAAATTGTAATATAAATAATTAACGGTAGATAGCAAAGTTTTTACATTGTTGTCTGCATGGGAAAACAGACTAAGCATGCTCAGATCCAGGAGACTGCATGGAAAACAATGGACACAATGCCTCAGAGGCTAATAAATGGATTGAGGTCACATTAATAAAATATTACAGTCTTGTTTTGTAGGTCAATCATTTCCAGCTCCGGGCAGGAGAGCTTTTGCAACATTGGATATTTTGTCAGATGTCAGATACTCTAGAGGGCAATTCTTACAACTTTACTAGAAAACATAGGGAAAATTACATGATGATAAAACATTTCACAAGCATTTTGGGCAATTTTGCAGGAGCAAAGAGGGTGCCATATTATGATGTCTACACCAGGGAACATGTAAATATGTAATAATATACGCTAACCTTGAAAATATACTTGTATAGTAGAGTTTTAGTATGTATTAAAAAAACTTTTCTATTTGACATTTAATTCTGGATGAAACATAAAACAGCAAGCTTTGATTAACATCTCCCAAGATGTATAAGAGTATATAATCCACAACTCTAATAATAAAAAAATATATAAATGGAAGTTTGGCCACAGAGAATGTGGCAGATTTCTAATGAACATCACCACAAAGCATAGATAGTGATAATTAATTACATTTCTGCAAATTGGTACCTTTATAAAAATTAGGGGCATCGTCTTTTAGAATATATGAGATTTTTTGGCTGTTGGTTGCTAGAAATTTAATTTTATAGGATATTCCACTCAACTGGTTGTTGAAAATATAGCTTTCACACATTCTATAACACAGTGTTTTGAGAAAGTACCCTTCAAAGCTCTGGTACTTATTCTATGTATTTAATAAACATAATGATATTAAACAGAACACCAACTATTCCAATCAATGGAAAACGAAATGTGGTTCCACTTAGCATAAGGGTAGAAAATAGACTACAATGCATCAAATACAATGCTTCAAATACACTGAAGCCCTTCAAGCTATTTACTAAGCTATGTTACCTAGTAACTACTCATCCTATTGCAAGCCATCACATTTTGGGTAATTTACATTATGAATATTGCAACTGCTCTTGTGATGAGAAATGTATAGCAAAGAGAAATGTATAGCAAACATCAGAGTGAGTTTGTTAAATATTTATTTTGGTAACCTAGTTATTCCTTCAGTTATCTACCTCTCTGCAGAGTGTGAGAATCCAAGAAAGAAACAAGTATAACAAGTACCCTGATAATGGCATTAACATTCTCATTGCTGTAACCACACATGGCCTGGGAGGGAACTACAGAATAAAAAAATGAATATAAAAAAATTAGACTGAACTGGGACCCCAAGAGGAGGGCTGTAGCTCTGCGAGTGCTATAATGTATTTCAATATATCTTGCAATAAATAGAAATATGTTTAGGATAAGGTTAAATCAGTAGTTTAAATTATGTCATGAAGGTGTTTATGCCAATTAAACAGCTATAACACATTTTCCCTATTTTTGTTACTGCTCTACATGATAGTGCAGAGCAGTTTTAATGCCTTCAGTGGAGCTATATAATACAAGATGCACAACATCAATAATGGATCTTCACAAGAAAACAGACAATAAGTGACTAATATGATTAGGTGAAGTCGAATTACAATAAAATATTGATTACAATCCAGCAAATAGGATATAAAAACAGTGCCTTTTATACTGAGAAACCAAGCACATGAAGAGTGCAATATGAAAATTCCAGACATGCATCCACAGATCATAACTCACACAAGAGAGAGTGATGACCTTATCAGTGTTTGTATTGAATTTAATAAGAAAATACATCATAAGATAAATGGAGCCCTCCACAGGTTTCACACTACGACTAATGTTATGATAGTTTCCAATAACACTTCATGTTAGTTTTCACACAATAATCCTCTCTCTTCTACTTATATATCGGACAGACACTTGCCAAATGAAAAAATAATTAGCAATAAATCCCTAGTATAAACTCTTATAGTATTCTTGTAAAAATAAATAACAAAGTGTGTTTGCCTTCCTATAATTTTAAACTATTTCTCATGCTAACAATATTTAGTCCTCACAAAATAGATTCACAAATACTAGATGACTTGTTCTTTTCATTACTTCAAGCATATGGCGACCAGGTCAACTCATTTTATATATCACCTTTGGTTGTTAAACTATATATTTGTTTGTTTGTTTTCTTGTAGTTTGCATTATACAATAAATAATGGAAAATGCAATATCTGGCTTGCAAAGTTATTACAATTTTCATGATTTTTTTATTGTAACCCCTGTGCTTTGAAAGAGCAATATTGAATTACGCAACAGGATTTAAATAATCTCCATATTTAAACGTGTACTTACATTTCAAATAATTTTCTTTGCTATATTCAGATTAATGTAATAACTTAAGACATGCTTAGTAGATCCAAGATCATTGTTTGTCCAGAAGTGTCAAACCGCACACCTATAGATATCTGAATTAGCAATAGCTAAAATGTTATCTTGCAAAGTTATAAACCATTTCATGTAGTTTAAAGGTGAATGGGGGTGAGATCACTCCAGATGATCAGAAACATGTATGGTTTAGCCAATACATCTCTTTTTCCCTTCCTAGTTTATAAATCCACAACCTTTTTCATTTACATGTATAAAATAGAAATTAAGAAGGAAACAAGTGCTCATGTGCAGATGGTTTGCTGCCTTTCTGCAAGAAAAAACCCAAGTCCATAGCACCAAATTATAAACTAAATGTGTTGGTTATGAGTGTAAAAGTCCTTCAAATTCTTTATGAAAATATAAAGTTACATGAAACAGGGTTGACGAATGGCGTACAGGAATATATGGGAGATAATAAGAAATAATAAGAAATAATGGAGACAGAGAGGAAAAAGAGAAATAAGGTACCACTTTGCATCAGAAGTGTTGGGTGTTTTGCTACAAAACCCAGTCCAGTTACATATAGTATAGTAGTTATTTTGGTAAAGGGCCACTTTCAGGACACAGTACCACATGTTAGATAAACCCAGTCTATAGCTATACATATATGTATGTAATTATAAATGGTCACCACTGGTCAGTGTTCCTTTTTCATTGTCATTTGCTGCTGATCTCCTGGGGCGGTGGTCCAGCTTTTGAGTGTCTTATTCATCAAATAAAACATCAATGAAAAGCAAAGGTTCATTTTTACTTCAATACATTATCCTAACATTTCATTATATTGTCATTTGCATTTTTAATCACTTATTTTAATATTTTTATATTATTTTATTTTGCAACAATCGGCTTCAGTCAGCAGTTCTCTGCTGAATCCGAGGGGTATTTGCATCATTACGTCTGCAATCAAAGTTAGTTTTACCTTTAATTTTACCTTTAATTTTTATTTCACCACCATATCACTAAATTTCCTTCCGACATCTTTACTTTCACTTAATTTTAGTACAATTATTTCTTTAAATTAATTTCACCCTTTCAACCAGCTCTCATTGTGCTGCTATTAACCTCTATTTCTCCGCTACACTCACTTCACAGCTCAACCTGATGATGTCACTAGTATGCTCCATAATTATAGTTCTTTTTTCTTCTGCTTCCTGTAGTCCTATTTTTCGTACGGCAATGGCATAATTCATTATGTGGCTGCCTTATTTGTAGTCCATTTAAAGGGTTACATTTCACCTTAACCATAAGTGAGCTAATGAACAGACTAACTTTGAATTCTCAAATTAATTCAAATCTTATTTATCTATTATCAGTTTTAAATATGTATCTGCATATTAATTATTTCTTAATTCATGAATACTACTTGCCCTAACTTAATCTAGTTTCTCCAGTCCATGTCAATTAAATAAATTCAATCAACTAAAGACCTAAAGTTATCAACTTTTAATTAAATGTTACCTCATGATAGAAATATATTAAACTGAAAAAAACAGTTGTTGTAAATGTTAATTTATTGAGTCATTATTTTAATTAATTCATACAGTCTCATTTTATCTTCTTAAATTTAAATCAACAGTATCATTCAAATCGCTAGGTTTAAAAACCTGTCATCAATTATTCAAATTCTGTTCCATCTTTTAATGTACTACTCTTGTCGGGTAAATATTATAATTTATTTAATTAATTCCACCTTTGTTAAAATGCAATGTCTTCTCTCTCGTGTTTTGTTTTCCAGATCTATTTCAAAGTTCATATTCATCTTCAAGCTTTCCCAAATTCAATACATAACCTTGTAATAGCTAAAACCATATAATTTTAATTAAAGATGTTTGAACAAGGAGGAGATTCTTACCACCCTCGGGTTAGACCCCCCATATTTAGAATTTTAACAAAAGATTATTCCATATGTTAGATCTTTGTTAGATCAGGTTTGATCAACAATTTTTTTTGTTGCAGGATAACGCACAGGTGTTTTCTTAAGGCTAACTCCTCCAAACCCGTTCATCCTAACCCTAACCCCTCGAGAACCTCTATCCCTAACCCCTGTAGGCTAAGCCTAACACCTCTCCGCTGGCTAACACTACCCCCCCCCCCGTAGCCTAACCCTAACCCTCTCCCCGATGGGCACCCTAACCCTCACCCCCCTCCCTGGCAGCTTAACCCTAACCCTTTCTCTCCCAGCAGCCTAACCCTAACTCCCACACCAGGCAGCCTAACCCCAACCCCCTGCCCCGCAGCCTAACCTTAACCCCCCTATGGATAAGGTTAACTCCCCTACGGCTATCCCTAGGCATCTAACCTGACTTACCTGACACGCGTTCCCGTGGCACTGCTCAACCTCATGCGCTCCCTCTTCACTGTCCTCCAGCTCCACTGGACCACCATGGAAGCATGTATCCCACCTCCCTGCCCACAGGTAAGAGGCAGGGAGAGAGGGAATGAGTTAAAAAACTCACCCACCCCAAATCTACTTATTACCACAAACACACAACACCACGGACACACACTGCATGCCCTTTTTTTTTAACACAGTCATACACAGCATTACTCAGGTTATACATGCATATTCAATTATCACTAATAACTTCAGGCTGGGCATATGCTGGACTTTATCACCTCAATACTGTGCATGTAGAGAATAAAAAAAATATTGAAAATGATCTACACATTGTGTTAGCAAATCCCTAAATTATGATGTCACCTGTGGCTTGATATGAAAATTTACTGGTATTTATGTGCAAAATTAAAAAAAGATTGTGAATACCGCCTTTTGCGTGATAGATCTTACAAAAAAAACTGTTGATCTTACCTGATCGAATTGATATCTACGAAAATCAATAAAAAAAATGAAAATTACAGTTGAGGGGGGGGGGGGGGCAAACCTGTAGTCACACCCACAAAGTTAAGTAGTGAATACCGGCTCTTGCGTGATAGATCTAACAAAAAAAAACAGTTGATCTTACCTGATCTAATGAATATCTATCAAAATCAATAAAAGAAAATTAAAATTTTGCTTGAGGGGGGGCTAACCCGTAGTCACGCCCACAAAGTTAAGTAGTGAATACCGCCTCTTGCGTGATAGATCTAATGAAAATAACAGTTGATCTAACCTGATCTAACGAATATCTATCAAAATCAATAAAAGAAAATTTAAATTTTGCTTGAGGGGGGGCTAACCCGTAGTCACGCCCACAAAGTTAAGTAGTGAATACCGCCTCTTGCGTGATAGATCTAATGAAAATAACAGTTGATCTTACCTGATCTAATGAATATCTATCAAAATCAATAAAAGAAAATTTAAATTTTGCTTGAGGGGGGGCTAACCCGTAGTCACGCACACAAAGCTAAGTAGTGAATACCGCCTCTTGCGTGATAGATCTAATGAAAAAAACAGTTGATCATACCTGATCTAATGAATATCTACCAAAATCAATAAAAGAACATTTAAATTTTGCTTGAGGGGGAGCTAACCCGTAGTCACGCCCACAAAGTTAAGTAGTGAATACCGCCTCTTGCGTGATAGATCTAATGAAAATAACAGTTGATCTTACCTGATCTAACGAATATCTATCAAAATCAATAAAAGAACATTTAAATTTTGCTTGAGGGGGAGCTAACCCGTAGTCACGCCCACAAAGTTAAGTAGTGAATACCGCCTCTTGCGTGATAGATCTAACGAAAAAAACAGTTGATCATACCTGATCTAACGAATATCTACCAAAATCAGTAACATTTTATCCAAATTTCAGTTGAGGGTGGGCCAGCCCCCCCTAATTATATATGCAATATCTCAGTAATTAGACTAGATCTAACACAACTTTTGCCTGATCAAACCTGATCTAACGTAGAGCTATCAAATCAACAACATTTTGTACACATTTTTGTTGAGGGGGGCTGGCTACGGGTTAGCCCCCCCTGACAATGATTGTTAATATCTCATATTTTAGAGTAGATCTAACGGAAAAAAATTGTTGATCAAACCTGATCTAACAAAGATCTAACAAATGGAATAATCTTTTGTTAACATTCTAAATATGGGGGGGCTAACCCAGGGGTGGTGAGATTCTTGCTTAGATGGAGACTCCTCCATTATATCCTAAGCCGTAACAAATCAAGAAATGTCCAGCCCATCTTCTTACAGATCCTGGACTATACCTAAACTAATTAAAAAGAGTTAAATGCCAAAAGCATTCATTTCCCAGCTGCCACTCACAACACAGAATCCTATGAATTTCCTTTTCCCAATCAAACAAATTTCCCCTCAGCAAACCAGAGATCCAGCCACCATTAATCAAATTTTTAACTCCTTTCTGACATTGATACCCCAATTATTAAACTTGAAAATCTAGCAGTTTGTCAAGCTGTTCTTCAATCTTTTACTGCTAGTAATCCAGGTACTATGAATAAGCCCCCCCCCCCCCACACCTACTATCATGTTTTCCTAATATATTCCCAATAATATCTGTAGGGATATAACATTATTAATTAGCTCTTGATAGATTCTCTTACTCACCTTCTAGTTTAACAAAAAAGATGGAACACTTTACAGCTTTGAATATACTTTCTGCTCCAGAGAAAACAATCTGTCCCCCTAAGCAAACTGAATTCGTAGGTATCAATCTAGACTCTCACAACATGGAAGCATGCATATGGAGAAAAGTTTACCAAATCATAAATGCTACACAAGACTTTCAAAAACTTGTTCCAAACATGAACTTCAATCACTACTTATTCTACTATATTTATAAACTATATATTTTGCAGCAAAAATTCCAAGGTCATTCATTTCAGAACAATCAGAATGTAAAACTGACTATTAATCCAGACACAATTTACAAATGTGGATCTACTTTGTAAAACTGTAAATGGAAAAATCACTATTTCTTTACTCTAATTCACCCATGCTGGAAACCTGCCTAAATCTCTTAATTGAAGCTCTGTGGCCAATCAAATCTTAACCCTAAAAAAATCTACACTCAGATAAGATAAATATTTGCAATTCTAGTGGCCTTTAAATAGTTTCGATTTTAACAGTTTGTTGAAACCATTTATGGTCCCACTTACAACTTGCAAATCTACCTCAATTTAACTAAATTTAGATCTAACACTCACATGGTCATGAAATTCCTTAGAAATCTGACTATTCAATTACTGTCTCATTTCAAGCAAATTTAAAGGCCTGCCTGATTAAAAGTATTCTTGTACTTTTCCCTTACACACCATATTTTAAATCTTCACTTACATAATTATTCTGTAAGTTTTAACCCTGATCAATCTAAAAACATCATGCATTTGTCCATCTCAAAAAATACAAAGAAAATCCTGTTTTTTATATACTCAATATCTAGGAAAAACGAAATAAATTCAGAAATTTTTTTTTTTTCATATTCTGGCCTTTGGTGCCTACTCTCATACTAAATTAACTCATCAATAACTTTTAAAGCTCACCTCGCAGGTATCCTAAAAAATCATCATCCATAATGTCCAATGCCAGTATTAAATTATTTATAAATTGATTATTTACCATGGATCTAGAGAAAAATAAAACTAGACTCCCTATTGTAGGTCCAATACTCAAAGAAATTTCAGATTTTATTGACACCTCACTATTTAAGACCAACATAAACATGATTAAAGCTGCCATTTATCTAGCCGTTTTTGGTTTTGTTTATTTAAGACTAGGTGAATTTACGATTCCAGATTTTAAAAACATTTGTACCTCAAAAAGAAAGACCTAAATCAATTACATTAACATTTCACCTTAACTTTATCTCAAGTAAAACCTTCAAAAAACCTTTAGAAATGTATTTCTATCAGAAAACCAAATATGTCTTGTTAATATTCTAAAAGCTCTTACACAATCCTTAAAAACATTTGAAGTTAAATTGCCACTATTTCCGAGTAGGTTGATGATTAAAAAAATAGGCCTTCATCATAATTCTTATTCAGGCCATACTTTCTGTATTGGCGCCACTGCAGCAGCTTCAAAAAACAATATACCATAACACATCTTGATACATATCCTCAAGAACAAAACTAAATCTGCCTTTAAAAACTTAACCAAATAATCAACTGATACTATAAGCATTCAATACATGCTGTTGTCTTATTAAAATTGCTTTATTTCTTTATTTATTTTTGGCCATCTTAGCAGGATGACCAGTTTATAACAAATTATAGCAAACAATATTTCATATCTACATCATTACATTTTTTTTTCTTTTTAGTATCTTAGCCCTCACTGAAAGTATTAAGGCCTATGGCCTTTATTGGTGTGAGGAGCTAAGGGTATATAAAAAAAAAACCTGCCTGTCTGACTCATGTTTTTCATTACCATTTCCCCTCTGACCAGTGATCTTTTTTCTATTGTAACAGTCCAACCAGCACATCTTAAATAAATAAATAAAAGAAAAGATAAAGAATAGCAAGGGTGAGGAATTGAGAGAAAGAAAGGTGAAAGGCTTTATTGTTCAATATGTTGTCTGACTCCTAGTGGTGAGATAATATAATGTGCAAATAGGACGTCAGGTGATTTCCATGAATCTATAAATTGAATCTAAATAGGGAGGGAGGGGAGTGCTCACAGGATTTCACAGAGTTAGCAGTGAGGCCTGTGTAGGTATAAGTTGGCTCTAAATGAAAATGGGAACATTTAGTGAGGGATAGATAGATAGATCAGTAAGCGAGGAGGGAGAGAGAGATATAGAAAAATTAAGAGGCAGGACAGGCTAAGTCATGTGTGAGGGAGGAGATTTAGGTAAATTATGCAGGCCATATATAGTGGAAGGGTGGGGGAGGGTGGGCAGAGCCAAGCAGGAAACAGCAAACATATGTAAAGGATTGAAATATAGCCAGAAACAATAATATTTCCGCAGATCTACTAAGCATTCAGTAGTAATATTATTAAAGATATTGGCTCCTGGGATGGGGCAAATTCTGTTGTCTTCTCCATACCTTCTGGTGGGTGTGATGCTCTCAGTATTTTACAGAGTTGGCAGAGACGTCGAAATAGATGTTATGGTTTAAAAAAAAAAGAAAAGGAATTAGATGTTTAAATGCACATTACATTTTTAATAGGGGCATTGAAAGCCTATTTTCTTTGCTGCATTTCGATAATGTAACACTGCATGCTTTCTTTTTTTAAATGATGATCCGAAAGCAAAAAAAAACAAAACATGTTTAACTGATCAGGGGACTTGCACCTGTCAGCCAATGAGAAGTCACATAATTGTCTGCCAACGACATCTGCAGACATATGTATGCTGTTAGTTTCAATTGTGTTTAAACAGATTTTATTATTTAATTTTCATGCAAAATGCAACACTGGTAATGTTTAAAGCATACTCTTTTTGATGCACAAAAGAGAAGTTATGGTCTCTTTCACTTTAACCGGAAAATAAAAGATGTATTACATCCCATACCCATTAAAAACATGGTCACTTTAGATATGTACAAAAGATTTTGAATGTCAAATATACACTGCATTAAATTACTTGACTTAGAACACTAGTTTTGAAACATGTTTAAAGAGTTTTAACCAATTGTTGAAGGTTGTTGTTAGACCTTTATTCGATTTTCCTTAATAAACAATGACCCGTTATTTTGCCACTAAGATTGTGAAACAGCACTTTGATTAGATTATAAGTGTGCTTGGTTTTATGAGGTTGTGTTAGGTTATGCTAAAAGACGTTGTTCTGAACTTAGAGCTACCAGTCTGTGTGTTTTACCCTGGAGTTGCTGTAATCACATTATTGTTGCTGAAAATATATGACAGCTACATTTCTGCCAGACAAATCTGTCTTCTGGCTGACCGTCCCTAAGGATAAGATATATGTTACTATGCAGTGATTTATTAGATCAGTATAAAAGTGTGGTATTATTTCAGTGTCAAATGTAAATTAATAGTATATCCTAGAATGTAAAACAAAAAAATCTGTTTTCAGACATAATACAAAACTATAATTGGAACCAATAAAAAAGTCAACAAAGTTTTCAATGATTTCTTCATAAAACCCACCCTTATTTCGTTTTATGGCTTGGATCATTTAAGGAAGGTAAATATAATGATATCTCAGTCTAATCAATAGTATTGAATATATGACAGAGGCAGATTTAATAAAAACAGATAATTCTTATTTGCTTTAGTTCATTCTTAAATTAAATGTGAATTAAGATCCTCATGCAATTACATCACTACATTTTTATTGAGATATTTTTTTTCATGTGACACATTTGTTTGTTACCAAAACCTGGCATCTCTTCCAATTAGCCAGTTATAAGGAAAGTAATGTAAATAAGTGAAAGCGGCCTTTGAGCCAGTTCACCATACTGAATCCATGTTAATAATAATAATAATATTATTAATAATAATAATTAATTATATAATATAGCGCTTTTCTCCGAGAACGGACTCTGTGTGGTTACAACAGCTTCAAATTCTACAAGCCAGTTGACATACTGGTGTCTTATTGGGACATTCAATTATTTCATTCAGAATTCAGGTTTGAGTAGATTACAAGAACTCTAAATTAAAATGTGCAATAACTATTTTGACTTTATTCCAATCATTTTTATACAACACAATAATTCACCTTTTTGTGATTAATAAAAAAAAGTATACACCCACAACAGTGATCAACAACGGGGGAAATTAACCTACGCAATATTAACTCTAGTGTAGAAGGAATAAAGATTTGGTATTCTGAAATCAATTCACAATTTAGGACCTGATCTCACACATTCAATTGTTAGCATTAACATAAGTGACTTAAAAATATTATCCTCCTCAATGTAATTTTACACTTCACTAACTGCTTCCCATCTGTCTTCTGGTTTCCTTTAAAAATGTGTTACTACTGTAGTTTGAAGTTTATTTAGCTCCCATGTTAACAGAAAAGAGGTAAAATTATGTTTTTATAATAAAAACATTTCTGGTATTGAAGGGCCCATAGGCCACCCCAGGCACTGGGGTTTAGAGGAGAGACCACTTGACCTCGCAGGTCCTGGGTATGTAGAGGAGGTGGCTAGCTGGATGGGGGTGGAGCCATTTATAGGCTCGTTTGACGCCAAATGGTCATTGGCCCTTAGCTAGCCATGGATGAGGATACCCACCCACCCATCCATAAAATATTGTTAAGATATGTATAGGTTGTAAGTTAAAAAAAAAAAAATCATTTATAAAATGAATAAATAAATAATAATAATTATAAAAAAAAGGGTTCAGGGGGTACTGTCTCTGACCTGGCTCCTCCCCTCGTGGTTATGTTTATTTATTTATTGTTTTCACGTCATTTGTGTTTACCAATAAAACGCTGTGGCCGGTTATTCTTCCAAAAAGTGGTCTGTGTCTAATTATTATATGTTTAATATGTAATTTGTGGATAAATCATTATGTGCACATACCCAACTTGACCTTGCTGAGGTCATGCTAAAACCACCACACAACTCATCTACAATTCATGAATGATGGCATCTTGATTCAATATGATTATATATCTGAAAATGCTTGTTGGTTAAGACATTTATAGTTTGCAGGACCCACACTGATAAAATCCTTTGATCCAAACTGTGAGACAGTTTTCGGATTTCAGTGCTTGATAATGATAGTGTACTGTACTGTATTAACATAGCCCAAGTACTGTATGGCATACTACTGTGGAGTTCTTCAGACAGAACTGGATTAAATACCATTGTAAGTATAACCTTCTACCATGCATTCAAGACATAATGTATTAAAGTTTACAAATAGTTTTATTTGTATGAAAAATAGGTAGTCTATAATGTAGAAAAACAAAACAATAATGTGATTTGACGCTCTAGACATGTGGGTCAGGAAGCCTTGTGAATCTCTGGGCTTAAATGAGTGTGTGTTCACATTCCTGTTAATATCGCTTTCAAGCCAGTGATATGTCTATGCACTATGGCTCTTGGTTGATTTTCTAAAATAATGTATGGGAAGTTTCTGTCTACAGAATGGGGATTTGACTATAATTGAGTAATGAGTAACAAAAAGATCCCCTTCCTGATCGCTACCTTGTCATGGTGAAGGGACTTGCGTACTTAATGAAGCTGTGAGCTATACCATATAGAGTCACCCAAGCTTGGCAGGTCATTACACAGAGGTCAGACAAATTAAATTCCACTGGAGAAGGAACTGGCAACCCACTCCAGTATCTTTGCCATGCAAACCACATGGATAAGCACAACCAGAAACACAGACCGATATACCTGGCATGCTGCGTACATATGGTTACCAAGAGTTGGACACAACTGAAGGTCAGAACAACAAAAAATGGTAGAACATCAACTGACACACTCACCTGTGAAAGTAGTATATGTAATCACCTAAGAAAAATAAAAAATAAATGGAACCCAGCAGTAGGGAATAATTGCCTGTAAAAGTTTAAAAATGTAAAGGCTGTTTGGCTTATTTTTGTTCTGCTTTCTTAAAACACAGAGACTGCTATTTTTTGAAGACTTACATTATTAGACAGCTTACCGCTAATCATACATTAAAAACATATTTACATTTAATTGTATTAATTTAGGAAATTTAATAAAAGCCAGTTTGCGCCTTTTATTATAATTTCTCTCAACAAATCATGATTATAAAGAGAACATAATTGTCACGGTCATTAACATTACAATACATTAACATAATAAAAAATGAATAAAACATATTTGCTTCCCTGATACAAAGCATACACTTTCAAAGTCGTCGATCTCCATAGATCTTAGTAGATAAGGAAAAGCTTACGTCCAAGAAAGAGCCAAAAGCTCTTCCTATCACTTTGAACCTCAGGCCATTATAAAATCAGTCGCATAGTATAATTTACAATTGTGTTTAATTTGCATTAAATATTGTAATGCTGTAAAATGTAAACCTTGTAAATACACACAGTACTACTGTAAAATAAAAAAAGACAATTAAAAAAACTATTTTTTCCCATTTTTATTATAACTTTCTCAGAATTATGAACTCAAATATCCATCATCTTTTGCACCATAATGGATTTTAAGTTCTATCTATCTATAATGGTTTTCTAACACATAGGAGGTGTGTCATGACTGTTTACGATGATTGTTTCACAGGTCTCCCAGCTGCCATATCCATAATAATGTCAAATCCATGTAACAAAAGATTGGAAACAATGGGTGTCATCAGGTTTTAATAGAATTGTTAGATCCGTGTTTTTTTCATACTATAACCTGTAAATTGAATTTAGGAGCAATCCACTGGAATAGTTGGAGTCATGTCTCTCTAATTGCTCCTTACAGTAATAAATGGACAAGGTAAAATAAAATGCAGCTTTCAGATTGCGAGAATAACAAATAATAAATAAGTATAGTAGAATATAGCAGTACAAAAAAGGTTTTTGTGAAGAGCAATTTATTTCCATTAAAAGCTATTTCATCAAGAGCTATTTACTTTCATTAAGGACAAAGCTATTTACATTTACTAATGTTTCTGGTACTTATCGACAGGAAATGTTATCATTTACTAAAGGTAAGGAAAAATCCGTTTTGCAGTCACAAAAAGTTCAATGCTTTCCTAACTGAAAGTGTATACATATTTCCTGTTTTATCTTCAGTAGTACATTGCAATAACACCGATTTTTAAATGTATCAATCTTTTTAATTGATCAAACATAGCAAAAAGGTATTATCTGTGCTATATCAGCTTATTCCTAAAAACACAGGGAATGAGAGAAGCTAGAATTCAGTATGCAGAAATTGAACTCTAGAATCTATATAAATATTTAATTTCAATAGCTACATCATGGTCATCATTATTAACAGAGGTTTCAGTTGCGTTGATTAGAGAGACAAACTTATAAACTCTTCAGCTGTTGTACTGTATGTTACTGGGAGAGAGTGGGTTTATAGCATTATTCAGATAATACTTTTAGATTTTCCATTGGATTTAGCTCTTCTTTTTAAGTCACACTGGGGTTTCTCTGACTTTGTTTTCTTCTTGAAATAAGAATCCCCAATTAAAGCTCCCTCCTTTGAAGACTATTCCATCCATTTTTTACATGACTACTAGTCCATTAGAAATGAAGCCACCACAATGCTTCAATACGTGGATGACGTTTTGGGAGTGATTTGCAATGCTCTTAATTCAATACACAAAATGTCTTCCTCTGTATGCAAAGTTAAATTGTGTATTTGACATTACAAAGGAAGGTGGGTTCAATATGAATTGTTAACCAATAATTGCACACAGCTGAATTCCAATCATATTGTGCACATGCTGAAGTAAAAAAAAAAAAGTTTATAAAAATATTTAAGCCAGTACTTTCTACATTCCAAAACATGTAAACACACACACTATAAATAAATATAAATATATATATATATATATATATATATATATATATATATATATAATTTTAAACATTTTTTGGGTTTAAACCTTTAATATTTTCCATATAAAATTATTGAAATAAACGCCGAACAGTGCTTTTAAAATAATACTAAGTTCAGACACGCTTCTTCTCCTATCTTGGGACAATATGTCTATGTAAATAAACTAGTAAGTAAACTAGCTTTTTCTCTTTGGTCACAAAATATCCTATGTCTAAACACCTATCATTATAGTGCTATCTATCTATCTATCTATCTATCTATCTATCTATCTATCTATCTATCTATCACAGTTATCTGGTCTTGTTGAAAACATCCTGAAGCCACTAGTACAAACACCAGCAGCTATATACAAGACACCACTGACTTTCTTAACAAACTCAGTCAAATGAAGGGACTACCTGCTAACACACTACTTGTAACCATGGATGTTGAATCGCTTTACAGCAACATCACGCACAAAGATGGTACTGAGGCATGCCTCAAATTCCTCTCAACACACACTTCGAACCACAAATATAACCCTGATACCATTGCCAAAATACTAGAATATATCGTGACCCACAATTACTTCACCTTCAATGAACATATTTACACCATTTCACCCAGAATAACCACTCCATTAAAAATCTCAAAAGCAAAATATTCAAAGGTACTTTTTAAAAAAACACTAAGGAAAGAAAGACATTTGAAATTAAAATAATTATGTTTTTTAACAGTAATAACTCAGGCCTTAATGTAGACATGGATTTTTTATCTCAATACCAAAATTTCTTCTAACCTCCAACATTCATGATTGTAAATATATATGTGTGTTTATTGATTTATTTTTAATTTTTTGTTCTCTGCCTTCCTCCTGAGTTTGGTTACAGCTCTATGGTTCCTTATTTGTAAAACTATTTACGACCCCAATTTACTTACTCTGGTCTGCATATGTTTGTCCAATAAAAAAGGTATCAGTATATACTGCAATACATAGTTTTTTAAACTAGGGTATACCGGACCATCAAAATGGTATTGGCCTTATCATATAGGCATCCATATATAGGATGATGTTATGAGGTACCAGTTACATGTGAATTTAAATTGGATCAGTTTGTGCAACTTCTTGAATCTTGTGAGGCATGATTTTCATCTACAGGTCACTTCAGTAGACCATTAGATATCCGGGTTAGGTATAGTTGCAGTTATGTGGGCCTAATGTAGATGGAAGCATAATTTATTTAGAAAGGCATTTTTCAGATAAAGGCTGTGAATGAAAATCCTTCATTTAGGCCGTGTGGGGTCTGAGATCTTAAATGATATATCCATTTGCTCTCAACTTGGAGCAATTTTTTACTTCTATTACCTCCTCTAGGTGATGGAGGTACCATTTCTATAACGTGGAATTCCATACCGTCGTTTTTTTTTTGATGGTATAGCCACATGTGTCTAACTACTGAAGTGTCCAGTAGTACGTCCTTACCATAAGAATGTCGTCAATATATCTTGACCAATACAGTATCTTGTCTGTGAAGGTACTTTGCTCACTTGGGAAGATCACGGTCTCTTCCCATTGACCAAGATAGAGGTTGGCCTAGTTAGGGGCACAAGCCGTGCCCATGGCTGTGCCCCTAACTTGCCTGTACCAAACCACATTGAATATAAACACATTCCTTGTTAACATGAACTGTAACAGCTCAATGATGGAGTCTTTCCAGTCATTTGATTTATTACTCCTGGTGTCCAGAAAATACTTTGTAGCTTGAATGCCCAATTGAGGTATGCTGCTATATAATTGCTCCACATCAATGCTTGCCAGCATTTATGTGGGCGGTACATGCAGCTGATCTATTTGCCTCAGGACATCTGATGTGTCCTTTAAGTATGAGGTAAGAGCACTGACCAGAGTTCTCAGGTTTGCTGACCCTTTCTGTCAGATTACTGGTACCGGAGATTATTGCTCTGCCAGGAGGAGGTCTCTGTTTCTTATGAATTTTGGGAAGGGCATAGAATGTGGCTGTAGTAGGACTGTGTGGTAGTAAAGAATCTACATTCTGAGTTGAAAGGATGCCCTTATCCCTTACTTTCATAAGTATAGATTTCAATTCTTTACTGTACTGGACAGTGGGGTTTTTTGTAAGAATTTCATAAGTAGTTCTATTTTTCAGAATACATTGGCACATATGAAAATAGTCATCCTTTTCTAGGATGACTATATCACCCCCATTGTCTGCAGGGTCGATTTCTATATTACACTCTTAATTCCTCAATGGCTTTTTGTTCTTGTTTAGACAAATTGTCTCCATGGTCTCTGCTTTGATTTTTTAGGGCTTCTATATCTCTAGTCAACAGATAAAGAAAAAGCTCCAGGTTAGCATAATGTTTAAAATCTGGAGTAAAACAACTTTTGTATTTGTATGTAGTTTGTTTTTGCATTAGTATTAAAAACACCTTATTATATGGTATTTTTGTCACAAGCTACTACCTATATTTCTAACATTTACATATATTATTTTGTTACACATTTCAGCCAATCAGAAGACACCAAGGTGTGAGCCAATCAGGATGGGATACACCTCTATATCCCATTCTGATTGGTTTAAAAAAGATTGACAGTTCCTGCAGCCAATCAGAAGTCACTATTGCTTTCAGCCAATCACAATGGGATACATAGAGGGGGGTTAATTTAAGGAGTAATTTAACATTTTTAAATGCAGTGGGGGCCTGATCTATGCCGATCGGGTCCCCCGCTGCAAGGGGTTAATGTGTGGGGGGGGGGGGGGGCTGCGGGTGTCCCTATTGACCCCTGCATTAAGTGGTTAATGCGGATCACTTCAGGGACTCATTTTATGTGCCGGGGGGGTAGTTGGAGTACCCCCCACTGCAGGGCTTATATTTCGGACATCCCACGCTGATGAGAGACAGTAACCTTGAAACACCTGTATGTGGGTGGGATTCATGGCTTGTGTATAATCCATCCTTAGCTTTGCCTAAAGCTATGTAATGCAGCAGGCATATGCTTAAAGGAAGCCATGTTTAAAATGGTTATGCATTATAAGAGCGAAGCCTTTGTGGGCACATTTGCATGTCCCTCTCCAGTTTCCCAGAATGCAGTGTAATAACTGTATTTATTTGAATTCTGGACAGGAAGCACGTTTTTTAACTTGTTTTAGACATTCAAATGAACACAAATGTACTATTTACTTACTAAATAAATATAATAATAATAATAATAATAATAATAATACTTATATCAGATTTCAAGGAAAGTTATTTGCATCTATTTTTTGAGTACTTTAAAATAAGCATGAATGATTAATTGATATAAAATAAAAAGTTGTATATATATATATATATATATATATATATATATATATATATATATATATATATATATATATAAAATTTGTGTATATTCATCTCTTTAGGGATAACATATGATCCTTTATATGCACCAATCACTGTATCTTAGTAGCCTAACCAGTACTGTTGATGTGTTTTAATGAATGTCATACATACACATACTGTACAAGAAACACTGCTTATTCTCAACCACATGTCCTTACGGCATATATATTGTAACCTCTCGCTGTTATGGCGCACATTATCTATCAGTATGTCTATGCAGACCTTCTAAGATTGCTTCCCTGATAATGCTTAATAAATCAATATTTTTGTTTAATCTATCTAATTAAATCTAATTGTATCTAAATGCATTACATTCTACGTAAATAATAGGAATAATGTGTATTTCTGATTTTATGAAACACTTGCACTAAGCAGTGTTGTATTTTGCTTCAGACATATTTGTTACTGCAATATTGTACACATTTATTTTAGCTTTAATAAAGGAGTCTGGAGATAATTTGTTTTGTTACTTTATTAAATTAAATGTAATCTCTATTTTTTTGGAGAAGCTGTAACAACCACAATTTTTGATTCATAAAAAGTCTTAAAAAGCACCCAAAGGAACAAAGGCAATCTAACCAGTAGTAGTGATTTCAAATATTTGAGTGTAGTTCTTCAAAAAAGGATATTTTAAATTTATGACCACAGTGGTCCTGTAAATTTTGATTTGTTTAGAGGGGAAGCAGAGAACTGGCAGTGGTAGACACTGATCTAGGCGAACCACAAACAAGCTCTACTGTATTTCAGGCATTGTTATTCTCAAAAGTCTATCATTACATTAACTCAGGTTTGGGACTTCCGACTATTCAATTCTATTTAGAGCCTAAAATAAAGTACAACCCTTCCAACACATACAGCCTTATTAAATTGCAATTCGGCAAATTTAAAAGGGCTCTATATAAGCACAGAGCATATTTTTTACAGAAGTTTTTACTTAGTGAAGACCTTGCTTTTGGATAGAAGTTCACTAACTAAAAACTTCTGTAAAAATAATATGCTATGTGCTTATATAGAGCCCTTTTAAATTGGCCAAATCGCAATTTAATAAGGTTGATAGTGTTATATCCCTTCTACAGTCTAAAATTATTTAAACACAAGATTGCACTTGTTTATACCAAAATATATATCCATTTTGGATATATGGATAAAAGAGCATATATGCGTGTAACTTTCTTACATCTTTTGCAAATCCCATTATAGCAAGTAACAGTTGGGATTGGTGCTCTAAATGCTGCAGGATATATATTGATTTTTATACAGACTTGCCAGAACAACACAGTTTCTGACGATCCCTGCTGTGGTGGTCTTTCAGATTTATTTGTCACCTGAAGCAAAGTAACATATTCAAGTTTACAGGTAGACATCAAGCCAGGTCTTCTAGCACCCCTAGTGATTCTATGCCACAGATTAATTATGGTCGTGCTGAGTGTTTAATCATATATGACATGGCCAATATACTGTATTGTTGGTTACATAGCAAAAATGTGTATTTACTTACATTTCATAGAAAGAAACCAGGTTTGGAATACATTTATCCAAAAAAAGTAATTCTGCTATTAGTTACCGTCTCAGCTCTGATAGAAAAGAACTTGCATTATTTCAATAGTCTTTCATTTGTTTGACATATTGTGCATTGTAGATCACAATACTCAACATTTCATCAAATCTCTAGATGGCTATGAAAAATAGCTCAGTTAATAAATACTCAAAAATGAGTGCAACAATACAGTCTTGAAAACAGCTTTTTATTTACAAAGCAACACTATAATACTTAAAAAGAGTATCTTGGCTCAGAAATATAGAACAAACCTTTTAAAAAGTCTGGTCTAAATGCTTGTAATAGGTAGAAATATTTTGTGAAAATCCGTAAACCTTTCCATTTTTGCTGTATCTGCTCAGAATTCTTGCTATTATGTTTATCATAATAAAATAGCTATAATGGAGTGGATAGCAAACATGTATAGATAAAATATGGGTAATTTATTTTGAAGTATTGTTCTGGTTTGATCACGTAATTGTCAGATAAACTCCTGGGAAGTAGTTGTTTTTTGTCTGGATTTAGCATTTACAAGATGAGCAGGTAAAAAAGCCCATCTTAAATTAAGAAAATAATAAGCACTTTCTGCATAATCAGAATTTCGTAAAGAACCTCATAAGTAAAATATATTATTTTGAAGAATGGAAAAACAAACGGATACAGCCTCTATTATATCCTATTATGCTTTTGTGTGACCTGTCTTTTGGATTTATATGGGAATATGGCACCTGCAACTGCTACTACATTAATTAGGTCTGATGGAAAGCTCATTAGCTTACAAAACATTGCACCATTATCACAATCAATTATTCAAAGACAGTGGTCCTTGAAATGTAAAGAGATCTACTCCCAAAATCTATACCCCTTGAAAATTCTGAATTGGCACATGAAATTTCAGCTAATGCCATACATAAGTCAACTTTGCATTTTTACATGTATGTTTTGTGACATTAGTAAAAGGTACATTTTATTAATCTCACTTAAAGTGACATAAAACAAATTGCTTTTGTTTATGCACTTAAAAGCTCATGCTTTATACATTACCAAAGTTATCTTTTACATCAACTATTAAGTAAATCTTATCTAAAACTAATTGAAACAAACAGGAAATGCACAGAGCATACATAAATCTGTATATTTCACTGGCAGATAAGTATGACTTATACATCTATATTACTGCTCATTGGCTGACAGGGGCAAGCCCCCAACATAGTGATACACTATTAAATGGTCTCTTTCAGATACAACAAAGAAAAAAATATGTTCAGTGTCCGTTTAAGTTGAGCATGGTCTTACAATGTCGTCTCTCGGTGTTACAGTATTGTATTTCAGCATTGCTTTCTGTTTCTTCCAGTAAAGACATTCATTCATCCAAGAAACTAACATTATAATCCTATGGAAATTATGGTTTATGTGTAATAAGAATGGGATATGGCAGGAAACAGGGAACTATTGCACATAATACTAAAGAGAGAGAGAGAGAGAGAAACAAACAAACTGATACCACTTACACAGCTGATCCTCTCTTATGGCCATTACACCTGGCCTAGTCGCTGTTAATTATTTTCTGTGAGTTGTAGAAAGTAAACACCAAAGAAAATTGCTTCTATTCACAGAAGAATTGTATTTTTAATAAGACCTGAGTTCTGAAAATGGTCCAGTGTATGTTTATCTTATATTGGTACACAACGTCTTGAATAAAAAGGAAGAATAGTTGTTCTGCACTTCACTTTGCTTTATAGAGAAAATAATTGAAATCACCTAACTTCATTAAATAGATTAAACATCTTTTAGCAATTAACAGCTGTGCAATTAAGATTAATCATATAAAAATATTGTCTATAATTTTGGTAGTTGGTTCCTATTAATAGTATTATTTATGCATGGATATCTTCTGTCCATTTTTGTAAAAGCAGTATTACTCTAAGCCCTGAAGTACAGCTATCTAACTGCTTTTTTTAAAATATTTTCTTTTGCAAAAGGGACAATTTAAGAATACTTAAAGTGACATGGTATGTTGTATGTAATAGTAGATTTTTATAAGTATTCCTAATCTTCCCACCCTCTTCCACAGCTTTCATTCCACATATAAAACTCTCATTGTTGACAATGCCATCATCACTCCCACCTCTCAGACCCATTGTCTTGGCGTTCTGCTGGAACATGATCAAATCTTGTCATTTTCACCTAAAAAAATCTCCAAAATATGTCACTTTCTCTCACAAGACACAACAAACATTTTTAATTCACTCCTCATATTTTTTCTCGACTACTGCAGCACTCTCCTTGCTGCCCCCCCATCACCAGTCACTCTCCATAATGAACGCATCCGCTAGACTCATCTACCATTCGCAGTGCTCAATGTCTGCCGCACCTCTCTGTCAGTCACACCACTGGCTTCCCATAGCCACCAGAGTAAAATTTAAAATCATGACCCTAACATATAATGCCCTCAACAATAATGCACCTTCTTATATTTCTGCTCTTGTCTCCAACTATCCTTTTCGATCTGTTAATGACTTCCTTCTATACTCCTCTCTCATCACCTCCTCTCACTCTAGCCTTAAGGACTTTTTTGTGCTGACCCTATTCTTTGGAACTCCTTGCCTCACTCCACTATCCTATCCTCCTGCCCCAAATCCTGTAAATAGAGGTTTTTCATTGAGGTTTTGAACAAGTGTATCCACCTTAATATACACAATACATTGTACCTCACCCTTCTATACCTCACCCATACCCTCTAGATCAGTGGCTTTTACTGTGACGATCTGCAGAAATTTCCTGCCACTTAACACTTTATTCACACGCATGATAGGCCTGGCAGTCATTAGCTGGCATCGCTACGTCATGATGTCACACGCCGAAGTCTGGCACTAAGCGAGTCCTCCATCAGGAATTCAGGGTTAGTGTGGAGACTTGTCAGCACGTTCTACAATTGTAGGGGTAGTAATTTGATTTAGAATTTTTTTACACTTTAGTCTTAAAAAGCACAATAATGATTTTTTTTTGCATTAAACACAAGTTAGTTTGGCTGTATTTTGTTTCATTATTATTATAATATTAGATTTAAAAACCAATACACAAAAATAAATAAATGTATAAATAATGTTTTTTTATTTCTGCATGACCGCAAAATATTTCTCCTATTTTCACCGTCCTGCAGATGTAAAAAGGTTGATAACCACTGGTCTAGACTCTACATTTGCGAGTTTTTTTAATCTTGTTAGACTCTTTAGAGAAACTTTGTTTGCTTGATTTTAAACTCAATAACAGGGTCCTTCATTATTTTGCAATTTGTAAAAATAGTTTTTGACTTGTATCTACCTTGTAAAGAGTAAAGGAATATGTTGGTGCATTACAAATAAAGGATAATAATAATAATATTAATAATAATAATAATAAATAACAATATCTGAACAGAATTGTATTAACATGTGCTTAAAAGTTCTTTTTTTTTAAACAATTTAAATATTTAACCTTCTAAATAGTCGATACAAAATTGTGCCCAATGTTGCTCATGTACATAGTCTTTCTATTGGTACAGTATTAGATGTATTAGTCAATCACAGACTGTCTCTCAGCATGCTGCTGAAATGACGTTGAGAGAATCTGTGATAGTCTATTAAATATAGTAATATAGTGATTGTATGTGCAAGATTTAAAGGGGGCAGACCTTTGTAGGAACTATTTAGAAGGTCAAAAAAGCAAAGAATAAAAAACAGAGCTTTTAAGCACTTAATATATTTATGTCTAGATATGCAAACAAACACTTAGAAAATTATTTTAATATTAAAAACAGGAAAACTTCCATATTCCTTTAACATATGAAATATATGTATTTGTTTTTATATAGATAAATACTTATTTTTTAATTAGGGACAGATTTATATAAATTCTCATAAGTATGCAAAGGTGTTTTCTGAATTTGTGAAGAAAAAAAAAATATAGAAATCAGGAACTGTACCCTTTAAGAATATTAAGGTTTGCATTCAGCAACTCACTCCATCTAACTTTCAGGTACATTCAAACAAAATAAAAATGCACCCCAGAAAAAAAAAAAATCACAAAGGAAAAAGAAAAGTAAAGTTGTTTGTTGAAAAAGCAAAAATAAAACTAAAAAACAAAACAAAAAAAAACAAACAAAAAGGGAATTCCATTTGTTAAAAATACTGCATTGATAAAGTTACATGTATTATTAATGGGAAATATCCGCCATGTGGCCCTGAACCCCTAATAACTTTATTTTCATAAATGTACACATCATGATTACTCAGTGTCCTCAGGCACAGCATATCAGACAACCCTTATTGCCATAATGCATTGCGATCTTGCTGCACCCAAACCCAGACTCTGATCATGAGCAATGTGTTTACCAGCAACTAGAAATAAAGCTAAGGGAATCATTATTAATTGAATTTTTAATTAAAATGTTGTTGTGCAAAATGTCAACTGTTCTTTGGACGTGAGAAAAATGAAAACAAGGTTAGCAAGGACTACAACTTCAACTATTATGTACAAGAACTGTTGACTTCCACAGCATATTACCATCAGAAAAAAAATATTTTATATAAAGTGATCAAAGAAATACTTTGGAATTTTGGAAGTAATGAAACATTAGAAGCATTTTAATAAGCACGGACCATGTATGATTGTCATAAAAAGCATTAATATTTACAGAATGAGTCTTTGCTAACATTTTCTTTATATCTGTACAATAAAAACATGCAAACTTTATGCTTAACATTTTTACTGGAAAAATAATGCACGCACAGTTACTGTTCCATTGTTTAACATTTCCATTAGCAAAAACAACATCTAAGTATCAAAAGGAAAGCTACCATTCACAAAATGGCAAGGACATGATATAGCAACAGTCTCTTCCCCACTAAGCATGTTACATCAGTTTTTCTGTTAACAGTTACTCAGCAATGTTTTGTATTTCCATTGAGAGAAAACAAAATAGTTATTTCAGAATTATTACTTTCTTATCAGATAGCACCACATGCAACTTTGTAAATAGAAATAGCAAACGCTATGTGAACCTAAACTTTCAATACACTAATGTCTACAGTAATGCTTTGTTAACAAATACGTTAATAACGCTTTAACATTGCACAACTTACTGTTTTACAAAAGTGTCTGCAGTCCACTCTGTTTTACTGTCCAACACCACTCTGCCACAATACTTATACCATTTCTTTACGTACAATGATGAAGATAATCTTTTCAAAGTATATACATGCCAATACAGTTATTCAATGACAGTTTCTACCAAGTTGAACATCACAGATTACATTTTAGTAGCCGCAGTTCAGCCATTTTGGAAAGCACACTTCTCTCTGATTAAGCTGTGATGCAGGCTGCCATATTTAACTATAGATAACGGTTGTGACAATGGTGAACATAGCAGCCTGTAGTGCGACAGGCAGAATCATTGCTGACAAAATATAAAGTCTGTAAGCAATTTCAACTTGTTTTGGATACATTTCCTGCTATATCTGCTTGAAAAAGCAAGAGCTCTACCCATTAGTACATATTTGATGGCAAATGAACCAGTTTACCATAAAACTAATACAGACTGTAATAACATGTTATTGCCCTATGTTTGATATATACAGACTCCAGCATGCTTTGTAAGAAAAATATGTTTTATACCAGTGTTCACCCCTTTACCACATTTTCAATGTGATACTTTTTTTTTTCTTTCAAATAACATCTGAATAAGCTTTAACTATAATATTATCAATGATTATTATTTTCCTCAAAGTTTGGATCAGTTTTTACCCCACTAGTTTACTTAGAAATTATTTTGTGAGATAATTCATACTATTCACCCATATTAAAATCTAGTCCTCAATGGCCAATGCATTTATTAAAAAATGATTTGCCTCTAGAAAAACATCAAACACCAACTAAAAAAACTTAAAGAACAAGCCTGGTTTATTCAAGGCATCTTAATCTAAGGCTCACAGAGGAATAATATGACACACCAAAAGAAAGATCAATTAATATACAAGCAAGTAATGAAGGTTGTAATTAGGTTTTATCCAAAATGAATACAAAACAATGATTGATGTTCAGTCCATGCATGTAATGTTTACAAAAAACAGTCTTACCATATTTATTGAAGACACTGGTCCAATGCTGTTGACATAAATGTCTACATCAATAACAGTTGGTTTATCTGTGGAAATAATG
The DNA here is from genome assembly GCA_027410445.1 of Discoglossus pictus. Classification (NCBI taxonomy): domain Eukaryota; kingdom Metazoa; phylum Chordata; class Amphibia; order Anura; family Alytidae; genus Discoglossus; species Discoglossus pictus. Next base: position 302,321,313 of record CM050164.1, on the reverse strand, counting down.
AAAAGACAAAAAAAACAAAAATTAATAACATAAATTCTATGATCAATCAACATTTATCATATAAAAGGCAATGAAATATAAATGCATTGACATTTTTATGTTGCAATATGTAAAGTAAAATATAAATCATGCATTCCAATTAGATAGACACATTATACATATTTTAGATTGAGAATAAAATGTTATGTTTGTTGCCAGAGAGATAATAGATTATCACGAATCATAAAGACATTCAGTATCTAGACTGAGAAATTTGTTGCTGTTTGAAATAAATAGAATGCAGATTGTTCTCCATTTCATAAATAATTATCATGTTAAATAAAAACTAAACAGAGTTTTGGTGTATTTGTAGAATAACAGAACAGAAACAGTCTTGGAATCATTCCCCTGAAATTTTTGAGGGACTTCGAGTTGGTAAGAGACACAAATATGTTTATATCACATATATAGTTGTGAGCATACGAGTTGTTGCTAACGCTTGCGGGCTCACATAGCGAGCCCGCGTCCCTCGCCGAAGGCGCTCCTTGCCAGCAACTGCGACCCTCGCAAACTTTAAGTTGTAACGCAAACAACATACGACACAGCAACTGCGACCCTCGCAAACTTTGCGTCGCAACGCAAACAACATACAAGACACGTTACCACTCATTACGACATCGCAAAAATTGTCCGCAACCCACGGACAGGAAAAAATGAAAAACACAATAAATACACACAACACATACATAAAAAGCTTACCTACAGCAAGAGGTAGCATCCAGGACTTTAAAAAAATTAAGTTACATCTCAATTTAACTCAAAATAAAAGAATTTAGACACTCAAAAATTCTATAAGCGAGAAAAAAAATGGCCGCCGAACAAAACGAAAACGAGGCTGCAGCACTCTAAACACGCAAAACACTACACGAAACACGCAAAACACCACAAAACACCTACGGATATTCCGATACAGACGTATACCACACATTACCCGCCATTTTAGGATAATGCGGAAGTACACCACTACGCTAACGGTTTGGTCTCGCGCATGCACACTATTACACTGCACACATTCATCACGCTTACACAGCAGCTCCAAACCACTAATACTCCAGCAACATCAAAACAGATTGCCAGCTCTTCAACACAATGCTTCCTGCATATATTACTTAAAAATAGGTAAAGTATATTACTTTATTAATCTATTAGTTCTTTTATTATTATACACCAAATACCATTAGCTCACTTACAATTTAATTGCCGTCATTTTTTGATGGGCAATTCACTAGTGCTAATATAGTTAGAAGGACTTTCTTTTAGATCACATTTGCCCAACTCAAGCATTGATGTTCAGTAAATCTTCTGTACAAGGAAGTGAGTTATTTTGATTTTTGATTATAAATACTTCACAGTACCTTTAAATGAGACATGTTCTTGCTCTAAAAAAATTGTTAAAATCTAACCAGTTTGCACTAGGTAACAGATTAGCAAAGCTTCTCTCTTACTGGCTTAAAAGACCACATCAGCTCAGGATAAAAAGACACTTGTTTCCAGAATATTTTACAAATGAACATTGTTAGTACCTGTTTAAAACATGGGAAAATTTGAATTTTCGAAGAGTATGTTTGTGAGTAGAGGAACCAATTGTGTTTGCTGCATCTCGTTTTGAGAGCTGGATGATGGGAGGAGGATGTTTGTAGTTATCAGTGGAGAAAGGGGTGTAAGAGGAGGAAACAGATAGAAGTTCAGAGTCTTTGAGAATAGGATAAAATTCAAAATTGAAACCAAACCTCTCCCCCTTACTTTCCCAGAAGCAGAATGTTGCTTCAGGAAATGCACTAATATCTAGCTAGAAACATGAACAACCTCTGAAACGCAACTTCCCACCAATGTATAGTAGATCCTTCCACTGTTTTGCAGAGGGATAAAATCCTCTCCCCCTCTCCACTTTACGGGACTCGTGATGAGCAGCTTTGGCGCTCATCATGGGCCTCGAGATGAGCGGCTTTGGCACTCATCACAGGCCTCGCGATGAGCAGCTTTGGAGCTCATCTTGGGCCTCGCGATGAATGTCTTTGGCGCTCATCTCGGGCCTCTCCCCCCCCTCTACTTTACTGGCCTCGCGATGAGCGCCTTCCTCCCTTTGTTTCTCATTTCCCCCAGCCTCTCCCTCCCTTGTGTCTCCTTCCCCCCTGTGTTTTTACCTCCTCTCCCTCCCCTGTGTCTCTTCCCTCCCCATTTCCCTCCCCTGTATCTCTCCCCTCCTGTCCCTCTCCTGTGTCTCTCCCCCCTCCTCTCTCTCCTGTGTCTCTCCCTCGTCTCCCCCCTCCTCTCCCCCTCTGTTTCTCCGCCTCCTCTGTTTCTCCCCCTCCTCTCCCCCCTCTGTTTCTCCTTCCTCCTCTCCCTCCTCTGTTTCTCCATCCTCCTCTCCCCCTCCTCTCCCTCCCTTGTGTCTCCTTCCCCCTCTGTGCTTTTACCTCCTCTCTCTCCCCTGTGTCTCCTCCCTCCCCATTTCCCTCCCCTTTATCTCTTCCCTCTCCTCTCCCTCCCCGGTGTCTCTCCCCCTACTGTCCCTCTCCTGTGTCTCTCCCCCTCCTCTCCCTCCTGTGTCTCTCCCCCCTCCTCTCCCTCCTGTTTCTCTCCCACCTCCTCTCCCTCCTGTGTCTCTCCCGCCTCCTCTCCCTCTACTGTTACTCCCCCCTGTGTGTCTTCCCCCTCCTTCCCTGTGTGTCTTCCCCCTCCTTCCCTGTGCGTCTTGCCCCTCCTTCCCTGTGCGTCTTGCCCCTCCTTCCCTGTGTGTCTTCACCCTCCTTCCCTGTGTGTCTTCTCCCTCCTTCCCTGTGTGTCTCCCCTCCTCCTCTGTCTCTTCTCTGCAATACGTGGCTTACGCCGCACAGTTCGCGCACTACGTCGTCCAATGCGCATGCACGCCCTTTTGTCCAATGGCATGCACGGCCTAAGTCACGCAATGCGCATGCGGCCTACGGCGGGGGTGGCGGCAATCGTAGTTGTCAAACTGCGATTTGTTGCAAGCAGGACAACGAATCACGTTTTGACAACTATTATATGTGATTATTTGAAGTGATAGAGTGTTAATTTAATTTGAATATGTTTTCAATACTTCATTACGCAGAGCAAAGGAGAGAATACATGTGTATGTGTAAGATGTATAGATAGATATAAAATGTACACATAGATATACATGCATATCTATATGTAGCTAAATATAACAGACATATCAGGGAAAAAAAAACAGTCAAAAAATAAAATGTTGTCATTGCGCTAGGAATTCTGGGTGTGCACATTCCGATGGGTACATGATTGTATATGTAAAGAACTCTGTGCATGAATCAATGTATGTATGTAGACTAACAGGATTATTTTTTATTTAAAAAAATGTATTGCAAATATTTTACAATGTATTTTGATCTGTCCACATAAAATGGCTTGGTGGAGTTTTACACTGAAGAAATGTTACTTTCACTGACATATTATATTGCAAGATTGATGAAATAACTGTGCATGTGTGATTTACAAATAATAATGCCCTCATTAAACAAATAAAAGAAAAATTGTCTCATATGGGTAAGACATGACTTAATATTTCTAAGGGAGCCAAATATAATAAAGTCATAAATTGTTTGACCAACTAAATGATAAAGTCTGCATTACAATTCACGAACGTTTGTCCTAATAGAACTGTAAAACGGATATACTTTGTGTTGGAAGCAAGTGATAGGTTAATCTTATTTGCTATAATAAATGTGTTATTTTATGGCTCTCTTGATTGATGGTGGACATTATTGTAATAAGAGATTGTTGCATGGCTTATTTTTCATCTTCTCTGGAAAACAGATATAATGCAGAAAAATAGGTATTGACAGAAAATCCTGACTAGTGGGCCCATCAGGTCTGAATTCCATTACTTTTCTTTTCACTTAACACTTGTTCTAGAAGACCAGTCACTTATCAACATCCCAATGTGAAGTAATACTTTTAAAATATTACCTACCATCTCCCCTACAGTTTCAAATTAAGAATATCCATGTGCTTGCTTCTAATGAAGATGAAATATTGATTACGGTTTTAACTAAATTCCCCTGTGGTTTTATACTGATTCATAGAAATAATAGGGTAATCTTGTCTGAACATTCAACCTAGATAAAAAGCTCTGACTTAATACATCTTGAAAATAGCCTTATGAATATCCCAGGTATGACTGCATTCCTTTAGAGTATTAATATATGAATGGTGAAAACTGCCTTCATGTCTGCAAAGATACACAGTGAACTACTGTGCCTATATTCCCTATTGATATATAACTATTATAAAACATAAATAAATTATTCCATTTTATGTTTCAAAATAAACAAGTTTAGTTACGGGTATTTGCAATTATTCCCATATCATAACCACAAATTTGTGTGCACCCTCTTGCACAGTGTGAACTTTGTGTGTTGCTCCAAGAACTATAGATGGAGTGTGCAGGCTATGGATATGCTAACAATCTTGGTCAACGTATTTATGTTCTTAGTAGGCTGCAACCAAGATAGCATACAAAATGGAAGAAAAACTGACAAACCCAGTGGATGTTAATTACACAGTTATTTAGAGATACTTCAATTCTTTTAAAATTTAGAACCCCCACAGAATTGTATAATTATTTAAAAACTAGCGACTTGCCCGTCAAAAAATTATGCAATAACATTTTAAGTCATGCGGTTTGCCACACAATGCAAGGCTATGGCACCTCTGAGCACCTTCAGCGCGTATCTTTGGCGCTCTTTGCGAGCTTCTTCCATTGTCTACTTTACAGGCACCACCATGAGTGCCTTTTTGGCAAGCCACACCTTTCCTGCGTTGAGCAATGATCCCCTTCGGCGCTCATTGCGACCCCCACGATGAGCGCCTTTGGTGCTCATCGCGTGGCTTCCAATGAGCTCCTTTGGTGCTGATTGCAATCCTCTCCCCCGGTGTACTTTATAGGCCTGTGTAGTTTAGGGGCCTACTGCTTTGAGTTAAGTGTTACTGCCTTGGGTTAAGTGTTACTGCCTTGTATGAAGTGTTACTGGTTTGCGTTAAGTCTTAGTGCTTAGGGCTCGTGTTTATGTCCTTCGGCCTCGTTTTCGTCTTGTTTAATTTTTTCGCCCACCATTTTATTTTCTTGCTTCAGCGATTTTCGATTGTGAAAAAAGGCAAAATATGCCTCACGTTAACTTGCAACCTCACTCACAGGCTCTCTGTTTAAGTCCATTTGAGTCATATTTGTGTATTTTTGCCGGTCTTTCCAGTTCGGCCATTAAAATCGCATTTTTGTGAGCCCTGCAGTCCATCTACGTGCTTTGGGTATTAAGTAGTACGGGCCGTAATTTTGCATCTGTCCTGCGGGTCGTCGGGATGCGGCGCTCATCTTCACCAGTACATTGAGCTCCTTTGGCGCTCCTGCGTGTCATTGCCGGACCGCAACCACAAGGGCCGCAGTTGCGGGGCTCGCTGTGAGAGCCTGCAATTTTAACATTGCGTTACCAACAACCTTTTGCAACCCCGCAATTACGACAACTATATATGTGATCAGAAGCTGGGTGAGTAAGACATCGAAAGAACTGGGACCTTCCAGGACCTCCCTTATCTGCAAACACCTCCCTCTCACCAAAAGGCATAGCGGGGTCACTCTACGAGGCCTTTACTAGCACCAACAGCAATAAGAAACCCACATTTATGATGCAATAGGAAGGGGATGTGGGGGTAGAGTGGAACTGGGACAAGTGGACAGAATCCTTAAATCAAACCTATCCAGAGGTTCACTTAATTCGGCTCATTTGGAGACCTCTATCAAGGTCCTACAGAGAGCTTATGCACGCCCCATAAATAACAGAAAATTAATTTGCAATAGAGCAATAAATCTTTCAGGAGATGCCAACAAATAGGAGACCACATCCATATCTGGTGGTCATGACCATTGGTTAAGAATATCTGTGTTTTAAATGTATACATTAGTCAATAAAAAATAAAAAAAATTAGTGGAAGGCATTGGATTAGAACCAACACAGTCTGCATTACAAAGTATAAAAGTTAAAAACTAATTATTATAAACAGGTATACCCCTCTTAACGCTTCCCCTTTTAGCACCAATTTGCTATAGTGCAGTTTTCCCAGTATTTCTTTGCTTTGAGATAAACCACGCTATAACTCTGTATTTTTACTGCTGATCCCCGTTGAAAGCTATACTTCACTATAACTCAGTTTTTTCCTTGCGGGACCCTGTTTAATGCTCAAAACTGCGTCACAGCGTTAAGAGAGACCGAGCTGAAGAGACAGAGAGCAAAGAGTTATGAGGAAAAGAAAAGTGCCACCCTGAACAGAAAGAGCCATAGAAGAACACCAGTTCCAAAAACCAAGAAGGTACAGAACATTGTTCATGTTCTCTTGTTTCTCATAATGTGGTTGTTTATTAATCTACATTAACTTTATATTTTTTAACTTTTTTTCTTTTTTTTTAACAGACAATGACTGAGTGAAAAGAAGATCAGGCCAAATTGAAGCATTAAAGCATTGCTCTGGATGTGAAGATGCAGGTGTTGGACCACTTGGAAAAAGAAGAACGTGGTCATTGGAGCAGATTTAAGGTTGCCAACTTCCACAATCTGGACCATCCTGATAGACAAGTAGAAAGTCAAGTTTTTGGCATCCACCAGCACTGCATCTTTTGCAAAGAGGATTAACCGGTCCAGATTCCATTTGCATCAATGCTAAAATAGAGTGCAACATGCCTCTCAGCCAGGCAATCATAATGGGGAAGGACTGAATCATCTATGGTCAAAGGCAAATACCAGATGTGACCGAAAGCTTCTCAGCCAGCAGAGGTTGGTTCAATCGCTTCAAGAATAGGAACAACCTTTACAACATCAAAATCACAAGAGATACGGCAAGCACCAACACCGAAGCTGCTGCAGCCTTTCCAGACGCTTTGAAGGACATTGTGGAAAGAGGCAATTATCCTCCAGAACTGGTATTAAACATCGACAAGACAGGACTGTTCCGGAAGAAAATGCCAGCATGCACCTTCAATCTATGTGAGCAGAATTGAGCACTGGGGTTTAAAGCAGCCAAATACTGACTAACCCTTCTTCTGGGTGGGAATGCTGGTGGTGACTTCAAGATGAAGCCATTGCTGGTATCTCATTCAAAAACACTTTTGGGGATTCCAAAGTCCACTTTGCCGGTCATTTGGCATTTCAACTGGAAATCTTGGATTACAATGGACATCTTCAAATACTGGTTCAGTGAACATTTCTGTCCATAAGTGCAACACTACTACAGGCGGAAAGGAATTGAGGCCAAAGCACTCCTGTTGATGCTCAACACTCCAAGCTACCCTACCAACTTGTCTGAGCTCACTACTTCACTAATCCAGCCAATGGATCAGGGGATTATTGCAAATATCAAGGCCTATTTTCTTCGCCACACTTTCCACCAGCTCATTGACCAAAAAGCCAGCAAGGACAAACAATCCATGATGGATTTCTGAAAAAAATATACCATCATGCAGGCCATAACAAACATTGATTTCTCCTGGAAGCAATGTCCCAAAGCTGTGGATGAAGATATGGCCAGAGCGGTCTGCCAATGTGCAACCAGAACAGCCCATCATTGCAGAGATAGTAGACCTGATCAATATGGCTGGACTGGTAGCTGTAGATGCCCATGACATTGATGAACTTGTACAGGTTTCAGGTGAGAGCCTAACAAATGATGACCTCCAACAACTGGCAGATCGGGGAATTGAGGAAGCATAGGAAAGCAGTGACTGACACAGTGGAACCAAAACAGCTTTCCACCAAGTTTCTCACCAAGAGTTTGAAGTCCATCCATGACCTTATGTATGTTTTTGGGGCCACTGATCCAGACACTGTGAAGATCAGATATGTTAGACAGCATTCTTGGGGCAGTGTCTTTCTACCAGCATCTGTTGGATGTTAGTAGAAAGCAGACACAGGTGTCCTTGGATGATTTTGTGTCCAAAAAAGCCAGAATGGAGGATGAGCCTGAAGTTTCTACATCTGCTTTATAAAGTGAAAGGTTTAGTTTATGTGGACAGTTTCTTTAAATTTTATTTTAAAAAAAGCTTCTTTTTGTGCTATGTTTGCAGTTTCTTAAAAGGGAAAATAAAGCCAAAACCTTTATATTGCTTTTGTGTCTTTTTCCCCCCTGAATTCTCTTATCCCTATCTACCCAATGTTAAAATGACATACATTTTTCTAGTGCTTTAATGATCTTTAACTGAAAGTTATGAAAGCTCAACAGTTGCAACAGCCTCTTAAAACTGCTTGGGGTAAATATGGTAAAGCAATGAAAGCAGAAGCACCCCCCCGAAAAGCTGCTGGGCTCTACAGCTGGCCAACTGCAACGCATTTGATTATGGAAGCATATGTGGTCAACATTTATATTTGGTTTCTGCAGGCTATATTTGGTTATCGTTTTGCGATTTTGAACACACGCTTGGGTTTGCGGTTTCTCCAGTTCAGGGGAGAATTGCCTAGTATTTCCGGGCTGGATCACTCTAGTGAGTGGGACAAGGCTGATATACTACAGGATATTTCTCCCTGTGAAGGGCCCAAGTGAGCTAAAAGAGTTTGCTCTTAGGGTGGATTATTATACAACTAATCTATATAGGTTAGTTTGTTCTCGGAGTACCATTATTTGTTGAACATCCACATACATTAATGAAAAGCTTGTGTCCCGTATCAATTATAAACATTACTATGGTTACAGACAAGCCTTTAGAATAATCCTTAAAACTTCTGACAGTTTTTGTTTTCAATAACAATACTGCAGGAGTATTTAAAGAACTGATGTATTTTTTGTTGTGTAGCATTTAAGGTCTTTAATTTGTTCATTATACAATATTATGCTTATATTTGGAGGCATATGGAAAGGTATGTATATTCATTTTGAAATAAAAATATGGGAATATATCGAAACATTAAATAATGAGAAGGTTCTTTTGTATGAAAAAAAAAACTGCTATGCCATTTTAAAATGATTTAGGCATTTGATACATTGTTCCTGAAATATTAAAGGGACTTTTTCACCAAAACAGAATGTTTATTTCATTTTAAAGCACTTTAAAAACTATCTTTACATTGTACTAAAAAAAATTCTCTACAGTCAATCATTTCTGAAATATTCAGAATTGATTTTGCCATTATTGTATGCAATTATGCAGCTCAGAGTGGGAGCGGAGTCTAACTGCCAGATAACATTGAAGATCTCTATTTTAGCCACTACACTACTGTAATCCTAGCCTGTCAGCAACCAAAACTCAGCAGTAGGTTTTCGGATACGTGTCCCCAGATAGACTTGGATACTACTCTGCACATACAGCCCTACAGAGTCTGTGTCTGCTTTGGGCAGATCCATATAGACTTTTAGGTATTAAAAACAGAGCTTTTAATTAGTACTTAATAAAACAAAGTAATACAAATAAATAAAAAACATAGTTATATCCAAAAATCTTAAATATCTCTTGAATTTTCTAAGTTTTCCATTATTGTATTCCCTAACTTAGCACAGCTTCCAGTAATTTTCATTTTTTTAAATGTTTTTCTAAAAATGTCCATACCCGTTTGAGCCTATTTTCGCATTTCTTAAAAAGTAAATGCTAGAAAAAAAAATCTAATATAAAGGAAGATTAGTCTATAAACTCGTAACAAATGCAGTACTAGCAATTTATTCTTGAATGGACATGATTTTCAGCATCAATAGCTCTATGCTGTGCCTGCTGTGTACACATATAATCTGTTAATACTGAGCTACTGTGTCATATCTCTTCACAGCCTGTATTTTATAAAAAGCAGAGCAAGACAAGCTCTAGCAACTGTTCTTTATTTTGCCTCTGACCAAGTTGCATTCAACAGTCACAGTTTTGTTTCTTATTCATGAAGCTAAAAATTAATTTACACTACTTGATAATCTTACACTTAAATGTATTACTGCAAATCAAGATTACATCTGGGAATTAAAATTTTAAAGAACAATATAAATAGCAGAAAGCAATAAAATGGCAAAACTTGAAAATTAAGAAAGTTAAGAGATTCAGCTATGAAACAAATTCCTGGCTACAGTTAAGTTATAAAAGTATAAGAATTCAGTCTGGCGTGTATGTAAAAATAACTACATTGGGAATTCATAGGCTGTCTTGAATATAAAGATAACAGAGATATATACATAAGAAGGCTCTTTGATTTATGAAAAAGGTAAATACATTATTTATCATCTAGTCATATGTAATCTATTAAACAAGACATAAAAGTGTGTAATACAGGCAATTATGAAAGACAAAGTATAGCTGAATATCAAGACCTGAAAGTTTTAGGTGGAGAAATATAAATTGTTAGAAGGCGATGACTAAAAATGAAAAATGTCAACCTGTAGGGACAACATGATTAATATGCATTATTTATAGCTCAGAATGGATACAGTCAAAATCAGAGGCCAATTGCTCAATTTTAGTTTGGAGATTAGTACCACCAGAGGCCAGTCACAAAAACATAAATGTCAGAGAGAGATTTGTTGATTGCTTTAGATACCTATTACCATCTATATATGTTATTTATAAAACAAATTACTTCACCAGCCATATTTACCATAATGCATAGATCAGATAATGCCAAACTTCCCAAATTTTCACACACAGTCTGAAATGCACGCTATATGAGTGTGTCATGTAGACTCCTTCAGTATCTCTTTTAGACAAAAAAACAAAAAAAGATTTGCAGAAAGGGAGATGTTTCTCCATTTTCTTAAAGAAAATACATCATTTGGGAGGCTAATTAAGCATCCCCACAAACTGATTATATATATATATATACATATACATTTTATATAAAAAAATATAATAAACACCTTCCCTCTAAATGAAACACATCATGCATATGTATCCTAAATAGAGCATGAACTTTATTTTGCAGTACCCATTTTTATACAGTTTTTGCATCAACCACCAATGGGCCACTTTCCTTGGTATACACACAAGTTTGACACCTTTTTCCCCAGTTAAACTATCCGACCTAGGCCAGGTTAGTCTTCTAGGACCTGGTGCCAGCCTGTGCCCTCCATCAACCTAGGTGCTGAGAGGTCTACAGCCACGCTATACAGTGATGGGTCTTGGTCTAGCCCATATGGGAAACAACAGATATGGGGTGTGCAAGCAATTAAGAGGACCCAGCGGAGGATAGTGGGACTGGTTAAAAAGCTCAAGGTACCTCCTGATCGGGAGGGAATAGTAGTAAGGTTTGGTGAGCTCACTAACTGACCGCCCCTCAGACAGAGATACCTTTATTGAGACGGAGGGGAGTTTGAGCAGCTCCATGGTATATCTGTTTTTAGGGGTGACCTTGGCTTCTATAAGAATTTTAGCAATTTGGGATCCCTATTAGATTGAATGGGGGTCACGAACAATGACTAAAGGTCAAGTACTTCCTAATTTGTGGTTAACCACAAGACAAATAATCAAAGGTTCACTTGCAGAGAAAGTTTTGACAGCTTTGTTAAGAATACTTGTTGACTTAATATGCTGCGTGGGTATCCCATTGAAGTCAATGAAGACTTACCGCAAGTTCGAGCCCCATCAGTGCCCTAACAAGGACCTGGGAGTGAATTCGGGATTGCGGTTACTGGAAGTGTCTACTGGTCATCCTTAAAGTGGTACTAACCTCAAATTATTTTTATTAGCCCAATGAAATAATTACACCCCAAAACACACTCTACACATAAAAATAGTGAAAGGGATCCTAGGAGCCCAAGGCATATAACCAGAGCTTTGTGGAAGAAAATCAGGTAATATCCCAAGTGATATTTTTAGAAAATGCTGTTATGGCCATTAAAATACCCCCTGGGCCAGGTAGCAACATGGCTAGTGTCCATCAAAGTCCAGTTGTCAGTTCCGAGAGCCCCTGACATTAATATTATATGTGATGTCATTATTTATATCATATGTAATATCATGTGAGGTTATTCTCAGTTTCCTGCAGTGTTCCAGCCTTAACTATACTTCAATGCAGTTTTTCTGCATATAATTATATATATATATATATATATATATATATATATATATATATATATATAAATATACTGTATATATATATTATAATCCTTAAGTCTAGTTTTTGACTGGTTTTCCCAATGTAACAGCATGTTTCACAAATATTACATTGTACAGGTAGAGCACGTTTAAAGCTATAGTGCTGTTTTGGCCCATCTCAGTGTTTCTCAGGAGTAGAGAGGAGGAAATGTCCTAACCTGGATGCCAGAGAATTAGCCACATTTACAGATTCAACCAATCAGAGAAAGATACTGATCTTTTGTTTTGTTATGTCCTTTGTTTCTCATCATGTGGTTGTTAATTGACCTATGAAATCTGTAGTAATTGTATTTTTTTGTACTGCATTACACAAAAGGAGCAAGCGCAAAGAAGATCCCCCAAATTTAAAACGCAAAAGCATTTTGCTCATTGTTAAAATGCAGGTGCCAGAGCTAATATAAAATTGTGAGCTTCAAGTTGAAATTGGAGGAGATTTAAAATTTGCCAACTTCAATGATCAGAACAATTTGGAAAAATAAAGACAAAACAAAGTCTGTAGCAGCTACAACATCTTCTGTGAAAAGGATAACCTGATCCAGAAGCAATGCCTTAGAGGAAATGGAGAAATGTGTTTCCATTTGGATCGATGATGAAAGAGAACGTCCCCACGCAACATGACATAAGTCAAGCACTCATCATGGAAAAGGCCAGAAGTACCTATAGACATATTCAAAGACAAACAAGTGATACGGCCAAAAACTATGCAGCTAGCAGAGGTTGGTTTGATACATTTAAAAGGAAGCAACCTGTACAGCATTGGAATCACTAGAAAAGTAGCAAGTGCTGATACTGAAGCTGTTGCAGCCTTTCCATCAACTTTAAAAGACATGATTGATGAGTGAATTATCCCCCAGATCTAGTTTTTAACGTTAATGAAGCTGGACTTTTCTGGAAGAGAATGCCAAAGCCAACCTTTATATTGCGGGAACAGAAGCAAGCACCAGAATTCAAAGCTGCTAAAGACCGTTTAACCCATCTTCTGGGTGAAAACACCAGTGGGGATTTCAAAATAAAACCATTGCTGGTATACCATTCCAAAACCCCAAAAGCCATGCAAGGGATTCAAAAATGAGTTTACCTGTTATTTGCAATTTAATTGAAAATCTTGGATCACCGTGGACATTTTAGAAAATTGGTTTACAGGCTCATTTTTGTCCATCCATACAATGGTACCGTAAGCTTAATTATTTTTTTAACCCAAAGCGCTATTACTGATTGATAACGCTCCAAGCCATCCTACCCACTTGTCCTACTTAGACTGTTGCATTCCAGTTGAAGTCGTTTTCCTGCAACCCAATTCTACTTATTTAATCCAGCCAATGGATCAGGGAGTCATTGCAACTTTTAAAGTGTTTTATCATCGTTACTCATTCCGGCAACTTATTCACAATAGAGACAGCCCAAATAAAGAATCAATGATGGAATTTTCGAAGAAATATAACATTATGAACGCCATAAGCAATATTGATCTCTCATGGAAAGAAGTGACAGATAAATTCATGAAAGAAGTGTGGAGGAAGATATGGCCGGAGCTATCTGAGGATTTCAAACCAGAGGAGCCCATTGTTGACCAAATTGTCGACTTGGTCAATATGGCAGGACTAGGAAATACTGATGCGCAGGATATCTAGAATTTGCTGCAAGCTTCTGGTGAGAGCGTGACCAACGACCACCTGCAGAGAAAGGCATTCATGCAAAACCGGAAAACAGTGATTCAGACAATGAGTAACACAAAGCACTTGCGACAGCTTTCCTAACTAAAAGTTTGAAGACAATAAATTAAATTGTCAATTAATTTAATTTATGGCAATGATCCAGACTTTGACAGAAGCAGAAAAGCAAGATGAGGTGTTTTGTGTGCCATCTCTTACTAGCAACATCTCCTAGATATGAGAGAGAGAGAGAGAGAGAGAGAGAGAGATAAAACAATAATCCAATTTAAAGTTTCTATTTCTGCTAATGTTCATTTTGTGTTATGTTTACTGTTTTTTAGAGGTTCATATACAAAAAAGTTAAATTTTCAATTGAAATTCGGATCTCAAGTTCCCCTATCTACCCTATGTTTAAAATTATCCTATTTAGTTCTGTTTCACTAGGAATCCAGGAATCTATCTATAGTGTTTTAAACAGGGTATGTCTGTATTCTGTATATCACATTAGAGGATGCACACAAATATGACCTTCTGATGCTATAGGTCTTGTTGTTATGTGTGGCTGTGTCATCATTAGATGTGCGGACATAATTCTGTTGCAAGTTTTAGTTCCATTTTTTCGTTTAAGTAGTTCCTCAGTGAATTTCCTGCTTACAAGCTTGTTTTTGTTTCAGGTTTGGTGGTTGTTTAAACACAGCGATTCAAGCTTTGTGGAGTATATTATTTAATTGGAAGTTCTTAGTTCGTAGTGGTTGTAAATCTTTCATTATTTTCCGTATTTCCTCTAAAGCCGGATGGTATGTGGTGACCAGAGGTTTAGGTGAAGTGGTTTATTTTGTTGTACTTTAACAGGAGTTCACAGGGTGTTTTAATGGCATAAATGATTTTGTTAAACTGTATGGTAGTACCAGCTTCACTAAATCTATATTGGAGTTTTTTTGTTTTTTTTTCTAATAGCAAATTGTCATTCATGCTACATTACAAACTGCAAAATCTTGAAAAATTATTAATTCTAAGGTTTGTCATTAATATGTATCCCCATTATTGAAAAATCAATAATATTGTGTTATAAGTACATGCAACCATTAATCTTCAAGAAAGAGTAATATCAATTGAGCTCTAATAAAACAAATTATCATAATGTGATCAATAATAACATTATCAGAATCCCTTCATTTGTGGCTTCAATCTTAATGTGCAATAGATTACATCCCTTTTAATAAATGTGCAAAACTAATCCTAGATCATAAATGCAATCTGTGACACATTATTTATATTTTTCATTATCAGAGTTCTATTTATGATGAAAGTGCCTTGGGAATTGATGGCATATGTTCCAATTTCACTGCCCTCCAGTATTCCAAGATTTAATGAAAGGTTATTTTGGTACAGTTAAAGTATGCTTTCTTTTCAGCAGTGAAAACAGGATAACTAGTACTTAAGAGTATACATTGATGGTATATTTGTAGTATAGCATTCATGTTCTAAAAATACATATGGTATATGGCATGCTGACCAGATATTTTAAAATTAAATATGGGGATATTTTTGGAAGGGAATAGGTGACTGAACATTATGATGCTATTGCACATTTTATACACTTATTTAGTCATATTACTTCTATTGATTAATAGATGTTGTTGGGGAGTGCTGATGTTCATCAAAAATGTCACTATTTATCTTCAAATATACTGGATTGCACAAGGGGACACACATTGTCTAGTGTGCACACACAAACACACGGTGCACACACATAGTGAACTGAACAGCACACATAATACAGTGGACTAAGCAAATACAATGGTCACCATTGGGGTAGGAGCCCAAACTAATCTGGGTGGTATAATTCAACTCTACTTCCAGGACAGGAAGCTGGGACAGGTATACTGCCTGTGAACCTGGCACAATGCACCAGGGCCATTGCTGCAGTGCCCCTTAAACAACTTTTTTTTATTTCCTTCACAAAATTATCAATGCCTCTGCCCCCCCCCCCCAATAAAATAAAAAAAAATAGATAAAAAAAAAATCTAAAATTATGGTTCAAAGCTTTCATGGGAAAGACATACTGATCCATGGTAAACTCTAGTAGCCAAAATGGTAATGCATGATAAACGTTTTATTTGGTTAT
This sequence comes from Discoglossus pictus, assembly GCA_027410445.1. Lineage (NCBI taxonomy): Eukaryota > Metazoa > Chordata > Amphibia > Anura > Alytidae > Discoglossus > Discoglossus pictus. The sequence goes on along the minus strand of CM050164.1, from coordinate 302,305,412 downwards.
TTTATGTGTTCCCTATTCATTTAATCTGTGGGGGTTTTGTCTCCTCAGTTCCTACACCCCTGATGGTCACTCACAGAAGAACAATAGGAGGTACAGCAGTCAATCCTTAACAAGCATCAGTTCAAAATTAACTAAATCTACCTATCCTGATATTCTGAGATATTTCTGCACATATATTTTGCACAGGAACAAAGGTCTAAAGGATAGAACGTCCACACAAAGCAGGGACATCTAATTATGGACAATGTAAATGTAATCCAGATATACTATAATTACATAAAATATACATGGCTTACACATACCATGCATTTGTTTGCGTGTGAATTTATCGTGCATACCGAAGTTTTGTTCTAGAATTGTAACAGACAGAGACGGATATCATAAAATTGTGTTATTTTCAATGTTAGTATGCAACCTTGGGTGTAAAGCAATTCATGCCCTCTTTAAAGTATACTGTGTAAAACAGATACAAGAGAAGTTATACCTAAACCTTTAATGAGCATCATACATTTGTTTGAGCATTCTAGAACTTGCTTTTTATTGCAACATGAAGTCTAGGTCTTTGAGAAGTCAGATTATGTGAACTGCCAAATAATGGGGTCACGAAGTCTCCAAAATTACAATTAGCATCTCCATGTCTCCAAACTATTTGGAAGACTTCCCAGAATAAAGCATCTGCCATTGTCAAACCACAAACATAACTGGAGGTCATTAGTCATCATGGGAACTTTGAGTGAAAGTGGGTTCTATGATCAGATGAGACAAAAATAGAGATTTTTAGCAACAAAATCCAGGGAAAAAAAAGAGATGCAGTAATAAAATCCCCACTGTGAAGTACAGTTGTAAATCTGTAATGCTGTTTGGCTGTTTTTATTCTAATGACTCTGGAATTCATGTTAGGACACATGTCACCAAGGTTTCCATTAAATACCAGGCAATTTTATTTTGAATTGTCACTGCATCTACCAGGAGCCTAAATCTGGGTCTTGGTTGGGAAAGTTTCAGATACCTTTATGTATGTTTTCCAAGTTTATCCAGAAACATAAAGAAGAGACTGTTATCATGGCAAAGGGAGTGTACACGAAATAGTAAATGCAGTGGTGCCAATAATTGTGACATGTTTCGAGAAAAAGTTTATTTTATAAGGATTTTTTATTTGAATAGTTTAAGATTAGATTGGTCTCATACTCTCCAGTTAATATAAATAAACTGAAAGACATTTTTTCATAGTCTGTAAGGCTCATCACGGAAGCCAATAATTCTGGAGGCCACGGTTTAAAGTGTGCATTAAACACACTTGTTTATTGACAATATAATAAATGTACAATATAAATGCATATGCATTGAACATCATCAACATAGCAAAATCTTGGAAAGCATTTGTGTTTGTCAGAACAGAAAAAGAGCCAGTCTAGAGCTGAAGCCTTGCTAGTTTGACCAAAGGGATTATTTTGTACACTAATCTGCTGGAGCTACCAGGTAGCCCCATTGCCATCAGAATCCAAACCCTTAGAAGGAGGGCTGTTACACATAAATAGATGATCCTTAAAGATCAGGGAGCACAACCTGCAACACCCCACCACCATTATTCTTTATTGAATGATAAAAACATTTTCTGTATAGTGAAAAAAAAAAAAACACATTCCCATACTACCCACAGATAACACTGCCAATCAGGAAACCCATTGTAGCTCTAATGGGCACTAGCTGTTGGAGCATTAGTTCAGTCACAAGAAAAAAAAAACAATGGGTTGGTGCCTAAGAGTCTAACTATTTCCCTCCCATTAGACCCAGAGAATAAAACGAGTTAACAATGGCCTCTTCCAGTAGCATAATACTATCCACTAAGAGATTGTACTCAAATGAAAAATCCCATATTTAACCTATAACTGGAAGAGAGCCTCTAATTCTTCACAGAATAAAAGTAGGATGACAAACAAAATGACAAAGCTGCAACAACATTCTTTTTAACAAGCACTTAGGATAAAAAAGGAGTATATAATCAAGAGACATAAAACCTTTCCATATTTTTTTCTATAAAGACAAACCTGGCAAAACAGTGCATCTTAATATTTTTGTAAGTCGATTCCATGTTTCTCAAACTAATGTCTGTTAATATTCTCCTCACTTTAAACAAGAAAAAAAAAAATCTGCATTCTAATTGTACATGTCGATAAGTAATTTGCAAATGCTTACAAAGGGCCCCATTCAATTGCAAGCCTGTAATTACCTTCAAACTGAACTTTTGGCTAGGAGTCAAAAAAATGTTATCACTAACCGGTAATTACACGCTCACAGCCTCCACACGCAAACCATGCACCCCTAAGTAGCATTTCAGGGCATGATCAATTAAGTAAATTAGACCGTCATTAAAACATGCAGTTTAAACTATAATCAGATTCGCAATCCAGAAATGTAGAAATAAATGAAAATCAATAAATCAACTTTTCTACTCCATGTGGGTTTCATGATATGTATTGACTCCTTGATTCCCGGGATCTATATAACATGGAAATAAAACTTTAAAAAAAAAATGTATTGCAGATTTGTGAGCGTGAGTCTGTTGTGCAATTCATTTTAATGCCTTTCATTGCTTTCCCAGTATTTTTAAGTACAGTAGTGTGTGTTTATTTGCATTTGCAGTGTTACGAACAGGTGTTTAACCCACTTGAGAGTCATATCTAGTACTCATATAAATTTTAATATATTTGCCATTTATGGGTTTGAAGGCAATTGCAGGCTTGTTGAATTTTAATTCAATATCGATTTTGCATCTTTAGCACTGGTAACATTTACGGGCTTGAAACATCTCAGTAGGAGATATGACAGAGTTACGTATTTTTCCAAGAGGAATGCGAGTAGCTAAAAGTAGCCAATTGAATATCTGTAACATTTACAGGCTCCCTCCCTTACAGGCTCATTGCGATTTGTACAGTTAAATAGGGCCCAACGTATGCAACAACTTGACAGGCTTATCAGACCTGGGTAATTTGTGAAGTTGTGGCATTGATTTACCAAGCTTATAAATACCCTTTAACTGTAAGCAAAGGTTCACACTTATCGCATAGATGCTTTCTAAATTGTAAGTTTGAAGCCTAAACATTAAAGCCATTTGCACTAATGATTGTGTAAAATAAATAACTTGATACACTGTTTGGTAAGCAACATTTTTCATTTTCTTGGGAGCTCATAGACCAATTTAAATAGACATGAGAAGCTTTTGCCCTTGCCAAACTGGTCTCTGCAATGCAGATGTTTTCCTAACTGAATAATGCCAAACTACAGATTCACCTTCTTATATCTTGTTGCAGCTGTATCACAACTATTAAGCCTTTCAAAAACATTTTAAAAATGCATACTTTGTAAGCAATTTCTAATATATTTCATTTGTTTGTGACGTTCTGCAGTTCTGGTTTGACGGAATGCTGCCCTCATTTATGGCTCATTAATTTCCATGATTTACTTTGTCTTCTGTATAAATTACTGTACCGACCATTTTGTCAGAGGATAAAACAAAATCTTAGCATCGATTTATACTGTGAAAATGAGAACTTACTACTTCCCACCTACTTAATTCAGAATGAGGCATATTCAGACATTCAAAACACACGTAAATCCAAAAACCTTGACAGCTTTATAAGCAGCATTATTTCACTGGAATACTTCACATGTAACTTGATGCTGCAGATAACCCTGATGAGGAAGTCGCTACATAATCTCAAAATGGCCCCATCAAGTAAAGAATACATTGCATTTAAAAAGGTATTGAAAATGATTTAATTTGTTATCTTTTTTTATTTATTGAAGAAGCATTAGACTTTTTAGTTACAAGATCATACACGACACAGCAAATGTGATTAAGACAACATGATATAACATTATAATAATAAAATAAAAAAAACAATAACAATACTTCTGTGTTTTTTATTATAACTGGGATGGAAATGGCTTTCCAGAAGAGTGGACAAGGAATTGGGAGTGGGGATGACAAAAGGGAGAAAAGGACATAAGGATTAAGGGAAAACCCGGCTTTACTTTAGGTCAGATATGGTCAGTTTTGTAAAGCAGTGATTTCCATGTCTGGTGGCTTCTGAGATGAGGTGGAATGTGTGCATTCTGGTATGGTGGATGAGTCTGGTTATTCTTCTAAATACATGGTGGTCTGTGTGACTAACAAAAAATAAATAAAACGCAAAGCTGGATATAGATAGCAATATGATATGATAGGATGGAGATAACTAGTCCAGAGTAACGATAGAGAGCATCTCTTTCTAAGGAGTTTCTAAGAATGACAAGATTAGCATACTAGATAAGCTTTTAGGAAAATGTAAAAACTAATATTGTATGTTATGATTATCAGACCTAGATATAATGTAGATGATCACCATGACCAACAAAAAAAATCTGGTCTGCAGTGCTGTAACTGGAGCAAATCTAGTAATAACATATTTGTAATTTTAACATGTCCATGATGTAGCAGGTGATCATTTGAGGTTGCCTCATGGAAAAGTAAGTGTATCACTGTAGGAAAGTTGCAAGAATGATGGAGCATAAGAGAGGGGTATTGTGGAGAAAAAAAATGATGGCACTGGGTTTTCAGGCTGGCTGTGTAGAGCAAAGTAAGAAGCCAACGCCTTTGTCTGAGGTTCATGAATGCATTTGAACTCTCCCCAAGGTGCTGCTTTCTGGAAGGCAGTTGTATCACCTTTCACTGCATGGATTCAAGGAGGCTTGTGATATGCTACACTCTATGTGTAACCCCCCACACACTTATAGTTACATGAATGCTCCCAAAAAACTAAACCATATGTCTTAAGAGTATGTTTAATGGAGATGTACTTTATTTAATGGCAGTGTGGTCAGTCCTAAGCATAAAACATGATTAGCATTTGTTCAGTCTACTGCTTTCAGGAATACCGTACCCAGCAGCTTTTGTGACTAGTCACTTGGCCAGCTTTTTGAAACCTGATGGGAAAATTTCTGTAGCCTGAGTGTTTTGTTTAAGTTGCATTAGAACTGAAAGATTGCTTAACAGCCTGTTGAGGAATTATTGAGGTGTCCTTTTAATAGCAAGTCCCAAGTAATACTACAGATACACAGGGCCTCATTCTATTAACGGCTATAAAATGGCCGCAAAGCTGCGATTCCTTGCGGCCATCTTCTGGGCCAGTGTAGAGCTACTGCTACCCTGCTATTCAAATGGATGGCGCCGCAAGGATATACCCCTTACGGCAGGCCGCACATCATGCAAACGGCCGTAAGCGTTTTTCGTGAGTCAGAAAACTGTAAATGCAAATATAAATTCAAGATGGCACTGTAAAGCTCTGTAAATGCTAGGCATCATAATGGGGGACATGAGGATTAATACCAACACCCTCTCAAGTTTGCACATTGCCCAAATCCGATATATCATTTACGGTTTATTTTCCATCCCGAAGTCCCGCGGGCTCGTCCTTGTTAAAACCCGTACGGGTTCGGAGGTTGAGGGCCGCAAACAAAGCATTGTAGAAGCCAATATATATTCAATCCAGCACTGCAAAGCACTGTAAATGATGGGGAACATAATGGGGGGGCATGAGGATTAATAGCAAAACATTCTCAAGCTTGCACATCACCAAATTGTACTTTGATTTTAAAATCCGTCCAAGTCCCACGGACTTCAATGATCATGCCCGTAGCTCATTTATTCAAGCCCGTAGCTCCTTATTCAAGCCCGTGCGGGCTTGGAGGGCGCATGTCCTCCAAGCCCGTAGCTCGTTCTTAAAGCCCGTGCGGGCTTGCATGATAGATAAAACACGAAGATTGAACATGAAGTTAAATATCTTTATTTGCGGATTTGAGAGTAGGGGAATGTTGAGCTATTAATTCTAAAACCAAACATCCCTTTCACTTTTAATAAAAGTACAGGATGGCTTTTCTATGCTACGACTTGTAAGTAAGCCCTTTACGACCCGTGGGTCTATTTTACCCATTTACAGACTTGACAGAGGCTAATCCCGCAGCCTTTGCAGGTCTGAGGTGCTCCAAGCCCTTGGGACTTAATTAAAATAAAAATCATTTTCAGATTTGAGTGTAGGGGAATGTTGTGCTATGAATGCTAACACCTCCAATCACTTTATCGTCTCATCAAAGTGCAGGATGGCTTTATTATGTGCTTAATTGGTGCTAGCAAGACCTTTTTGGTGCAAGTAAGCTGCGGCTCGGTTTTAGATAATTACGGCCATGACGAGAGGGTTTACATAGCATTTGAATAGCAACCGTGGCTTTCTTGCGGCCAAAACTCTTGCGGCCGTGTAAGGTCAAAGGCAAGGGATAACAGGGCGCCGGCCGCAATCCTGCCAGAGCCCTCGGCCGCAAGGGAATAGAATAGGCAAATAGCCTGCGGCCAGTCCTTGCGGCCACGCATCTCCTACGGCCGTTAATAGAATGAGGCCCACAGTATTTAATTATAAAGAAGTAAGCCTCATTGCTATAATAATAATAATCAATTTTTTTTAGCGCTGTGTGTAATCACCATAAAAAGATACCCAACACATACTTTATATCGAAATACCAGTTCTTCGCAGAGATTGCAACATGGAGTAAAAAGCATTCTGAAATGTCTGACACTATCACAGGGATAGGATTGGATTTTCATGAGGAGAACTATCAGTAGTGGAGAAAGCATTTTGACTTGATATTTTTTTGGTTCAATATTTTTTTATTGGCAAGTATAAACATTGTAACAGTGATTTTTATGATTATTTGAAATTTAACAATTTGTTAATAAAGTTTAGCCATTTTGTATAATGTGGTTCTAATTAATTATTGAACTATTACAATATTTCTTCAACTTATCCGTTTTCGTAAAACAAAAAGAACATAAGGGTTATATATAATTTAAATTAAGAAAAAAAAAAAGAAAATAAAACCAAATAACTATTATAAGCAGGCTGACACAATTATCCCAGCCCAGGCGTCATTTTTAGGTTTTAGCATGAGGTTGGCCGATTTCCCGCCAATTTTCCCACAACTTGTCTAACTCCTAGGATCCACGTCGAGAGGTCCATTTTCAGCCTGCATTAAAATATCTACCAGATTTTATAAGAGTTCTAAAAAAATGCTTTTTTATAAAATGTTTATTATATGGGGTAAACTAAGCCACGGGTCCCAAGTCTCTAGAAATATAGAGTATGTGTTTGTTATTGTATGGGTAAATCTGTCATTAATTATTATAACATTCAGTCTATTGATTATTTCTCTTAAATTAAGTGTTGGGGTCTTTCATTTATGGGGAATGTGGTTTTTAGTGGAAAGCATTAGAAACTGTAGCCATTTATTTTGTTTTTTTTTATAGTAAAGGGGTATGGTTACCCAGAAGGCAAATATCTATGGATGGGGTAATTTTTTTTAAAGAATATTAGATGCTAGTTTTAGGGTCTTGGTCCAAATCTGTTGGGCAACTGGACATTCCCACCACATGTGAATAAAAAGTACCTATTGTTTGGCATTGCCTGAAGCAATTGGATGGAGTTTGAGGATTCATTTTATGCGTTGTGTCAGGGGTGTACTATGCTCTATGCAAATTTTTAAATGTTGTTTCTAATAAGCTGTAATTCAGTGAGCCGTTAAGTTTGTACAAGTTCTTTCCCATTTTGGAGAGTCCCAACGTAAGCACATGTCAGCCTCCCATTTTTCCCTAAATGGAGATTTAAAGTTATGGCAGGGTGCGTTTATGATTGCATAAAGGGAGCTCAAAACCCCCTTAGTCAAAGGGGTTTTGTTGCTAATGAGAGACAGACAACTAGTTTGGGGTGGTCCCCAATTTCTGAGTGGTGATTAGGTGCCTAATTTTACAATAATTATAGTGTTCTTTTAATGGGATATCAGATTCAGTTTTAGGATGTTCAAACAAAATAATTTTGTCATTTAGTAACCAATTACCTAGTCTATCTAGTTTATGCCTTGTCCACCATATTTTTGAGTCCTCCCTGTGGATGTCCCATATAGTTGGGGTAGCTAATGTGGGAGTTAAGCAGGATAATTTAGAAGTCAAATGGTGTTTAGAATTAATATAAATCCAGGTTGAAAGGGAGAGTCTTATTAGAGGATTTTTAGGTTTGGTAATTTTGGGAGGTATGGTAGGAGTCCAGATTATGGAGTCCAATTTATATGGTTTTAGTTGTTGGTTCTCGATAAATATCCAAATGAGTTGGTGTTCAATTGAGTGAGCCTGGGGGATAAAGGAGATCTGAGCCGCCCTGAAATATGATCTCAAATTAGGACAGGATAGTCCTCCTATCTTTTTGCTACCAAACAGGAATGATTTCGCTATTTGCGTTTTTTTATTGTTCAAAAACACCTTACAAGATTTATTTGGGTGTTTTTCTATATCTCTAGAGATCATATGGATGGGGAGGGTCCAAATAAATATAGAATTTGGGGTACAAGATCAATTTTAATAGCGCTAATGCACCTTGTCCATGAAAGGGAGTATTTACTTCACTTATTAGTGTCAGCAATTTTTTATTATTAGAAGAGTATAATTGGTCCCATAAAATCTAGATAGGTCAGGGGTTACGTTGATGCCTAAATATTTGATAACATTTTGTGGCCAAGCAAATGAATGCTTACTTTTTAACAGTTCTAGCATTCATGGGGGGAGAGAAGGCCCTATCGCTTCTGTCCTATCTAAATTAACTTTCAATCCTGAGATCTGTCCGAATAAGTCTACAGTATTCCTCAATGTAGGTATCGATGACATTGGGTCAGTTAATGTGCATAGGATGTCGTCCGCAAATAGGCAACATTTGAGATGTTGTAATCCTATTTGGAACCCTTGGATTTGTGGAGTGGAGCGTATAGCTTGAGCTAAAGGATCGATCGCCAATGCAAATAGTAGTGGACAGAGGGGACAACCCTGTCTTGTTCCCCTTTGAATGTTTATATAGCCTTTATTATCTCATTGGAGTTTCAGTAACGCTACTGGGTCTCTGTATAGTGAGTTAATGAGATTGATAATCATTTTCATTAAGAGTGTGTTAATTTTTTGCATCTTTTGGGAATATCTAGTGCTTGTATTTTGTCCTGATCTATCCAGATTTGTTTGGAGAGCTAAATAAATGTCACCCACCAACATTATTTTTCCTGCGTCCAAAGTGTTATGGTACGGAGAAGTTTAATTAAAGCCTCATGAGGGGAGACTCTAGGGGCATAAATATTAACTAGAGAAATGTTCCTGTTTAATAGAGTTCCTGTTTGGATGAAATAATTCCATTCAAATTAGAAGAAAAAAAAGCTAGATATAGATGTGAAAGTCTTTATGCACCAGGATTGCTGCTCCTGCTTTTTTTGTTTTCTGGTTAATCATGTGAAAATTGTGGTTACAAAATTATATATCGGAGTGGGGTGTAGTGAATAGGCTTAATCAGAGTGTAACCTTTTCGTAGATCTATTAGTATAGGCTGGACTAGAAAACATCTGAAAACTCTTGTTGAACCGTTGGGAGCTGGGCTGGAGCCGTAAGAATAGATGCAATTGCTCAAAGTGTGAAAAAAAAAAAAAAAAATAGAGCATATGAACATATTAACAGTAGAAATAGAAAAACATTAATAATTACATGACGAATCCAGTATCTCCTCCAACTGAGGAGTAGCAAATAATAAAAAGGTGAAAGTAAACAGTGATATATAAAATGGAACCAACCACACATCAGTTTAGGTAAACCATTATAAACCTTGAGGTGACTCTATTAGTTTATTAGACAATCTATTAAAAAACTAATCTAATTTGGGAATCAGTTGACGTAGATATTCTAATTTAATGTTCTAAAGGACTATACCTACTATGCTTTAACTTTCTAATTCTATAAATGTGATAGAGTATTAATAACAGTAGGTTGTGAATTGGCACAGTTTGTTGCCTACTGATATCTTAGTCTGTAGGTGTATGCAGTTTTAAACTTCCTGTAGTTTCCTAAATTGTTAGTAGTGGTCTTATCCCGACTGTATATATTTATATCCTAAAGTTAATTATTTTAAAAACTGCTGTAACAAGTATCATCTGCCTGATATGACTAGGTGCATTTCCTATCTTTTAGTTAGTATAATTAAGTATCATCCTACCCTAGTAGACCAAGATAACATTTTTTTACTATATTCTTATAGAAAATGTAAATCTATACAGTATTCAAGATTGTACAACAGTAGTCTTTTCATCGCCTCTTGCTGGAGCTAGCACTTGTTTGGCTAGGGATTTCCTAGGCCCTTTGTTTTTTGGAATGACAGTCCAGGTGCGGGCTGTTTTTTTTTTTTCCTTAATTACATTTACTGTGTGTTTAAAACATCCTAAAAGCAACACGATTTTTAGTACATTGGTTCCATTTTCATGTGCATTTATGGATTTCATGTGGGAGTTGGCATTAAAGAGCCCCTTTTACTAGTGCAAATTATTACTATTTACATTCATAATTTTGCTGTGTGAGATATGGGGGCTGTTGATAAAATACATTTTTTTTTAAATTGCCGTTTACCAGAGTATTTGGAGTTCAAAAGCAACCATTTTAGAAATTAGTTTTTGTTTACTAAAAAGACAGCTGAATTTCTTTCTGACACTTTGGGTAGTGTAGCAAGACCAAGAATTAGCTATATTAAATTGGTAAAGTGTTTGGGATGGCAAAATATGATAAATTTAACATCCATACTATGGGCCTCATTCTATTATCGGCCGTAAATCGGCCGTAAGGCTGCGATTCCTTGCGGGGGTTCAGTTAACTCGCGATTCTATTATACGGCCCCGCAAGGATCTCCTTTTACGGCCGGCCGCATATCTTGGAAATATAAGAACTCAAAAATAAATTCAAGCCTGCACTGTACAGCTCTGTAAATGCTAGGGATCATATTGGGGGACATGAGGATTAAAAGGAACCCACTCTCAAGCTTGCACATCAGCCCAAACCCGAGTTCAAATTAACTGTTTATTTTCCGGCTGCAGCGTGGGTGTGTCTGAGGTGCTCCAAGCACTCTGGACTTTTTACATGGATATTTTACGGATATTAAAAATAAAATATTTTACGGATTTGAGTACAGGATAATTATGTGCTATTTTTTCTAACACCTAAATCCCTTTATAGTCTTCTCAAAGTGCAGGATGGCTTTATTTGAGCTATTTTATGTGCTTAATTGGTGCTAGCGAGACCTCTTTCCTGCAAGTAAGCTGCGGCTCGCTTTTAGCCTTGCAGAGAGGTTTCCCGGAGCAATTGAATTGCAAATCTCTTGCGGCCGTTTTAGATCAAAGGCTTTCCTCCGGCGCGAGCGGCCGCAAGAGATAGCAAGGCACCGGCGGCAAGCCTGCCGGAATCCCCGGCCGTAAGGGAATAGAATAGCAGAATAGCTTGCGGCCGGTCCTTGCGGCCCCGCAACGGCTGCGGCCGCTAATAGAATGAGGCCCTATATATTTAATGTTAAAACAATAATACTTTTCACGAAACAAAGCACTTAGAAGTACAAAATGTTGTGAAATTACTGCATTACAAGACGTTTTGAGAATTTAACAAATATAGTATGCAGTCGGATATACAAAAACTGTTCTGGGGATTAAGTATGTATTTGATTTTTAAGAAGTTTGAAAAATGGTGTGGCAAGATGGACATATTGCTTCTTATGCAGTTTAACTTTTTAACAATAAAACAGTTCATCGATTTTGAATTGTTGCCAGAATAATACAAAAATGGTTTGTCAGATAAGTCAAGGGCAGCGTTCCATATGTTACAGGACACTCTTCCTTATACTCTGTGAGTCAATCTACAAAAGCTGGAAGGCAGTTCATTTTGAAACATATGTCATCTATTCCCAGGTCAGTTCTATCATAAATGTGTTTTTAATGACATGAAAAAAAATATATAATATGGCACAGATTGGATTTGTAATATGGGATTAGGTTTATGCATTTCCAAATAAAAAAGAAAGAAAAGGTAATGTAAAGTCTTGTAAAGAAGCCTGTTAAACTTACTACGCCGAACAATTTATTTAAAAAGAAAACAGTTCTGAGAGGTTTCGTGTAATTACACTTTATACACTAAATCAAATTTAATAAGGAAGTACAGTTTTCATTTACCAAAAGGGTTTATAATAATTTTAGAAAATCTGATTTTATTTTGTTTGAAGTCATTTTAAATGTTAATACATATTTTCCCTCCCTCCCTTGCTCTTTCACTCCCTATCGTTATTCTTTAGCAATGCTAGTAAGTGTTGTAATACTCTTATGGCAAATACAAGAATGTTAATAATTTAATATGGATATACAGTAAGTAGTGGAATTTTAATGATATATAAAGTCTTCTTCGTTTAAAATATAGGTTTAAATCTGTAATGTGACTGAATGATTTGTAATATTTAACTGCCATAATTAAGAAGATAAAAAAAGATTTTATTAAATAAAACATACATGTTTTTATGTTGTCAACATTTGTAGTTATTTAAAGTAATTTAGGAGCATCATATCACCATCCATAATACTATACATAATATAATAATCCATAATATAATACATAATACTGCTTTGAAGACTGTGTGTTACTGTGCAGCTGTGGAGGTGAACTATAATATAGACATTATTAATGGATTTTATCTCAATATAGTGGCCCAGAAGTGCATTTGTGAAATGGGCCCAGTGTCTCCTTCTAGACTGACAAACAAATGATTACATGTAAGCATGCCTTAACATTAACCAAGTTACATTTTGACTACATTATGAATTATGTTCATATTTTTATTTCTGGTTTAAAGCAGATATTTACAAGGATGCAACATTTGTTTTGTTGCCTTTATAGTTATAATATTTTTAATAATCCTGTAAAATAATTTTTTTTTAAAAGATAGTAAAAAAATTAAATACAAGCTTTAATTTTAATATTTAATTACAGTGGGAGATATTATGTTTGTTTCCATCCAACTGTTACTATTGGACGATGGAATTCCTTATTGCTACATTTATTCCAACTACTTTCTAACAGCAATTTGTCCAATAAATAGTATAATTCTTCAAATAACTTATGGTTAATATTGCACAATGATGGCACTCTAAGGATTTATAATGTACTAATGAGGTTAAATCATTTCACAAATATTATTTGAATTTAGAGGTGTAGTAAAATGATAACATTTAACTGATGTTTAGTTTAGTTTTTTTTTATAAAAAAAAACAATTATTTTGTTCTAAACAAATTCAATTTATGTATTGATTTTGTTGTGTGAGTTTCAAAAATAGCCTATTCAAACATTAACAGTTAGCACTTAGGATTGATTTGTTTTTATCAAGCATTGTTTGTAAAAATCCTTTTAGCAAATTATAAACTAACAAGTAAATTAAATCTTAGATTCTGTGTGCCAGTTACAACTGGTCTAAGTAAGTTCAAAAACTAAAATATTTATTTTTTAATGGAAACTGGTAACAAGGAAATATGAGATATTGCTAGATATAGATTGCTACATGTTTGCATTAATTTGAGCTGCCAACAAGAATCACTGAAGTTTATGTTGACGGCTTTGAAAAATCATCACCTTTTCTTGCAGCAATCACAGTATTCACCAAGTTTGTATTATTTAATGAGGTTGGCCAAAATGTACAAAGATTTCTGCAGCTCTCAACTTGTGTCCTTAGTTCTCTATAAAGGGTGGCAAATACTACTTGCAAGTGTTGATCCACAGTGACCAATAATTGCCAATGAGCTGCTGTTGAGAAAAATATGTTTGCCTTGTTTTATAATACAAATCATTGGCAAACGCATTATTATTTAATTATTTTCGCTTTTTACTATAAATAATCTTAACCCCCCCCCAAAAAAAAAAAACACGTGGTGAATGTCAAGCAATATGCATATGTCAATGGTTTGTATTATAATACAATTAGCAAAGATTTACTTTGAGCTGCCATTATTGGAATTGGCACCAAATTTTCATTGAAATCGAAAACATTGTGTTGATTGCTGAATACAATTTGTATCATGGCTAGTATGTTATATGTAACACAGCCTCCCCATGCATAACTAGCAAATAGGAGAGAGTCAATGGCTTTTCCTAACAGAGTATAGAAGCCTCATCAAATATTTCCCAACAACCACTTAAAGTGCTAGTCTCACTAACAACATTATCAGATAAGATATTAGATATTAGATATTAGATATCCATTCAGTACACATCGTTCAGTGTCGGCAGCTCCTCTTTGTCAATGACTTCACTGGCTTCCCTTAGCCTCCAGAATAAAGTTTAAAATCTTGACCCTAACTTATAAAGCCCTCAACAACAGCACACCCCCTTACATCTCTGCTCTCATATCCAAATGCTCCCCCACACGCCCTCTTCTTCACCAGACTATCCTCCTGCCTTAAATGCTTCAAAACATCAATAAAAACGCACCTCTTTAAAGAAGCCTATAACCTTCCTCCCTAACATGCTCAGCACTACTCTCACATACACACTTCAACCTTTAGATTGTAAATCTGCGAGTTTCAATCCTGCAAAGAGAAAGCGCTATGGACACCGGATTCCAAGCTCAAAGACAGGGCCATCCACTCTTTGCAATGTGTGAATCTTGAACTTGTCATTGCCTGTAACTTAACTTATGTATAGCGCTACGGAATATGTTGGAGCATTACAAATAAACGATAATAATAATAATAATTATAAGGAGTAGAAACATAACTAGATTTTAAATTACATTAACCCTTGTCTCTCATGTCTGTCTCAACACTTTAGGTTTTTTTTGTGTGTTCCAATTCTACACTATAGCGTAGAGGGACAAGGAAATATTTTTTTCTCTTTGTTGCATCAGGAAGAGGATATTTGACAATGTTGCAGTGTGTTTTCTTTTTTTTTTAAATGTCTTTAAGTACAAAATCTTATTCTGGAGTTTAACTGCTCTTGGATGCGTGTCCTCTGCGGAACAATTATGTCTACAGGCCTTATTTTTTTTACCCATATCTGCACAAACTCTATCCTTGTCATCTGCCCACTCCATCTATCTGACCACCACCTTGTATCCTGCAGCCTCACCACATCTTTCTCTCACTGCCCTTCTTCAACCCTGGTAACCCTTGATCCAGAACCCCTTTCCACCGTGTTACAACCCCTTCCCAGTCCCCTCACTGGCCTTACCTGTCCTGACATTGCTACCTTACAGTATAACATGAAACTTCCACCCTTGCCCCCATAATCACTCTCTCTCATCCACGACCATGGCACACTACACAAACATGATACATTCAGAGGTGCTCCTGCACTGCTGAATGACTTTGGAGGAAATCTTGCACTTCAGCAGACTTCCTCCACTACAGGTTTATCTGCCCTCAACTTTGCCAAACAGCATTATTTTATCTACTCTGTCCTCCAAAAGTTTGTTTGTCACTTTCAAGCACTCCTTTGACATGTAACAGAGGATGAAGTCTTCAGCCTACATTCAGCCTCTCACCTTACTACCTGTCCTCTAGATCCTATAGCATCACAGCTAATCCCTCCCCTCTCTACTACACATACCCCTCCTCACACATCTCTTCAAACTTTCCCTAAATACTGGCACGTTTCCTTCATCTATAAAACATGCTATAATTACACCAATTCTTAAGAAACCATCATCTGACACAAATTCTGCAACTAATTACCATCCTATCTCTCTACTTCCCCTGGCTTCCAAACTGCTCTAGCAGCTCATCTACAATCACCTTACCCAATTTATTTCCTCCAAATCTCTTCTTGACACCTTCCAATCCAGTTTCCGGCACCAACACTCCACTGAGACAGCTCTCACAAAAGTCACCAATGACTTGCTCACTGCCAAGTCAAAGGGTCCCTTTTCTATTCTACTTCTGCTGCCTTTGGTACAGATGACCACCCTCTTTTAATCAAAATTCTAAGCTCCCTTGGAATCCTAGATACTGTTCTCTCATGGTTCACATCATACCTACAAGATTGAACTTTTAGGGTCTCCTTCTCTGGCATCGCTTTTTCTCCTCACCCTCTGTCTGTTGGCATACCCCAAGTTCAGTCCTAGACCCCCTCCTATTCTACACCTATATATCCGCACTTGGTACCCTAAATAAATCTTTTGGATTTCAGTATCATCTCTATATAGATCACACTCAAATCTACCTCTCAACACCTGAGCAATCCCCCCTCTCTTTTAGCCTGTGTTTCCAACTGCCTCCTGGATGACAGACCACCATCTCAAACTCAACATATCTAAGACCGAATTCCTAATTCCCCCACCATGTACTACAGAGTAAATTTCTCAGACCTCTCCCACCGTCAACAATGCCATCATCATTCCCACTTCCCAAGTCTATTGTCTTGGGGTTCTATCAGACTCTGCCCTCTCTTTCATTCTTTACATACAATCACTAACAAAATCTTGTCTTTTCAATGTAAAAAACCTTTCCAAAATACATCACTACCTTACAACTAAGATGCTAATACATTCTCTCATCATATCTTGACTACTGCAACTCGCTTCTTGCTGGCCTGCCCACCACCCATCTATCCCTACTCCAAACAATGATGAATACCTCCGCTAGACTCATGTACCGTACACAACATTCAGTGTCTGCAGCACCTCTTTGTCAATCACTCCATTGACTTCTAGTAGCCTCCAGAATAAAATGTTAAATCATGACTCTAACTCCCAAAGGGCTCAACAGCCCACCACTTATATCTCTGCTCTCATCTCCAAATATCCCTCCACCCACCTCTTCTCTCTAATGACCTTCTTCTTTCCTTCTCTCTCATCACCTCCCCTTGCGCTCGCCATCAGGACTTTTCTCGTTCTGCCCTTTTCTCTGAAACTAGATGCCTCATTCCACTAGACTATTTTCCTGCTTCAAATCCTACAAAACCTCACAACAAAAGCTCCTGTTTAAAGAAGCCTATCACCTGCTACCATAACATGCACAATGCATCTTTCACCCTCCTGTACCATACTCAAACCCTTTAGATTGTAAGTCTGTGAGAGCTTTAGGAAAACACTATGTACATTGGATTCTAAGTTCAAAGACAGGGCACTCCATTTTTTGCAATGTGTTAATATTGATTTGCTTTGAACAAAATCCATGTATAGCGCTACGCAATATATTGGCACTTTACAATTAAATGATAATAATAATAATAATAATAATAATAATAATAATAATAATAATAATAAATAAAGTATGCTCTCACTTCATTGAAACAAACCGGAAGTGCAAACTTAATATTTTTATGCCAAAGAAAAACTTTTAAAAGAGCACGATTTAGAAATTACTAAAGCATGACAAAATAGTGGTATTATTGTATTTGCACAGAAATGTGACTACCATTTAACCCAAAAAGCCCATACTGAGCCCAAATCCAGTAAGTGCCTGCAAGAGCCCAAACTGAGCTCAAGTCCAGCCTGTGCCTCTCAGAGCCCAAATACAGCCCGTGCCTGCAAGAACCCAAAGTGAGCTCAAGTCAAACCTGTGCCCAAGTCTAACCAAGTCCAACCTGTGCCCAAGTCCAACCATTTCAATATCCTCCACTGTGTCACTGTGCTAGATAAGGCCTGGTATGAGGTCTCTCACAAGAAAATGAACTGTGGCTGGAGGAAATTGTGGCCATAAGCTGTAGCTCCAGTGAAGAGCCCGAACTGAGCCCAATTCCAGCCTGTGCCTAATGAAAATCATCATTGAATGCACGAGCGAGAGATAATAGCCAAGTAGGACAGTGGTAGCCACATCTGTGATCTTGCTGCCACTTTCAAAATGACAAGAACTACAATCGCAAGCATTCTGAATAATAAGGAAGCCATTAAGTGCGCCAATGTGGAAGTTGAGAAATAATTGAATGTTTGGATAAATGAAAAACAATTAGCGGGTGATAGCATTTCCCACACACTGATATGTGAGAAAGCCAGGCAACTGCATGCTGATCTAAAAAAGAAAAAGCCTACAGCAAGTGGTGAGAGCTGTGAATAATTTTAAGCCAGTCACGGTTGGTTTGAGTAATTCAGAAAGAGAACTGGAATTTACAGCATGGTGAGGCATGGAGAGGCAGCCTCTGCCAATGAAACCTTTGTCAGGGAGTTTAGAGAGTATGTAGAGGCTGATGTATAAGGCCTGGTATGAGGTATCTCACAAGAAAATGAACTGTGGCTGGAGGAAATTGTGGCCAGAAGCTGTAGCTCCGGTAATCTTGGAGGCTGAACCAAGAAGAATAGTGGAGGACATTGTGTCTTTGGGCAAGTCCATGTTCCTGGAGGTTACTAATAAAGACATCTAAGAACTGGTGGAGGAGCACAGAGAAGAGTTCAGTACTGAAGAGCTGCAGGAACTTCAGAGAAGGCAGCATGCGGGAGTGGCTGATGAATTTCTTAATCAGTTGAAAAGGAGGGAAGGGAGGGAGCACCTATTGCACTCAAAGAAATGTGTGCTCAAGCAAGCCACCTTGTGCACTTGTTTGATGATAAAGCAATGTCTCACTTCAGAAACATTTTGCAGAAACAACTTTCCCTTCATAGGATTCTAGTGAAACTGCCATCATTCTCCAGCAGAGTCTCCAGCAGGGTGCAGTGGCGTTGAGACATAAAAGGACAAAAATCCCCTGTGCAAGTGCCTGATGTAATCAACATCTTTTCCAAGCAATGGCCTGTCTCCTCTTTGTCTTACTATACATTGCCACCATCCCATTGGGCTCTCAAGTCCTCTTAGAACTGAAGAGTTATAGTTAAGTTTAATTCTCTGTTATTGATCTCAGTACAGGTACAGTGAAGTTAAATTCTATGTTATTTGATGTAATTATTGTTGTTTATTGTTGTTATGTTTTTTGATTCCTATGGGAAATGCTACCTTGGTTTAAGTTGTTTTTTATTTATACCGTGCCGTCCAGAGTGGAATAAAGACTTAAACTGAGGTACCACTGTATATTCTTTATATCTTCTTTTTATTTTCATAAAGTAACATGATTTTTTTCCAACGTTTAGGTTTAGGCTCTCTGTGAGCATGCTAGAGTTTTTTTAGAACAAGTAGCATTATCAGTAAACTTTTACTGCTGCCATGTAATCTCAATTTAGCTACAACCACACTCACAGCAGGGAACAGTTGACACATAGCGATCAGTTGTAAACCTTTATACACAAGTGTTTGTTACTGGCTTTATATAATAGCTACGTTGGTTCCTACGTGGGATTTGTATTAGAAAGTTTTCCTACAGGAGTCAAAAAATCAAGCCCTAATTCCATCTTGCAAAGGGCCTTCCCCTAAAAGTGTAAATCAGTACCTAGATAAAAAAAAAACTAAAATGAATACCGTCCTCAGACTTTTTAAACTGTCCCTATAGAAATACCTAAACTAACCAAGTCATTGCAAATCATGTTCACTATATTAATTTGATCAGATTGTGAATGCAGAGTTTCTAGGCAGATAATGATCTGCTCTCAAGTCTAGGGAGGTTTAGCTGCGCCAGTCTCGACTAGATAATACTTAGCATCTCACCTCAAGCACATCAACAGATGTATTCTCTTAGCACTTACACTTCACATGTTCCTCTACCTGCAATTTAGACATAGAATAATCACTGCAAACACCCCCAATCCCATATGAAATTACATTATTTGAATGCATCCTGAAAATCTATACATTTCTTACTCCCTCGACTCTTGTCTTGGAGCTCCCATATGAGATTACCTGGTTAACTAGGCAAAATAAACAGTATCTCACACTGGTAGGAGGCTGCCAACTTCTTCCATCGGCATGAAAATGGATATAAGACCAAGAAGGTGGTACTTAACCTCACAATGTCTCAGTACCTTATATCCTATAAGCCTACTTAAAGTGGAGTGGTGGGAGAGCATAATACGTATTTTTGTTGTTTAGTTGTTCAGTCATGGCCCACTCTCCATGACATTATGGACCGCAGCACATCAGGCACATCTGTCAGCCACTGCCCCTCTGAGCTCCATCAAGCTCATGTTCATTGCTTCAATGATCTCATATATCCATATCTGTCTCCCCCTTTCCCGGCATCAGAATCTTCTCTGAGGAATCTTGTCTTCTCATGATATTGCCAAATATTTGAGCTTCAGACTCCTGATCAAACCTTCCAGTGAACAATTTGTCTTCATTTCCCATAATACGGATTTATTGGACGTTCTTGCAGCACAAGAAACTCTAAGCCGTTTTTGCCAACACCTCAATTCAAAGGCATCAATTCTACAGAGCTCAGTCTTCTTTACGGTCCAGACCTCACATCTGTATGTAATTACTAGAAATACCATACTTTTTACTATGCAGATCTTTGTTACTAGTGTAATATTCAAGCTTGCCATAGCTGTCCTCCACAGAATAAAAATGTATTTTGATGTCATTGCTACAGTCACCATCTGAAGAGATCTTGAATCCCAGGAAAATAAAATCTGTCACTGCCTCCACTTCTTGCACATCTATTTGCCAGCAACTGACAATGCTGTTTGCCATGACCTTCCTTTATTAACGTTGAACAGAAGACCAGCTTTTGCGCTCCCTTCTTTCACCCTCGTCAGTAGGTCCTTTAGTTCTTCCTCATTTTCAGCTGTCAGAGTAGTATCATCAGCGTATCTGAGGTCATTGATATTTGTTCCAGCAATATTGATTCCAGCTTTGGATTCATCCAGCCTAGCCTTACGTCTGATATATTCTGTGTATAAGTTGAATAAATAAGGTGACAAAATACAACCTTTTCGCACTCCTTTCCGATTTTGAACCATTTTGTTTTTTCATGTTCAGTTCTGACTGTGGCATCTTGGTCCACACACAGATTCATCAGTAGGTGCTACCAGCTCTTGTAAGAACATGCCACATTTTATTGTGATCCAAACAGTCGAAGGCTTTAGAATAGTCTATGAAGCAGAAGTAAATGTTTTTCCGGGAACGCTCTTGCTCTCTCTTTTATTCAGTGGACATTAGCAATTTGATTTCTTGTGCCTATTCCTCTGCGGAACCCAGCTTGCACATGTGGTTGTTCCCAGTCCATATATTGTTGGAGCTGAGCTTGTAGTATCTTTAGCATTATGTTGCTTGCATGTTGAAGGAGTGCAATTATTTGAAATTTTGAGCAATCTATGGCATTACCTCTTTTTGGGTCATTATTGTGTTTTCTAAATTTGTTGGCATAAGGCAAGCAACATTTCTTTCACAGCATCATTTTGTAGGGTTTTGAATAGTTCAGGTGGAATTCAATCAACCTCTGCAGTCTTGTTATCAGCAAGACATTCTAGGGCTCATCTCACTTCACTCTCCAAGATGCCTGGCTCCAGCTCCTTGGACAAATTGCTGTTAATATCCTTAATGTAAAGCTCTTCTTTATCTAATATGCTTTTATTTAGTCTCTGCCATGTTTGTCTTTTATTACGCCCATTTTGGCATTAAAGCTTCCTTTGAGATCCCCAATTTTCTTGAAGAGACCTTTTGACTTTCTCATTCTGTTATCTTCTTCTTTTTCTTTACATCACTCATTATAGATTTTCCTGTCTCCACTACTTTTCACTGTCCTCATTAGATAGCCAGTTTGTCTTCTTAACTTACTTTCTTTTGGGAATAATCTTTGTTGCTGTTTCCTGGATCATGTTCAAACGTCGGTCCAAAGTTCTTCAGGCATTCTATGTTCCATATCTTGTCCCTTAAATCTATTCTTTACTTCCACTGCATGATCACAACGGATAATGTTAATTCTGTATCTGCTTGGTCTGATGAATTTGCCTTTTTTCTTCAGTTTAAATCTGAACTTTGAAATAAGAAGTTCATGGTCTGAGCCACAGTCAGCTGTAATCTTATTTTTGTGGTATGTATAGAGTTCCTCCATCTCTGCCTACAAAATATACAGTCAATCTGATTTCTATATTGTCCATCTGGTGATGTTAATGTGTAGAGTCATCTTGGAAGCTGTTGACCAGAGAGTTATCTTGACAGAATTCTACTAATCTCTGACCTGCTTCATTTTGTACTCCAATGCCAAATTTTTAAGTTATTCCAGGTGTCTTTTAGTTCCCTACTTTAGCATTCTAATCTCCTATGATGAGAGTAACATAATTTCTATGACGATATTCAAGATGTCATAGATATAACACCAAGAAAAGTAAACCTTAATCCTCTTCAGCATCCATGTTTGGAGCATAGACTAGGACCCCCCTCCTCTCACTCCCCTGTGTCTCTCCTCCCCCTCCTCTCATTCTCCCCTCCTCTCACTCCCCTGTGTCTCTGCCCCCTCCTCTCACTCCCCTGTGTCTCTGCCCCCTCCTCTCACTCCCACGTGTCTCTGCCCCCCTCCTCTCACTCCCTTGTCTCTGCCCCCCTCCTCTCACTCCCTTGTCTCTCTCCTCCCCCTCCTCACTCCCCCTCCTCTCGCTCCCCTGTGTCTCTGCCCCCCTCCTCTCACTCCCCTGTGTCTCTGCCCCAGTCCTCTCACTCCCCTGTGTCTCTGCCCCCCCCTCCTCTCACTCCCCTGTGTCTCTGCCCCAGTCCTCTCACTCCCCTGTGTCTCTGCCCCCCCTCTCACTCCCCTGTGTCTGCGCCCTCCTCTCACTTCCCAGTGTCTCTCCTCCTCCTCCTCTCACTCCCCCCTCCTCTCCCTCCCCTGTGTCTCTGCCCCCCTCTTCTCACTCCCCTGTGTCTCTGCCCCAGTCCTCTCACTCCCCTTTGTCTCTGCCCCCCTCCTCTCACTCCCCCCTCTTATTCCCCTGTGTCCCCCCTGTGTCTCTCCCCCTCTCATTCCCCTGTCTCCCCCCTCTGTGTCTCTCCACCTTCCCCTGTGTGTCTACCCTCCTCTCCCCATCCTCTCACTCCCCTGTGTCTCTCCTCCCCCCCTCCTCTCACTCCCCTGTGTTTCCCCCCTCCTCTCACTCCCCAGTGTCTCTCCTCCTCCTCCTCTCACTCCCCCCTCCTCTCCCTCCCCTGTGTCTCTGCCCCCCTCTTCTCACTCCCCTGTGTCTCTGCCCCAGTCCTCTCACTCCCCTTTGTCTCTGCCCCCCTCCTCTCACTCCCCTGTGTCTGCCCCCTCCTCTCACTCCCCTGTGTCTCTGCCCCCTCCTCTCAATCCCCTGCGTCCCCCCTCTGTGGCACCCCCCCTCTCATTCCCCTGTGTCCCCCCTGTGTCTCTCCCCCTCTCATTCCCCTGTCTCCCCCCTCTGAGTCTCTCCACCTTCCCCTGTGTGTCTACCCCCCTCTCCCCCATCCTCTCACTCCCCTGTGTCTCCCCCCTCCTCTCACTCCCCTGTGTCTCTCCCCCCCTTCTCTCACTCCCCTGTGTCTCTCCTCCCCCACCCCCTCTCACTCCCCTGTGTCTCTCACAGAAGTTTAACTGCAGAACATTGCATTTGCACATGTACAGGCCTTGATTCAAGGCAGCTGACTGCTCCTTAGGAGCCCTGCGCCAACAATTGAGATTAACATCAATGTTTTTTCACTAGCCAGCTATAGATATCTGGTGAATTTGATCTCAAGAGTTTTTATAGCAACCAAGGTTGCAAGCCAGATGGAACTTCGTGCTGACATCACACACATACACAAAAGGTACACAAGGGTGTGGTATGGGAGATTGAACTGAATCTCTATTGAATCATGGAACCAACATATTTATACTCTAATTTCACATATCCAAGGTGTGAGGCTGTTTTTTTTTGTGTTTGTGCCCTGAATTGGGGAGAGGTCTTGCAGGAGGCAACTAGTAACCTGTATCCAGTATTGTTTGCCTGTACCTTTGGGCGTTGTCCTGTTCAGAAGCCATCTTTTGTGCCACAGGAAACAAGAACCCCACAATTCTGTTGGGGTAGGTTTGAACTAGGTTCATATCAAGCCCCCTTGAAGAAGCGGATTGTGAAAACCGCAATGTATCTGACCTCTCTCCAATTGACCTGTTCATATTGGCTGACCCTACATGTTAAAGCTCACAGCTGCATTGAAGTACACAAGCCCCTTCACCACAACAAGGTAGTGATCCACTAATTAGTATTAAACATACCCTAACCTTGTTCACTATATACACTAATTGATGGTTGTCACAACCTACAATGATGATGGAGTATAGAGAATCCTAGTCCTCTTATCTCCTGTAGGTTTTAGACCTAAGTTTGGGCTGACTCTAGACCTATGGACAGTCTTTGTCGGTACAAAGGCATAAGTCCAAGCTCATTGGTAGCGTGCCTGGGAAAACTGGAAGGGAGTCAGAACGATCTCCTCTACCAGCATATGCCCCTGGGTCAATAATGCATCTGCACACAAAGTCTTGATGAAAATTATGAACCATGTTTTATTTTAGAACAGCATATTTAACCACATCACACAAGTTAGCACCGTTAGCCAGCCCCAAATGACCTCTGGCCAATCATGAAGGGGAACTGTGTGTGAACCAATAGTCCCCTCCCAGGTCCACCCACTAGGCGAGGCCAACTAATTCATTTGGGCTCTGAATCTCCAGGGCAAAGCATGCTTTGGCTCTCCTGTGCCCATGCTAGGAAGGCTGAGAAGCCTCAGGGCATCCCATTGTTTCTGGGTGCCTGCCTGTCTGCTCTCCAGCTGTGAGCTCCCCATTGTGTAGTTCTCTGCTGGACACTTAGCTAATGGGATTAACAGGCCTTTGGGAACAAAGAAGGTTTTGGCTGTATTCAATGGGCTTCCCCTCTACAATATAAAAACATACTAACATAATAACATACATTCATATTTACAAATACAACACACAATGTTTCACCCACATACAACCAATATATCCCATTAGATCCCTCACAGGATACCCATTACAATGAGCCTAAACTTAGAAGGGATGGGAATATGCTAAGGGATAAACTTTTTAATACTTTATCCTCTAGACCACAACATAACCATATATCCATAATACAATATACAATATAATACTAACATATTATAACCCATAACACAATATACAGTGGGTCTCCTAAACCCAGAACTCTTGCTCTCCATATGGCATCAACTGTGGATGATATACCAGCCCCAAGATGGCAGCTATTGGTATATAACAGTCCAGTCCCAATATAGGCCACTGCTGATTCATGACAATGGTCACCTTGTGCGTGAGCACCAAAAAAACACCACTTTCCACTATCTAAAACTAGACCTTACTAGCCCATTAATACATTCTGTACTGTGAGTTAGAATCAAATGAAGTGGGCTAGGAAACCATATGACCTTAAGTTTATTTTGGGTAGGTAGTAATCTTTATTCTATATTCACATCTACAATATAGTGTCCATCAGGATAATGTAGGGTGCCATTAAAGGAAAGGGACTTTTGACACTCCAGCCAACAGCTCACTAGGGTGAGAGTATGGTTAGGATAGTTGAGGCAAGGCTAATATTATGGCACAACAGTCGGAAGTGAGTAAAAAAAAGAGTCTTCTCAAAATTTGCCTTAAAAACAACCAAGAAGTATTCAGAAATGCCTAACAGTGCAGGTGCACCTCAGACTCAACTCTTAATGAATTAAGTTGAGAGCTACAGAGTGGACTGCAGGGCTTATGACAGATACTGCTCCAGTACATAACCTGGAACATTGAGTTTTTGAAGTAACACTTTTAGTAAGTAGGAAAAAATGCAGAAATAGGAAAATAAAAATTAAAAAAACTCATATAGAGTCTGACCAATATCACATATATAGTTGTGAGCGTACGGGCCGTTGCTCACGCTTGCGGGCTCGCGTAGCGAGCCCGCGGCCCTCGCATAGCGAGGGCTGCGGGCCTCAGTTGCTGGGATGGAGCGCCGAAGGCGCTCCATCCCAGCAACTAAGGCCCCTGCCCGCAGCGTACGGCCCGTTGCTCACGCTTGCGAGGGCCGCTGCTCGCGCAGCGAGCCGCGGCCCTCACTTGCTGGAATTGAGCAGCCACCTCCTCCCCACAATGCCCCGCGCAGGGCCGCCCAGTCCCTGGTTCGGGTTCACCCCCCGCACAGCAAAGCGAGGGCCGCTGCTCGCGCAGCGAGCCGCGGCCCTCAGTTGCTGGAATGGAGCAGCCACCTCCTCCCCACAATGCCCCACGCAGGGCCGCCCAGTCCCCGGTTCGGGTTCACCCCCCGCACAGCAAAGCGAGGGCGCGAGCCGCGGCCCTCAGTTGCTGTAATGGAGCAGCCACCTCCTCCCCACAATGCCCCGCGCAGGGCCGCCCAGTCCCCGGTTCGGGTTCACCCCCCGCACAGCAAAGCGAGGGCCGCTGCTCGCGCAGCGAGCCACGGCCCTCAGTTGCTGTAATGGAGCAGCCACCTCCTCCCCACAATGCCCCGCGCAGGGCCGCCCAGTCCCCGGTTCGGGTTCACCCCCCGCACAGCAAAGCGAGGGCCGCAGGCAGGCATGGAGGCGCTCACCACCTCACTATAACTTCCCCCTACCCTCGGGCGGACCCCCCAGGAGCACAGCGAGCCACGGACATACACGGGACTCCCCCGAGCACACACAGGCCTGCCCCCCGGGCTGGACAGGTGAGTAGAGCCTGATAGGGCTTCATGTGGGGTGACAGGGCACATGATAGGGCCTGGGACCACAGGAGTGAGCTCTATATAGGTGTGGGACAAAACTATATGTGTATATGTATATATATATATATATATATATATATATATATTGTGTGTTTTTTTAATATATATATATATATATAACACACAGTATATATATATATATATATATATATATATATATATATATACTGTGTGTTTTTGTAATATATATATATATAACACACAGTATATATATATATATATATATATATATATATACTGTGTGTTTTTTTAATATATATATAACACACAGTATATATATATATATATATATATATATATATACTGTGTGTTTTTGTAATATATATATATATAACACACAGTATATATATATATATATATATATATATATATACTGTGTGTTTTTTTAATATATATATAACACACAGTATATATATATATATATTAAAAAAAAAAACACACAGAGTATATATATATATATATATATATATATTAAAAAAAACACATAGAGTATATATATATATATATATATATAAAAACACACAGTATATGTATATATATATATGTATATATATATATATATATATATATATATATATATATATATATAAAAAGACACAGTATATGTATATATATATATGTATATATATATATATATATATATATATATATATAAAAACACACAGTATATGTGTGTGTGTGTGTATCTATATATATATATATATATATATATATATATATATATATACTGTGTGTTTTTTTAATATATATATATATATATATATATATATATATAGCGTATGTATAGTGTGTGTGTGTGTGTGTATATATATATATATATATATATATATATATATATATATACACTGTGTGTGTATATAGTGTGTGTATACAGTGTGTGTGTGTATATAGTGTGTGTGTACAGATATACAGTCAGTGCATACACCTATATGTGCATGTATAACATACCGTATATTGCACGGCACATTACAGTCAGTCATTGTATATGTGCCTCATCTCCATCTTATTGTGTGTATATATATAATGTGTGTGTATATATTGTGTGTGTGTGTATATTGTGTGTATGTGTATATAATGTGTGTGTGTGCGTATATATATATATATATAATGTGTGTGTATATAATGTGTATCACATATATAGTTGTGAGCATGCGAGCCCGCTCGAGCCATTGCTCACGCTTGCGGGCCGCCGAACAAAATGAAAACGAGGCTACAACACACTAAACACGCAAAACACCCCAAGAAACTTGCAAAACACCACAAAACACCTACGGATATTCTGCTACAGACGCATAACACACATTACCCGCCATTTTAGAACAATGCGGAAGTACACGAGTACGCTAACGGTTTGGTCTTGCGCACGCACACTATTACACTGCAGACATTCATCACGCTTACACAGCAGCTCCACACCACTAATGCTGCAGCAACATCAAAACACATTGGCCCTCATTCAATTGCAATTTGGCCAATTGAATAGGGTGCTAAATAAGCACATAACATATACTTTTTAAATAAGTTTTTAGTTAGTAAACATCTATCCAAAAGCAAGGTTTTCCCTAACTAAAAACTTCTTCAAAAAAAATATGTTATATGCTTATTTAGAGCCTTATTCAATTGGCCAAATCTCAATTGAATGAGGCCCATTGACAGCTCTTCAACACAATGCTTCAAAATAGGTAAAGTATATTACTTTATTAATCTATTAGTTATTTTATTAGTATACACCAAACAGCATTAGCTCACTTACAATTTCATTGCCGTCATTTTTTGACGGGCAATTCGCTAGTTGTTTTATAATATTGAAATAACTGGTAATTGCAAAGAATATGGGTATACCATGTATGAATACATACACCTATATCTGTACCGGTAGTTCCAACAAGGAATCAACCCCCAATATGAGAAAGAATATGTTCCCCAAAGTCTCTGCAAACAAATCTCAGTACAACTTCCCTCATATGGCAAATAGCTTTGCTAATCCTTGGGTAGTTGCAAATTGTTACAGCTCTATCAAAGTTAAAAAACAAAACAAAACAAAAAGATGTGTAGTAACTCATTAATTGCTGATAAGCACTCGATTTTGAAGAAAAGTTTAGATTATATTTTGAATATAAAAAGCAGGGTATAATTTTAATGTCTATCACTTTTAAATACATTGATATATTATGCAAATTTACATTATCAGAAAATGCATTGTTATAGTCATATTTATTAAGAACAATAAATGGCACAGCTTTTTTTTATCAAAAGACATTTTGAAATAGGTTAGTTTTGCAGGGGGTTTCCATGGTGACACCTTCATTTGACTTCTTACAGTATTGTATGGATAGACTGCTTTGTCCTTACATATTCACTGAGCGACAAGTTAATAAGGTTTATTTATACCTAATCCAAGCTTATCATGTGTATATACATGTCTTGCCAGTCATAATCAATGAGCTAGGGATTTTAACTGTAAGTGGAGGTTTACTAATATTCTATACAAATGAAAAACTTAAATTGTTAAAAATTAATAACGTCATAGAAACAATTTAAAAAAAAACACTAAATACACAGTCCTCTTATCTACTAAGAACACAGATAGCAGCTATGGATATATTAACACAACGGTTAAATTAAATAGGATGCTCATTAAACAGACTTAATTCTTGGCATTTTTACAGCACTAAAGAGATCATACAACATGAGCTAGATGTTTTATTTAGGAACTGATCATCAATAAATTTCAAAATTCACTTATTTAAAAGAGCATTTGTACCCACTACAAGGATGTGGCTCTGGCTACCAGCAAAGAGCTACATTTTCAGATGTTTATCGTCAACATAGAGCTCAAATTCCTCTATATAAATATTTCATGTAAGGAGTAAGGGAGCTATTAAAATTCTTAAAAGTAAAACCCCACTTAATGTATTGTACTTGCTGCTATGGGAGGTATACCAAAGCAGATTTTTTTGTTCAGGAAAATCTTAAAATAATATTCAAGCCTAATCATCCTGAAGCCCTTTTAATGGTTAACCCAGCCCTATAAAACAATACAAATGATCAATAAATGTTAATGACAAATACCGCTCACACAATTAAATAGTGGCACCCAACTAATGGCAAGTTACACCACCTGCCCCTCTCCCACCTATATTTCCCTGCCATTTACTATCATGTAATAAATTATAAATGAACATATAATATGACTTTACTGAATTGCAATGTTCATTGCAAGTATAAGAAGACACAATGTTGCAATGCTTATTCATTTTAATTAACTTTACTGGATCTGCTACAGGCCCTTAGCTCTTGACTAAAATTAAATCTCTTAGCTCTTACAGGCCCTCATTCAATTGCAATTTGGCCAATTGAATAGGGCCATAAAGTATATCAATATATACATTGAACCTGACGTTACAGAAAAGTGCGTTGAATCATAAACTGAACTAAAGAAAAAAGACACTCATATATCTTTGGGGCATCCTCCTAATGGATAAATGATTACACCTTGTGGTTTAGGGTATATATATATATATATATATATATATATATATATATATATATATATATATATATATACACAATTATATGCAGCACTACATGTATACAATTCAATACTAAAAATTACAGAATGTCCCAACAGTTAATGACTCTATCCAAGTAGTCTATAAAACCTTACATTGAAAATACATTAAATGCCTTTTGCTCAATTATAGATCTTAATCTCCTATGACAATCCTAATAGTGGGTGAAATGTTAATACATTGTCAATATCTGAAGATCATTAAAGGTAATTAATTACACAAATAACACATCATAATTACATTTATATGTAGTGAGCTAGTAAATTGATATATGTAAAGTGTATTTGGGATAAAGTGCTTAATACCTAATTCCCTAAATTCTTTGGTGGTAGCAGAGCCCACCACTTACTCGTTTAAACTAACTAACCAGTAATCTGCCTATGGTAATTCTATCCCTGTGTCTAGTGGTAGAACTGGGGATCCACCAATTACCCCCATAAACTAGGATATGCTCCTCTAAACTACTCTAATATAATAAGGTGACAAGTGCTTATAAATAATAATATCACTGTAATTAAAAATAATGCAAATATCTGCATATCACCCTTCTATAACCCAGTATTGTACATGATTTATATATGCAATATAAAAAGTGACTTGCAGAGATAATAAAGCGACAAGTGCTGAGCTAATACACATACAGTCATGTCCATAAATATTGGGACATCAACATAATTCTAATATTTTTGGCTCTATACACCACCACAATGGATTTGAAATGAAACGAACAAGATGTGCTTTAACTGCAGACTTTCAGCTTTAATGTGAGGGTATTTACATCCAAATCAGGTGAACGGTGTAGGAATTACAACAGTTTGTATATGTGCCTCCCACTTTTTAAGGGACCCAAAGTAATGGGACAGATTAACTAATGGTTTACATCTTGTGGTGAACCCTTTGGTGAAGTCTTGATTGTTGACTTTGACATACATACACCTACCTCCTGGAGAGTGTCCTTGATCTGGCCAATAGCAAAAACATTAGGTGTGGCCAAATCAACTGTTTGGAACATACTTAAAAAGAAAGAACGCACCGGTGAGCTCAGCAACACCAAAAGACCCGGAAGACCACGGAAAACAACTGTGGTGGATGAACGAAGAATTATTTCCCTGGTGAAGAAAAGACCCTTCACAACAGTTGGCCAGATCAAGAACACTCTCCAGGAGGTAGGTGTATGTATGTCAAAGTCAACAATCAAGACTTCACCAGAGGGTTCACCACAAGATGTAAACCATTAGTGAGCCTCAAAAACAGGAAGGCCAGATTAGAGTTTTCCAAACACCTAAAAAAGCCTTCACAGTTCTGGAACAACATCCTTTGGACAGATGAGACTAAGATCAACTTGTACCAGAGTGATGGGAAGAGAAGAGTATGGAGACGGAAAGGAACTGCTCATGATCCAAAGCATACCACCTCATCAGTGAAGCATGGTGGTGGTAGTGTCATGGCGTGGGCATGTATGGCTGCCAATGGAACTGGTTCTCTTGTATTTATTGATGATGTGACTGCTGACAAAAGCAGCAGGATGAATTCTGAAGTGTTTCGGGCAATATTATCTGCTTATATTCAGCCAAATGCTTCAGAACTCATTGGACGGCGCTTCACAGTGCAGATGGACAATGACCCGAAGCATACTGCAAAAGCAACCAACGAGTTTTTTAATGGAAAGAAGTGGAATGTTATGCAATGGCCAAGTCAATCACCTGATCTGAATCCGATTGAGCATGCATTTCACTTGCTGAAGACAAAACTGAAGGGAAAATGCCCCAAGAACAAGCAGGAACTGAAGACAGTTGCAATAGAGGTCTGGCAGAGCATCACCAGGGATGAAACCCAGCGTCTGGTGATGTCTATGTGTTCCAGACTTCAGGCTGTAATTGACTGCAAAGTATTTGCAACCAAGTATTAAAAAGTTAAAGTTTGTTTTATGACTGTTAATCTGTCCCATTACTTTTGGTCCCTTAAAAAGTGGGAGGCACATATACAAACTGTTGTAATTCCTACACCGTTCACCTGATTTGGATGTAAATACTCAAATTAAAGCTTAAAGTCTGCAGTTAAAGCACATCTTGTTCGTTTAATTTTAAATCCATTGTGGTGGTGTATAGAGCCAAAAAGATTAGAATTATGTCGATGTTCCAATATTTATGGACCTGACTGTATATAGTTGTCATAACTGCGGGTTGTCCAAAGTTGTTGCTAACGCTGCGGGCCAAAGGCGCTCCTTGCCAGCATCTGCGAACCTTGCAACATAAAAAAACATTACAACCTCGCAAAATTACGACTTTAACAGCCGACCTGTGCGAACTTCAAAACATTCAAAACACAAGAAAATACACACATCAAACACATAAAAAGCTTACACACAGCAAGAGGGGGCACCCAGGACCTCTGCAAGTGAAGTTACACCTCCATTTACGTCCAAATTGATGAGTTTAGACACCCGAAAATCAGCTAAGCGAGAGAAAAAATTTCCGCCGAACAAAACGAAAACGAGGCTACTGGACCCTAAACACGCAAAACACCACCAAACACATACAGATTTTCAGAAAAAGCCGGACGAGGTCCAAGAACAAGGACGCTAAATCACCAACAGCCGCGTACCATACATTAGGCGCCATTTTACACCACTAACTTACATAATGCGGAAGTACACAGCTACTCTAGCGGATTTTACTCGTGCACGCACACTATTTACTCTACACACTGCACACATTGCTCACACTTACACAGCAGCTCCTCAGCACTCAAAACACACATTGTATGCTGCAGCAACATGAAAACAGATTGTCAGCTCTTCAGCATAATGCTTCCTGCATTTATTACTTTAAAATAGGTAAAGTGTATTCCTTTATTAATGTATTATTTAGTTCATTACCATACACCAAACAGCAATAGCTCACTTACAATTTGATTCCCATCATTTTTGACAGGCAATATTATAGTAATATAATATTAGTTCACAAAAAGTGCAAATATCTGCATATCACCTTTGTACAGCCAGGTATTATGTATGTTAGATGATGGCTCAGCCAGAGTTCTATCTAGAATCAGTAAAATGCAAGCAAATTCCTATAAACAGTGGCAATATGCCTTTTACAATTACTTATATTATCCTGTACATTCAATGTAATAAAGAATAAAGGCACATATCTGCTGATGTTTGCACAAATGCAGAGTTCTTAGCGTGGTGCAGATGCCGGACGCCGATTACGTCATCTCTGAGGAACAATATAGGTTGAAATGAGCGCATCTTTTGATGCAGATGCTTGGAGCCAATCAGAATGGGATAAACTCCCATTGGGTGTATCCTATTCTGATTGGCTGAAAGCAATAGCACCCTCTGATTGGATTAGAATTGACTGACAGTCACATCAGCCAGTCAGAATGGGATATAGGGGTGTATCCCATTCTGATTGGCTCACACGTTTGCGCCTTTCTAAATTTCAGCAGAGCATGAAATTGAACCCTCATTAGCAATTGGGAGCTCCACAAGGAAGGAGCTCCCTTAGATTTCTTTTATTTTTTTAGACCAGCGTTTTTTTTTTTTGGAGGGCCCTGCCTGAGATGACTTTGAGGCCGACTGGGGCATAGCTGGATGGGCATTTTGAACAGGTAAGTGTACTATTTAGAATGTATTGTATTACATGTATTTATTTATGTATTAATTGTAATGTGCCGACTTGGGGACATTTATTTAGGGCCCTTATCTGGCACGAAGCACAGAAAACCATCATCGCTGGAGGGGCATTTGGGCAAGGTAAGTGGTCTACTTTACCCTATTCTAGTTTTAGTAAGGGGGTTGTTTTAGGTGTAATTATAAGCTTTTTTTATTGTATGTAATGTATTTTGTGCCATTCAAGTTTTTTTTATTTTCCTGTAATGTCGGCTTTTTTATATTTTATGTAAGTTAGGTTTTTTATTGTCTGTAATTCTAGGTTTTTTTGTGTGTAATTAGTGGGGTAATACATCCAAATCAACAATGGAATGGCTTCACCAGAAGAAGATTACAGTTTTGGAATGGCCCAGCCAGAGCCCAGACCTGAATCCGATTGAAAATCTGTGGGGTGATCTGAAGAGGGCTGTGCACAGGAGATGCCCTCGCAATCTGACAGATTTGGAGTGTTTTTGCAAAGAAGAGTGGGCAAATCTTGCCAAGTCAAAATGTGTCATGTTGATAGACTCATACCATACAAAAAAGGCTGAGTGCTGTAATAAAATCAAAAGGTGCTTCAAAGTATTAGTTTAAGGATGTGCAGACTTCAGCAACCACATACTTTTTCATTTTTATTTTTCTTCCCTCCACCTAAAAGATTTCAGTTTGTTTTTCAATTGAGTTGTACAGTTTATAGGTCACATTAAAGGTGGAAAATGTTCTGAAATGATTTATCTTTGTCTCATTTTTTTACAGCACAGAAACCTGACATTTTAACAGGGGTGTGTAGACTTTTTATATCCACTGTGTGTATAGGTCATCAAAAGTAAAAGTAGAATCTACTGCACTGTGATTAGACAGGCTGAAAAGGAAATATAGTGAAGAATATTGTACATAAATCAGAAAATAATGAGAAATTATTAGAGGCAGGTATATGTATCTCACAAAGTATAAGACTACAAAAGTGAGCAGCTGTTAAGGATTGTTTTTCTAAAAGGAACAATTCTGAATATAACAATAGCAGATGGCAGGTATGGCAGGCATGACTACCTTCATATGGGATAGGGTAATTCCTTATGAGATGGATATAAATTTCTCTGAAATTAGGTAAGTTTTACAACTGCCTCTAATTTTGAGGCAAGTGTATGACTGCCTCTGAACTGAGGGGAGTATAAATAAGCCTTTCTACTTTCTGGTAAGTGGAAGAATTCTGTTAAATATGAGATCCTACAAGTAAAATAATTGTACACAAATGCTGTGATTTATGTGTAATAAATGAAAGGTGGTCTTAATGCTAGGCTTAAGTTGTAATAGTTGTCATGGATACTAATTATTCTGTTTTAGAGGTGTGATGTCATTACTTTGTGTGGTATGCTTTTTGACATATCTTTATTGGAAACAAAAGTGAAAAATAATTTCCAGGTAAGAGGACGATTTCCAATCAGCATTTTTTTAAATGCTGCAGAGAGACAATATGTAAGTGGCTTATACATATCTTACCAATAGAAACATTGTATGCATGAGCTGTTGGGGCAGACTTTTGCAGGGACCGTGTAAAAGATTTGCACAAGTGAACACAGCACTTTTAATCAAACACACACACTTGGAAATGTTATGTTAATATTAAAAACAGGGAACTTCTGTATACCTTTAACTGCCCATGTTAGCCCATGTAACAATGGATTACTTTGTAATTCATCAAGATAAAGAAAAAGATATAGCATTTTGTCAATACGGATGACAGAGTCCATCAGCAGACAAATATTGTGTTTATGTTTCGCCAAAGAGTAATTTAAAAATAGGATAAAAAATACAAATAGAAGTTTAAGTAGACAAAAATCTTGCATCATTACAACTTTTGTATTAATATCATAAATAAGATTACATACATCTAAACTGTCTAGAAAATCTAAGAGTATGTGTAATTATCAAAAAAGCATCACTGTGTTTGAATCCTGATACAGTGTGCTAGGTTCATCAAATTATATTTATTTTTAAATATCCAATTATTGTTATTTTATGATGTTCAGGCTAATTCATGTTTAATTACTATATTATACGGACTTGTAAACCATATTTGTGGTTCATGTAATAAGATCATCAAGTAATGTTTTAATAAACATTTTATAGTACTTGTGATATTTTATTATTCTATTCAAATTATACTTTTTTGTGACAGCTTTGGATAGCATAAAATTTTATCGTGCACCTCTCAACAGTATTTATTACATTGTCATTCTTATGTATTTCCTCTATATGCCTATAAAGTAGCAAGTTGTTTTGATCTAAAATGATTTGCAAAGTGCTAACTCAGTTTATTTGCAATAAAATAACAAACCAAATAATTTTTAACATATACTTAGAATATTTTAATCAATTAAACTGAAATAATTGTTATGTGACTGTATGTTAACAGCAATAATAATTTTAAAGTAATGAAGATCAGCATAAACAGTTTTTTGATTATGATTAAGTCAATCTTTTGTGAGAAAACTTACAGTGAAAACTGCAGTTTTTCCCCTCTGATCTCCAACGTTGGTGCTCATCATGCAGCCCACATTGATAGTCTGTGCCGCAGTCTGAAAAAAAGATGTGTTGTGCTCCAGCCCAGCGATTCAGTATCCACTTTTCACAAAAGATTATTTTTTTAAATCAAAATAAAAAAAATCAATAAGCTGTTTATACGAAACTGCACAATTATGAAAGATGGGCAATTAAATTCTCCATTTAAGATGATGGAAATAAACTAATAATTTGAAAAGTACAGGATCGTACTGCTTTTTAGGTTAAACCTTGCAGAATTATATTACATACATTATTAGACTGTAAAAGGCAGGATCTCTCTCAGATATGCAAGACATATCTGCTATACTATAATTCTACATTACGTGCACCATTAATTTCATCATTAACAAACTGTTGTAAAATGTATTTTATTGGCTAATTTTAATCTTTACATGATTTCCCAGCAGAGGCCGGTTAGTTATGCTAATCAACAGAAATTTCTTATATATTTCAGCCAATGGTTTTCCTTTCATTGGGCACAATCAAGATTTTGTTTTCAGCCAAGTTAGGAGTATTAAAGAGGATTGATTGTGTTGTTCTAAAATCTGATACAATCAGAATATAGTCAAGAATATTGTGCATTATGAGTTATATTGAAATTAATATTATTAAAACAAATGACCATAAAATGTATATTCTGAAATGTGCTTTCATAATGTATTTCTGGAATTTATTTATTTATGATTATCAAGCACCTTTACAATGTATGTAGCACTACTGCAGATTAATATATAATTATTATAGATATTTCTTAGGGATGAAAGAACAAGTTTGCCCAGTTTGTAGATGATCTTAAACTATTAGTGGCCACTAAGTTTGTAAGCGGTTACAAAATAATGACCCATTACACCTTCTATACCAGCATATTTGCATTTTGCATTCATTCCTCCATTTTTAGAATGGATATCCTCCCATCTTTTCTTTTTGGAGAAAGAATACCCACAGCTGCCTATTTGCTGCACAGTGTTGCTGATGTAGTGTCAAAAAATAAGCTAAAAACTTTGTAAAGTTGAAAAAGATGGAAGATAGCACTAGTTTAAAGATGATGGGGAAAAGATCTCTATTACTTATATGTTATACAAGGTGGACCATTGAAGTGTAAATTTAAGAATCACAAACTTTATTTCTTTAAAGCCAGATAGAACAAATTCATAAATATGTAAAACATGATCACCCATATTGAACATACATCTGAAAAAGTTATATCTGCAGTTCCTGTGCTCACTGACAAATTATTTTAAATAAATTGTGTTTTGCATTTGCATT
Organism: Discoglossus pictus; assembly: GCA_027410445.1. Classification (NCBI taxonomy): domain Eukaryota; kingdom Metazoa; phylum Chordata; class Amphibia; order Anura; family Alytidae; genus Discoglossus; species Discoglossus pictus. The sequence goes on along the minus strand of CM050164.1, from coordinate 302,267,864 downwards.
TATAACTGGTTAGTGGGATTCTTCATCAACAAGGAAATAATGTGGGTATTGTCATACAGAAAAGCATTTAAGATTATCTTAAAAGGATTCTTCAGCCCTCCAAAACAGAAATACTAATGCGTAGAGTGGGTTTTGAAAGAGAGTATTTTGAAATGGATCGAAACCTAGATTAAACTAATTTAAATAATGGAGATTTCCTTAGCTACATCTAAGACTGCCTGTATACAGCAAGACAGCCCCAGTTCATATTATTTTATTCAAGTTGCTATGCTTCATCGCTTCCCTGCATAATGCAGCAGAGATTTAATAATTGTGAGTGGGTGATCACATTCAAAATCAGTATCAATCTGGACTGTCCTGCAAATTGGACAGTAATTGATATAAATGATTTGTATATTTTTCAGCTTATAAACACCATCTATTTATAAGTATTGGCGCTGTAAAGTTTCTTTACAGATATCCTATCCATGCTAACATGATTTGCAAGGAAAGAGAAATCAAAGAAAATAAAATATACTTTAATTGTATATTTAAAAAAAATCTCTGAAATAAAAAAAACACAGCTATGAATTACAAAATAAAAAAAATGAATAATTATGTTTTTTTCACAAATGCAAGTGGTTCTTAAATCCAGACAAAAACTGCATATATCAAACATTCAGAGATGAAATTCAGTAGGCATCTTGCCAGTCATTCCATAGAGTGTTTTATTCTTGAAAATATTATTGTGTAACTTTTCTTTTTTATGTACTGGATTAGAGCCGGCTGCCTGAAAAGGACAAAACAGCAGAACAGGAAAAGGGGACCCTTTAAAAACATGCCACATTCTTGCATCTAAACTTTGTTGCAGTTTGTTCCATTTCATTATACAGTGACCTACTTGCTGAGTCAGGAGGAGACTTCAAACACACAGGTAGTTTATATCTGTACCAGGGGAACCTGGCATACGGAACAGCCATTTCATTCATGAGATATAGCTTAATGTGCATTAGTTTGCAAAGCCAAATCCTGTTGAGACAGACGCTGCAAGAAGCACTCAGTAAAGGAAATTAGAACCTGCAGGAAAGAATATTTGCATTTAAAATTTAGAAATGTAAAGGCTGTGTGTTATTTTAGGTTATAAAATAATTATGGCCATTACCATGTTTTGCTCATAAATATAACATACAGCAAAAATATGGCCACATTGGTCTTTTAATCATCATGACCCTTAAAGTTTTTACAAAAAATACTTAGCAAAATGTTTAATTTCTCCACTAACTGCCACAAAATGTGTCCGAACATGCCTCTAATCCTTAAAAAAAAATAAAGAGCATCTTCCCATCTACACAGACTGAAAATATCTGCATGAACTCTGTGTATGGTTCCATCTTTTCACACATACAAGATTAAGAGACACTGCAGTGGTAAAACGAGTCATAGTCCTTTAAAAGCATATGATGTATATATCATAATAAAGTATTTTAGCCCAATTATATAAAGCTAAGAATTACTTACTATGAATTGCTCCAGTGTTATTTATCTTCCTGTATTCTATGAGGATATTAAGTTTACCTCTCTCCCTCAGAACATATCACTTTTCAGATGGATTGGCAGCGAGCTGCAATTCTCCATATTTCATTGACTAGTGAATATACAACACTAGCAGATGCACTACTGGGTAATGGGGTGAAGCTTCAAGTTCTTGACCATGGCCACATAACCATTTGGACTAATAGCAAGCTGCTGACCACCATGCAGTGTTTGCTTTAGAGGATGCAATAAATATAATACGGAGATTCACAATTTGCTGGTATGAGGTAAAGAGATTCCAATAAAAATTTTAATAATTCATAATTTTATATAACTGGGTTAAAATAGGGTTTTGCTATGCTCCATACAACTCACACATTTAAATGAGCCATGCAATGTTTTACCACTACAGAGTTGTTTTAACCTACTGCACAGAAAGAAGTGAGCATCTCTCTTAACAAGAGCATAATTCAAATACTCTAATCTGATTAAAATATTAAATTCATCTGCTGTCCATATCCAGCTAAACGAAATGGAAGACATGCTGATATTTTTGTAACAGTGCTTATTACTGCTAAATTATTGATATTTAATAGAAGACGCCAATCAAAAAATACTATATTCAGTGGAATTAAAAGTAATAATTTTATAGTAACAACATTTCTGCTTCTCCTCTTTTAATAAAACTAAAGAAATAAAAAAAAAATGTGTTTAAGTAAATAATGGTTATTTACTTAGCCAATGGGCTTTCATACAAAAAACCTTGAAGTATTGAAGAGTATATGAAAACCACTGATAAATCACACAGGCAACTGAGATTATTTGTTTTGTTTTTCTTTCATAAATTCAAAACGCTTGATGTCCTTTACCCCCAAGAAACCATTTTTTAAATGAGGCATAAATTGTGCAGAAAACCACAGGGACTTGAAGCTGTAAATAGAGATGCTGAAGCTTCAGGGTTACTTTCTTGCTAGGTTATTGAAATTTTCTTGTTCTTCAGGCACTATTTATAATGTAATGTTATTCATGCCAGTTGTACTTAATGTCTGATATGAACTGGTATGTAGGTTCATAATAAACAATTAACTAATCAAAGCACTATTTATACCTATACATAATAACATTATCTGCCACAAGGCAAATCATCTGCGTGAGCATATGAAAACTGCAACAATTTATGATCACGTGTGCATGTCAAAGATTTCTGAAATTATATGCAGATTCTACACATACGAAACAGACATACAGCAGAACCAGATGCAACAACACAATAAATATCAAATTAGAAAAATAAAAACAACACAACATCTCAGTTACCCAAATGGTTTCAGTTACCCAATATGTCCCCATACTCCCTTCTCCAGGAGTTTAACTGCATTAGGGACAACATGACTGTATTGTTTGTCTATAAATAAATGTGATAAAGGCATATCCAAGTTTCATGGATTAATACATTTCTGCAATCCTTAGGCAAAAAGCAGCCTATGTGTATGCAGCACATCTCATAAAACATTTTATTTTTATTAATATCTAAAGTTCCCTCTAATGTTTATGTTGACACCTCCGGGGGTGTCTACACAGGCATCTGATCCCCCACAATCAGAATGCAGCTTCAGGGGAGTAATATTAACTCCCTTTTTACCTGCTGTTGCTTGTTCAGCCAATCTCCTTGCAGCTTTCACTTTGTATGTCAGCAGCAATACATAGCCAATATCAGTGATACACTATATATCCCAGGCTGCTTTACAGCACAAACAGGAAACCCAGAGTTTAAATCAAATGTTTCAGCGAACCTGTTTGGCCAAAACTAATCATTTTAAAATGTTATACTAATTTAGTCTGGGTTTGGAGTGTGTTAACCTTAATTTGCAACTGTCAGAAATTACAAGTGTTTTTCTTTTTTACTACAATTTAAGGGTGTAAATGTTATTTTGGGATATTTTCATGCAAAAAATGTGTTTGCATACACTACTAATTCTCCCCTATCATATGCATTCATAATCCAGCTCACTTAGATATGCCTTTAATTGGTACTGGATCAGCTCATAGAAAATATACTCATAACTTTGTTACAAGTGATTGTCTTCACACTCCCACCATCCCCTATATAGATTTGCATAGGTGTGCCCATTGCTGTTTCTCTTACTTGAAGAAAAAATGATCATCATCAAAAACAAAATAGTTATGGATCAGAACAAAAATGTAAGAGATCCACTATAAACTGATTTTTGTCTTCAGTCACAGGATTCCATTTTCAAAAAATAGACAACGCCTTCTCACCTATCTGATGTTTAATTGAAGTGTAGAGTGATACTACATATATGATTACGTGGGACGTTGAATCAGTGAGAATGATGCCATCAAGTTTATTTAGTAGGTCCATTGTATCCCGGACGTATGATGGTAGGCCAATAGCGAAGGACCTCAGACATGTATCAATATATTTGCTCGCCTGTTCGCATAAAATTCCCATTTCCTGATATGATTGGTCTATCAGGAGGTGCAATTTTATCTATGTGCACCTTAGATAATATGTAAAGTGTAGCAATCTTCAGCTTTGATACTTGCAAGAATTAGATTTTTTTATTTGTTATTAGGCTATCCATTTGTGCGCTTTGAATGATCCTCATATAATATTCTACAAATTCTAACGTTGGATCTCCGAACAGGTGTTTATAATCTGTCAGTTGTTTCATTGCCTCTTATGTAATCTTTTGTTCGCCATATTTCTGCCCTTGTCGGATGGTTTTAGAACCACATCCTACCAGGACTTTATGTCATTTAGGCATTTACGTTCTTCTGATGTTAAATAAGATTCATATACATTATATACAAAAGATTAGTAGTTGAAGATCTAAAGAAATTATCTATCTGTCTATGGGCATACACTGGACAGAGGTACAAATCTGCATTTAATGTGGAGTTTATTAGTCCAGTTGTAATTGGGTGGTTTATTCCCTTCACATTCATCATATAATTCATTTAAATCTTCTTTGTCAAAGAATTTGCATAACAACTATTTTCTAGTGAATAAATTAACATATTTAACTACTTCAAATACATAGATATTGTTTGCGTTCAGTTAGAGTTCTATCTGACAGGTTGATAATTTGAAGTGTATCCTTCACCATCTTGGTTTCTTCATCCAGGGCATCCTTTTGTGGAAGGCCCCGTGGGTCTGTAACCCCAAATCTCTCTGTCTCACAAACTCCTGTCCAGATTCTGAGTCTATGGATAGAGTCTGTCCGTTCCATTCCTGATCTGTTTCCCCTGTCCTTTGGGTAATCTTGGATGTGTCCTCTTTTTGGTCCCAGCTCTACAAAAAGACTGTGATTGAGTCCCTCTTTACATAGCACCTTCCAGTGGGTTTTCATTGTCTTCTAGAACAGATGATTAATATTCTGATGATGATTGCGTATTTGTCCTTGGAACTTTCTCTCTAATTGGATGGCTTCTATATCTATGGTCTTTATGATCCCAGTTGAACATCTTCCCTTTTTCAAAATCTTTTTTTAAATATTAAAAGTTATCTTTTAAAGTAAAGGGACATTCCTTCTCTATGGAATTTAACTATGTAACGATTTAAGAGAGGGAGAGAGATTTGATATAGACCATTTGGGCGTATATCATAATGATACACAATAAAACAACAAAATGTGAATGTGCTTGCCAGTGATTAGGTCTATGTATACAAAATAATATACATGTAAATCTAAAAAAATAGTAATAATAATAATAATAATAATAATAATAATATTATTATTATTATTATTAATGAGAACTTTAGCAATGCCTGGTGCTATCAATAACACACTAATTATTATAGATAGAAATACAGATATGAAGATATCAATTAAATATATAGTAGTGAAAGATACTGCTAGATGCTAATAATATAGAGACTCCAGACTACTGCATGTGGTGTGGTAATGCTTGAAATGTGTTTATGTCATAATATATTTTAAATACTAACCATTTCCATTTTGGAGATTCTGAAACTATTTGAGGTATTATATCCAGGGAACAGTTACTTTTTTTTACTATTTAAGCAACTCTGGGTATTATTTACCTGCATTATGCAGATATACTGTTAGACAGCATACATTTAGTGGTGTTCTTTTCTATCTATCTATCTATCTATCTAGTTATACTGGAGCAGCACAGGCAGCAGCAGTGGCGGGGAGAATGCACGAGATGACGCTGCTGATATTCCGGTGTCAAATCATAGAGTCAAGGATTGGTTAAATAGTTAGGGTGAGGGTTAGGCTAACATTATAAGCTTAGAACTTTTCTCAAATAAATCAGCAGCTCCATCTAGCGGTTGTAGCCCTCACTGCAGTGGCAGACCTCTCCCGACAACATAACAGGAAAGATTATTTATATATATATATATATATATATATAATTATTTAAAAAAAATGTATTTATTGTTTAATTTCTTCTGAATATATGTGAATGCATGCTTATCTTAGTTCCGACAGGAGCAGACAGGCTCTTATTATGCTTTGAGTGTAGCATGGGTGTGGTGGCCATATTTGTTACTGTTACGGTTATTGTTACACATGTGTCGCACTAGTTGTAGGAGCATAATACATGCACAAGCTTCCCCAATGCAGCACTTACACAGAAATGTGGAACTTGAAAATGTGAGCATTTAAAATGATTTATATATTTATCAAGGCCACTAGGGGGATACTAAAGTCACAAGGAAGAGGAAGTGTCAGACCGTCATTGCTGTGTATGGGCATGGTAAGGTGGAATATATAGACACAAACATTACTGTACTAGAGAATATCAACTATGATATTTGTCATAATTGCGAGTTGTCGTCATGCAATGTTAAACGTTACGGGCTTGCGCATGCGCAATGAGCACCAAAGGCTCATTGCGAGGCCTGTACGTGACTGGCTTGACGGGCCTGCAATAAGCGCAGAAGGTAAAACATGACAATTAATAAAAGAAAATGTACTTACAACCTCACACACAGCACAAGGGGAGAGGAAGGGAGTCTGTAAGTGAGGTTGCAAGTTAATTTGATATTTAATTGGCGGTTTTGTGAGGTCTGAAATTGGCTAAGAGAAAGAAAAAAATGGCCGCCGTAAAGACGTAATTTTTTTGAAGCTTGCAAATCAGAAAAACATTTTGGGCTTGGGGAAAATGAACAATTTCTCAATCCGGCAAAAAGTTTCACACCCGTAAATGCAAACAGGAGCACAGAGGAGGTAAATAAGGGGGAAAAACTCCAGGGGAGGGAGTGGGGCAAAGAGACACTGGAGGGAGAGAGTGGGGAGAGGCTCGCAGTGAGGCGAGAGGCCCAGAAGGTGCACATCGCAAGGCCAGTAAAGTGTCAGGTTTCTGGGCTGCAAAAAATTAGACAAAGATAAATCATTTCAGAACTTTTTCCACCTTTAATGTGACCTATAAACTGTACAACTCAATTGAAAAACAAACAGAAATCTTTTAGGTAAAGGGAAGAAAAAATATAAAAATAAAATAATATGGTTGCATAAGTATGCACACCCTTAAACTAATACTTTGTTGAAGCACCTTTTGATTTTATTACAAGACTCAGTCTTTTTGGGTATGAGTATATCAGCATGGCACATTTTGACTTGGCAAGATTTACCCAATCTTCTTTGCAAAAACACTCCAAATCTGTCAGATTGCAAGGGCATCTTCTGTGCACAGCCCTCTTCAGATCACCCCACAGATTTTCAATCGTATTCAGTTCTAGGATCTGGCTGGGGGCATTCCAAAACTATAATCTTCTTCTGGTGAAGCCATTCCTTTGTTGATTTGGATGTATGCTTTGGGTCGTTGTCATGCTGAAAGATGAAGTTCCTCTTCATGTTCAGCTTTCTAGCAGAAGCCTGAAGGTTTTGTGCCAATATTGACTGGTATTTGGAACTGTTCATAATTCCCTCTATCTTAACTAAGGCCCCAGTACCAGCTGAAGAAAAACAGCCCCAAAGCATGATGCTGCCACCACCATGCTTCACTGTGGGTATGGTATTCTTTTGATGATGTGTAGTGTTGTTTTTGCGCCAAACATATCTTTTGGAATTATGGCCAAAAAGTTCAACCTTGGTTTCATCGGACCATAACACCTTTTCCCACATGCTTTTGGGAGACTTCAGATGTGTTTTTGCAAAATGTAGCCTGGCTTGGATGTTTTTCTTCATAAGAAAAGGCTTTCATCTTGCCACTCTACCCCATAGCCCAGACATATGAAGAATACGGGAGATTGTTGTCACATGTACCACACAGCCAGTACTTGCCAGATATTCCTGCAGCTCCTTTAATGTTGCTGTAGGCCTCTTGGTAGCAGCCCAGACCAGTTTTCTTTTCGTCTTTTCCTCAATTTTGGAGGGAGCTCCAGTTCTTAGTAATGTCACTGTTGTGCCATATTTTCTCCACTTGATGATGACTGTCTTCACTGTGTACCATGGTATATCTAATGCCTTGGAAATTCTTTTGTACCCTTCTCCTGACTGATACCTTTTAACAATGAGATCCCTCTGATGCTTTGGAAGCTCTCTGTGGACCATGGCTTTTGCTGTGGGATGCGACTAAGAACACTTCAGTAAAGAGTATGATTAGAGCAGCTGAACTTTATTTGGGGTTTATCAGAGGCACTTTAAATGATGGCAGGTGTATGCTGATAAATATATGCTATCCTATTTAACACAATTTGGAATGTGATTGCTTAATTCTGAACACAGCTACATCCCCAGTTATAAGCGGGTGTGCAGACTTATGCAACCACATTATTTTTCTTTTTTCTTTTTCTTCCCTCCACCTAAAAGATTTCAGTTTGTTTTTCAATTGAGTTGTACATTTTATAGGTCACATTAAAGGTGTAAAAAGTGCTGAAATGTTTTATCTTTGTCTCATTTTTTTACAGCACAGAAATCTGACATTTTAACAGGGGTGTGTAGACTTATATATATATTGTGACAGGGCCGGCCTTTGGCTACTGGTTGCTCCTGTGATTTTCTCATAAACCACTGAGTCCGATATACTTTTAGCTTTCAAAAAGAAACAATAGCTTAACTTCAGCATAAAAGAAACATCTACACAAACGGGCTTTCTAATTTTCAGGAACACCCTGACTAGCCCTGAGACCGCTTCTCGGTCTGCAGGTAAAACAATAACTGTTCAAACAGAGGGGTGGTACCTTTATGTTCAGTCTCTCTCTGTCAGCTGAATGGATCCTTTGTAGGTCCTCTACGTTTAAAGCAAACAGTCTCTCAGGTAAGTATTATTGCAGTCACACAGACTGTTCCTCTTACTGGCAACTTCCTGTGCTGCTCTGTAAGTCCTGCCAGGTACTGCTCTGTCTCTTTCTCCTCTCACACTGAAGAACTTAGTGTCTCTTCTTAAGCTGTTGGCTGTAGTCTCCAGGCAATTTAACTTACTTGCAAGTGTCTCTTTGTACTTTATGCAGTCTCCCCTGCTGCTTTACTTCAGAGCTTATATCAGCTCAGCTCTCAGGATCCAGTCTTCCTGACTGTCTCACATCACAGCTTCGCACATAGACTGCAGCTCCACACAGACTCCTCACGGCACTCAGGCCAGAGCCTAATCAGCAACTTCAGGAGTTTTACTTGTCACTCCTGTCAAGAACTCTTTACACTACTTTACTTGGCACCATCCCCTAGGGGGCAAACGGTTACAATATATATTCGTGGTCGGGTCCCTCTCCTAACAATCAAGCGCATTGAACCATTGCTCTCCAGAGAAGGAATGCCCTCTGACATTTGGGCCCAGGTAAACAAGCTGGACATAAATTTGCGGGTCGGGCCCCTCTCCTCGTGTAGCCGAGGTGTGGCCGATTGCTACTCCCTATCCGGCCTGCGAAGAGGGCCGAGGGCAGATTGATGGTGAGGAGAGGAAGGCCACAAAAGCGTGATCGCATTGGAGTCTGAGGACGGGCTGCAGTAGCATTAGGACTTGTGAAAGTGTGATGGAAGTGGGCCTGTGAAGGTTGGTTTTAAGATTTATGGAAGGCATAAACGAGGTAATGCCTATGAAGGCTGGTATGGGTTGTATGATAGCGTAGACGTCGTAAGCCTGCAAAGGCTGGTATGGTTCGTATGGAAAGCGTGAATGAGGTGAGGTTGCGAGGCTGGTTTAGGACTTATGGAATGGCGGATGGGGGTCGTAATTTTAGCCAATTCAGTTAGAACCCACCCTGAAAAGGTACAGGAAAGTTGAAAAACCTAGTACATTTGGGCCAAAATTTGTGAAGCAGACTTAAAGAAGCCTAAAAGGCATGCCCTTGGACATGGACAAGGGATGCAAAATTGGCAAATACATATAACATATACACACACAAATAAATAAATATACTACAAACATTTATATGACACACGGTTTTATCATTAAAAAGGTCCAAGGCCGTTTAAGAAAAAGACACCTGTTTGTCAAGCATGTTTAAGTCATGGCCAAACATTGTATTGGGAAAAACATAATTTTGGTTGTTGCTGTTTATCAGTATAGGAATCAATTTTGTGTTTGTTACATACTTCATGAGAGCTGGATCATGTCTTTACAGTGGAGGTAGGATTGGGGGAGGAGGAGGGAAACAAACAGAAAGCATTTCTTAATTGACGAAGATTGAAATTGACACCACACCCCTTCCACCTCACTGGCCCAGAAGCAGGTTCCTTGCAACAGGAAATGCAACCATATCTCTCAAGAAACGTAAATGTCCCTCTCACACAACTTCTACCTATGTATCATGAATTTTTCCAGGGCCCTGCAGAGGCATCAATTTTTTTTTTTCTGATTAAAAACTAGCTGTATGACTTTTTCCTGATTACTTATGCTCTTAGTTAGACTCAGCTTTTTCAAGAAATTGAGTTTTCATTGTGCAGTGGTCCTTTAACTCATAATTACTCAGTTTTTTATTTGTAATAGAAGTGATCATGATATGCTTTTGTGTAATATATACTTGCTGCCCTCCCACAGAAAAATATAAATAATACGGCCCACAATCAAATTAATTTAATAAACAAGTAATAGTTCACTGTGTGTATATGTGTAGCTATGCTGTAAAATGGCTGGTATGGGGAAATGTTTGTGATTTGCTCACAAAGAAGAGAGTGATATACACGTACAGAAAAGGGATAAATGGGTGCTTACATACCTTGCGCACACACTCACAGGGGCTCCTCCACTTTACTGCTCAGGGGCTCTTAAACCCATCTACTCTAGATACTCGAGTATACTGCGAGATTTTTATGTGCCCATTTTAACCAAGAATCAGAGGGTCATGATATATTTGAGATACAGCCGTTCTAAATTCTGGTAAACTTGTTCCCTGCAGTTCTTTTCGTTGAATAAAGTTTATAGTCTTCCTGCAAATGCAGGAACAAACAACTCCTCAATGTCATGTCTTTATTAGAGTGCTTCCTGCTACTGCTGCCAGTGCACGGAGTGCTGCATTTACCACAGGCTGCAGTGATTGCGTTGTGAGACCTGCAGGAGCGCGTGGGAATGGGAGGTCTCAAGCATACAGTACATGTTATATAAAGGAATATGAACATGACATTAACCATAATATTCTGTTGTATTTACTTGTTATATTGAATATTTAAGCGTTTATACAACATTTGGGGTGCTTTTGGAACATGATTCAGCACATATAACCATTGCATTATATTAGCTACTTTCACTTTTTACCCATTCACCTACCAAATTCATAACCCTCGCAGTATATTCGGTTGGAGCTACATTCGAGTATCCATGGTACTTCTGTTGAAATGCGGGGTCTAAATGTCTAGTTCAACTAGAACACTAGAACATGAGATCATGAATCAAAATTGGAGGGTTATATATTCAAGTAAGAGGCCTTGAATACAGAGGAAGCCTTTCAGTTTATATAATAAAACGTGACAGTGCTTGAATAGCACTTACAGAAATCATTAGATTACAATGACACACTCTTGATAAAGCTGCTCAAACTTTGGGCTCAAAAAAACTATGACATCCCCAGAGAATACTTTCATGAAAGAAATTAATATTAAAATTAAAGATACAATTATTTTTTTTACTTTTTAAAAAGAGGATTAGCCAGTATAGTTACATAGTAATTGAGGTTGAAAAAAGACTTTCAGTCCATTAAGTTCAACCTTTTAACATCTCCTCTGATCTGCAGTATGCAGATTAGTAATTAATTAATTAGGTGTTAATTATTAATCAACAATAAAATATATATATATATATATATATATATATATATATATATATAATTTTTTTTTTTTATTAATATTTAATTGATCCAGAGGAAGGCAAACAGAAAAAAAAAACAAGTGAAACGTAGCCAATCGTCTCAAAGGGAAAAAAATGATTTCCTTCCTGACCCCAAATACTGGTGATCGGATTCCTCCCTGAATCAATACTCTCTCTCTATTTATCCAGGATAACCCTGAATTCCATTTTTAATTAGAAATAAATCCAGTCCCCTATTAAAGTTATCTATTGAATCCTCTGTCACCACCTCCTCTGGTAGAGAATTCCACAGATTAACCACCCTTACTGTGTAGAACCCTTTTCTTTCTTTAAGGTGGAATCTTTTTACTTCTAACCTCAAGGGATGTCCACTTGTCAGTTGAAAAACGCTTGGCACAAAATGCTCCCTTGACAAATCTTTATACTGACCCTGTATGTATTTATATGATGTAATCATAACTCCTCTTCAACACCTTTTTTCTAGAGAAAATAGGCTTAATTTTGTTAGTCTTTCTTCATAACTTAACACCTCTATTCCCCTTATAAGTTTTGTTGCCCTCCTCTGTACCATTTCCAGCTCTAAAATGTTCTTTTTATGAAGTGGTGCCCAAAAATGTAATCCATATTCCAAATGAGGGCCTACTAGGGATCTGAATAGTGGCAGAATTATATTTGCTTCCCTTGCTTCTATACCCTTCTTAATACATGCTAATATTTTATTTGCCTTTGCAGCTGCTGCTTGGCTTTGAGTACTGTTACCTAGGTGGTTGTCCACAAGCACTCCCAAATCCCTTTCAATATCTGATGCCCTTATATTTGCTGCATTAAGATTATAAATTGGCTATTTCCAGATGCATAACTTAATTTTTTTTCATATTAAATCTAATTTGCCATTTAGATGCCCATTCCTCTATTTTATGTAAATCCCTTTGGAGGGAAAGCACATCATTATCTGATTTAATTACCTTGCACAACTTTGTGTCATCAGCGAAAATGGAGACACTACTTTCCAGTACCACCTTTAAGTCATTAATAAATATGCTAAAAAGGAGAGGACCTAATACTGAACCCTGAGGAACCCCACTTACCACATTAGTCCAATCTGAGTATGTTCCATTTACAACAACCCTTTGCTTCCTGTCTTTTAGCCAGCTCTCATTCCATGAGCAGATATTTACTGCAAGTCCTGTATCCCTTAGGTTGCTCAGTAATCTCCCATGTGGCACTGTATCAAAAGCCTTTGCAAAATCCAAAAAGACTACATCCACTGAGTTGCCTTGATTCAGGTTCCTACTAACCTCCTCATAGAAACTTATAATCCATTACTTATAATCCTGGTAAAATAGACATATTCTTGTAGATTATCCCTTATTCACCCTTCTAAAAGTTTCCCCACTACAGAAGTGAGGCTCACTGGTCTAAAATTCCCCGGATTTGCTCTTGCTCCCTTCTTAAAAAAAAATGTCACATCTGCTTTTCTCCAGTCATCTGGTAGAGACCCTGTGTAGAGTGAATCTTGAAAAATTAAATATAATGGTTTGGCTATTAAAGAACCCAGTTCCCTCAGTTCCCTTGGATGTATTCCATCAGGACCCGGAGCTTTATTAACATTTATTTTTTTCCAACCTCTTTTGGATTACTTCCTGGATTAACCAATTGTTCTGGGAAGGTAGTGTAGCCCCAATTTGTTGCAGCGCCCCAACCACTTTTACCTCCATTGTGTATAGCGAAGAAAAGAACCTATTTAGATCATCTGCCTAATTTTCAGACAGCATGTGTTACATTGTAATGTTCCTATAGCTTCCTTCTTGGCCTTCTTCCCATTAATATACTTAAAAAATATTTTAGGGTTAATTTATAATTTTCTATTTTAGCCAGTCTAATAGCCCTTTTGCAAGCCTTGTTGATTTCCTTGTACTCCCGTAAAGCGTGGCCCCTCTTGTTTGTATAATTGAAATGCCTGTTTTTTTACTTAGTATCTTGATCTTTAAAATCATTGTTAATCTGCATTGGATTCAATTTACTCCTTTTACTTTTATTCCCACTTGGTATATGGTGATAAGTATGTATATTTAGTAAGGATTTAAATGTTGTCCATTTATGTTCAGTATTTTTACCTATCAGTTCTCCGTTCCAGTCTATACTTTGTATTGCTGACCTTAGAACGTTAAAATCCGCCCTTTTAAAATTAAGAGTTTTTGTTGGCCCTTACAGTTTTTTTTTTTAAATTGATCGCAAATGAGACTGTGTTGTGATCACTGTTTCCCAAAGGTTGCCCTATTTCAACACTTGATACTATATTAAATTATTTGTGATGACTAAATCAAGAACCTTAATTTGATGGTTTTATTTCCCTTACTGATTTGATATGCTGTGTTTTATACATTCACAAATTGAGGTAATTTTCAAGCACATGTGTCTATATGCTTTTGGTCGTAATAAGATCTGTATATACCCCCCATATTGGAGATTAAGTCACCTATCCCAGGCCTCACATTTTTGTGGGCGAACTACCTCATAGTGAGTGTACTAGCGATTACAGTTCAAAAAGACTCCACAGGTAGACTGTAATATTTCTTGGAGGAAGGGGTACAGCCAGGATATTAGACAAAGATCCCATAACAACCTTTTCAATAACATCATATTATACTTGTGTACCAGGAGGATCTACGTATGGATTTAATGTGGACAAAAGACACGTGGAAGGTGTTTTTTTACACCTATATATGCAGGTGAAACAACTCTTGTTTAGAGGGTATTAAATGTGAGTGTGCACTTTTTATTCAAGTGCATTTATAGTAAAGATTTTATTGAATTGCACTAGGAAGTGGCGTGCGCTTTCTTGTGTTTTTCTTTTGCAGTAGTGCATACATATGACAGGATGTACAATGAGTGAGGTTACCACTGGACTGAATCATATTTATTGTCTACAATATTTTGGTGGGAAAAATAAACAAACAATGTAAAATAATATATTTGTATAAAGTTTTATAAAAAAAATATAATTTTATATATATTGTGATGAAGTGCCACCAGGGGTCAGAAGAGAGCTCGTCAAGACTTCTCCCCTGGGAGGTGAAAGAGTTAAGCCTCCTACAACACACTAATTAAACCCAGCTACATTCTGCCTTAAAAGGACTACTGAGCACTCAGTGTGTGGATCTGCAGTCTGTTTGGTGAAAGACAACCTGGGCTGAGATAGAGAACCTTAGACAGCACTGATGCTGCTGGATCCTGAGAGCTGGGATAAGTGCTGAAGTAAGACAGTCAGGAAGACTGCTTATAATACTGATTGAAAGACTGAGAGACACTGGCAAGTGAGTGAGGATTGCCTGGAGTGTACATCCGGCACAATAACAAGAGACATGTTCAGAGTGACCTGGGAGGAGAAAGAGACACAGCTTCTGACCTGGCTGGACTTACAGTGTGGGTGCCAGAGCAGCGCAGGAAGTGGCCATTAGAGGATCAGTCTGCGTGACTGCGACAAAGTTACAAGAGAGACTGTTTACTGCAAAAGGAGAGGACCTGCAGAGGATCCATTGCAACTGAGAAGCTGAGAGAGACTGGACTTAAAGGTACCAACCCTTTATGTGAAAGGGTACTGTTTTACCTGCAGACCGAGAAGCGGTCTCAGGGCTAGTCAGGGTGTTCCTGAAAATTATCAATCCTGTTTCTGTAGATGTTTCTTTTATGCTGAAGTTAAGCTATTCTTTGTTTTTGAAAGCCTTGATTAAAGCAGAGATAAAAGTGTATCGGACTCAGTGGTTATGAGAAAATCACAGGAGCAACCAGTAGCCAAAGGCCGGCCCTGTCACAATATATATATATATATATATATATAATTTATTTTTGTTTCCCCACTATAAATCTGCCCCGCCTTTTCTTTGAACGCCTACACTTTTACTAGAACTGCACTCCACAAGATGGCCCCTTCTCCTATTTATAATTAACTTTTGCCTACTCACCTAAACACAATTAGTGCACTCTGCAATTTATCTGCCTTTACTTGCAAGAAGTAAAATCCAGCATAAAAACACTGTATAAAAAAAATATATAAATCAGGACCCAAAAGGTCTGAAGGTCTCTATTATATTGATCCAAGCCATTTTGGCACTATATTGGTAGGAGAATTTCCTTGAAGGTTTTGTGCTGCCATTAACTTACAATTAACATGAACAAGGTGTTTTAGAACAAACATGAGTGAGAGCTCAAGCCACTTTGTTCTTGTTACATATCGAGGATCAATATGTACTAGAAGGTAGTTCAGCTTTTGGTATTGGACATCCCCTTCTTTCTCCACACGTTTAAAAAGCAGCACTTCCACCACAAATCCTGCTTTCTTTGCTTGGTATCTGCCCTCTCATAAACTGGATTTCTGGCTTGTGCATAATCCAATCCCATGCTTTGCTTAAAGCTATGTAATACAGCAGGCATATGCTTAAAAAGAGCCATGTATAAAATGTTTTTTTTAGATTTAAGAGTGAGAAGCATTGTAATCACATTTGCAGTACAATGACTGTATCCCTGGTACCCTGAGCAAGAAATAAAAATGTTAATTTATTTTTATACTGGGGTTTCAAATGTACTATTTATATTCTGTATGGTGGAGTGCTTCTATATCACTCACCATAAACTAAATGATATATATTACACACACCACACAAAGCATGTGAAGTAAATCATAAATTGAATGGCAATTTAAATCGCTTATTACTAGTGATGTCGCGAACATCAAATTTTCAGGTCACGAACAGCGGACGCAAACTTCCATCAAATGTTCGCGAACGGGCGATCCCGGCGAACTGCCATAGACTTCAATGGGCAGGCGAATTTCAAAACCCACAGGGACTCTTTCTGGCTACAATAGTGATGGGAAAGTTGTTTCAAGGGGACTAACACCTGGACTGTGGCATGCCGGAGGGGGATCCATGGCAAAACTCCCACGGAAAATTACATAGTTGATGCAGAGTCTGGTTTTAAGCCATAAAGGGCATAAATCACCTAACATTTCTAAATTGTTTGGAATAACATGCTTTAAAACATCAGATATGATATTGTATCGGTCAGGTAGTGTAAGGGTTACACCCACTTCACAGTAAAAGACCAATCTCCCCGTTTAATGCACCGCAAAGAACCGCAAACAGTCCCTTTGCACAACCGCAAACTCCCTATTTGCACAAGGTTGGATACCAAGCTAGCCATGTCCCGTTCCTTGTCCTCACTGATGTCATTGAAGGTCTCTTCCTCCACCCAGCCACCAAGGGTCCCCGAAAGGTGACAACAAGCCCCCTGAGACGCTTGCTCTGTTTGGTCTTTCACCTCCTCAAAGCCACCTTCCTCCTCTGACTCCTCTTCTTCAGACTCCTCTCTCTGCGTTGCCTCTGTCTGCGTTATTATAAGGTGTGTACTGTTAAGTAGTACTATTCCTATCGGTTTAATCCCTGTTACGTCCACTATTAGGCGACATGTATATGGCATTGATTTTTGGAACAGGGAGATGGAAAAACATGCTTGGTCGGTCCTCCCACTTCAAATTTGGGGCACTGCGTGTGCAATCTAAGGTGCCACCAGATATGAGTGTCGTTGTGCACTGGCAAAAGTTGGCAGAGTAGGCGCTGTAGGCCTCACACACGCCTGTAGGCAGGCAACTGATATTCAATCGATTACAGTCAAAAAAGTGTTGTTTTATGTCACTGTACACTACGGTTGCACTAGATATGACGTATCACTGTGCACTGGCAAAAGTTGGCAGAGTAGATGCAATAGGCTTCACACACACACCAGGCAGGCAATTGCTATTCAATCTATTACAGTCAAAAAAGTGTTGTTTTATTTCATTAAGCACAATATAAGCTGTTAGGTGTTAGCCTGTCACACACACACGCTGGCAGGCAGGCATATGCAATTAGATTACACAGAAAAAAATTATTAAATAAAATAAATGATGTTCTAGCCCTAAAAAGGAAATTTTGGGTTGCTGTCCTTCAGATGGAAGGCTCTGGAAGGGAGTGTATGCTGCTGATTGGCTGGAATGTGTCTGCTGACTGTGAGGTGCAGGGTCAAAGTTTCCTCAATGATAAAGTATAGGGGGCGAACCGAAAAGCGCATGTGTTTGCCATCCGCTGCGAACACGAACATGCCAAAATCGCCACGAATAGTCCGCGGGCGAACTGTCTGCGACATCTCTACTTATTACCATAATTTGTATGCATTTTATTTTGCTCTATAGAGGAACAACATTGGTACAGTATTTATAAGGTATGCAATCAGCCATATGTCTCATTTAATTACAAGAGACCAGATCTATCACAGTTTGTGGATGATATTTATTAAAGGGAACCTGTCACCCCAACAGGTTGTAGCTTTCATTTTAAAGGACATTAAAAGCTGTACTAGCAGTTTTTCCATAAACGAAATTTCGGAAATATTCATAATTGATTTTACAGCTCCAGTATGATAATGTGTAGCTCAGTAACCCAATGTGTGGCTCAAAAGTACCTTATAAGGTATACCGCAATCCTCTGGGAGAGAGATCTAACAGCCAGATAACATTTCAGATCTTTATTTTGGCCACCACAGAGAGAAGACGATGGTTATCCTAATTAAAGCAGCTAATAAATATGTGGAAGCTGCTTCATTGTATATAAATACAGCAACAAAATGGAAATTTGGAACACAATGACAGACTCCCATGCTCTTTAAGAATCTAAAAAACAAAACGAAAACAAAAAACTGTTTCTGGGGTGAAAGAGTCCCTTTAAGATAGCATTTTGCAGATGGTATCATCACACACATACTCCCATGAACCATATTCTTATGCTCCTAATAGAAATGTCTCTTTTTTTTTACTACAAAAGAATTACAGAAATAAAATTCAATGCAGAGTAATAAAATTATATAATTCATCCAGCACTAAAGGAAATCTTTAAAACAGCTAGCTACAGATAATTCTCTCTCTCCTATTAATAATCAGTTAAGATGAAATGTGCATATTATTCTGTACAATATATCCAAAGTTATATAAATGCCCTAATGTGAATTAATAATATAGTTTATAAACAACAACAACTTAAAATGAAAAAAAATTATAGAATGGGAATAGGAATGCCTTGAATAAACAAACATTAATCCTTAGAAATTAGATTAATGTTAGAAGATTCATAACTGCAGCATTACAATATTCCTTGTAATGATATTTAAAGAAGCCAATGTAACTCTGAGCTACATGGTAATAGAAAACCAATGTATATAAGTCGATGCAAAATACAAATAATAACCAGTATAAATGTTCTATTCTAACTATAATAGAGTATTTATCAAAATTATAATCAACTCAAATACTGGGAAGTTTGCTAAAATATTTTTCTCCAGAATATGTCCGTTATTATTCTGGCTGGGTCAACCTTTTTATGGCAAACGTCTGAGAACTGCTGCACATGTTTATTTATTTGTGTATTTTCTTAGCTATATGTACTTAGAATTAATTATTAAACACAACAGGCTAGATTAATTAAGCAGAATATTGGAAAATGCCAACCCTTTACACTAGCATACTGGCCACCCTATATACACCTCAACATTTATCAAGCAGCAGTTGCACGCCATTCGATATGACAGAAAACATGTGCATCCAGTTAAACAGCATAAAAATGCATATGAATAAGCCAACAATAATAATTTTGAACACATTTGATCTCTACCTTTTCTTGAGAAGCTGTAATGAAATAGAGCATATTGTATTAAAAATAATGGGGAATATAAGAACTGAAATTAAAAAATTAAAAACAATAATAGTAATAGCAATGATAAAAACATTTTTTATAATAGCACAATTTGCTTCTTCAAGGGGGCTTGATATGAACCTAGTTCAAACGTACCATAACAGCATTGTGTGGTTCTTGTTCTCTGTGGCACAAAAGATGGCTTCTGAAGAGGACAACGCTCAAAGGTAAAGGCAGAGAATACTGGATACAGGTTACTAGTGGCCTATGGCAAGACCACTCCCCAATTCAGGGCACAAACACAAAAATCAGCCTCACACTGTGGATATGTGAAACTAGGACTGAACATTTATTGAATTATAGAACCACCATATTTATACATCTTGCATACAACACCCTTGTGTTCCTTTGTGTATGTGTGTGATATCAGCACATCTGCCTATGCTCTTGAGATAAAACTCACCTATAGCTAGCTAGAGGTAACAACCTTGATGTTAATCTCCAGTGTTTGCTCAGGATTTCTAAGTAGGAGTCATCTGCCTTAAATCAAGGCCTATATATGTGCAGATGCAATGGTCTGCAGTTAAACATCTATGCAGAGCATTTTTACCATTTCCACATATATTCTGTTCTATATCACATTTTCCCTCTATAACGTATTATAACTAGGATACAAGATCACAATGTGCAGGCAACATATAACCCAAACAACAATAATACGTAATCACAATGCAACAATGTCATACTCCTTGGCCATATGCATAATTAATGGTAATATTACAGTCAATAAACAATGTAAACATAAATATATATATATAAATATATATATATATATATATATATATATGCATGTGTGGAATTGTGCTTTTCTTTAATGTATAGACCTGTCACTGAAAAACATTTTATGATGCTCTATATACTACAAACCAATATCAAATATGCCATCCATTAAGACATGACACCACTTAATACACATTTTGTTTCCTACTGACAGATTCATATATTCAATTTGTTAAAATTTGCCAGTTTTAGAGTGCAGCACAAATGACATCCACTCTTTGATAAATATAACTTATGGTTTCATAGAAATGAGTGTAGCTAGCTGTGATGAAGGAATTGTTATATATATATATATATATATATATATATATATATAAAAGCACACACAAACTGCTTCCACCTCAAAAAACAGAACAAAAAAATACACATTTCCCCTGCAGTTGGATTCTGGCTGGAACACACAATGTCTTCACTCATAGATCTAAACTGCTGGTGTATAGTTTGCTATAAGGTAATATTTCCCAATGTGTGTTCCATGGAACCATGAGGAGCACAAGCTAATTGCTTCAAGAGCTTACACACTGTAGAAACCTCTGTGCTAACCTTGAACTAGTCATGTAAAGAAAATATGAGGTTGATGGTGATGGAAATTGGCTTGTGGTGCTCCACTGGAGTCAAGTAGAAGTTTCTCCAATACTTATGAGATACAAAATAAGGTTCCATGGATGAAAACAAACATTCTCAGTCTTTTTAAATTGCGATTCGGCAAATTAAAAAGGGCTCTTTTTAAGCACAGAGCATATTTTTTTACAAAAGTTTTTAGTTAGTGAAGACCTTGCTTTTGGAAAGAAGTTGACTAACTAAAAACTTCTGTAAAAAAAATGCTATGTGCTTAAATAGAGCCCTTTTTAATTTGCTGATTTACAATTTAATAAGGCTGTCTGTGTTTGCAATTATAATACATACTTTAAGCATAAAAAGGTTGGATACTCATAAATTAGTTAATACCTCTTTTGTCCTTGTAAACTGGTCATCAAGAACTAAAATAAGTTAAAAGAAATTGCCAGTAAAGGGTATGCTTATGGTCGACAAAAAAGTGAGATATTCTACAACAAAAACTGTATAAAATGAAACATCCATTTGTTTCTTTAAAAACACCTTTCTGAAGTGTTTTAAAACGTATGTATGCCACCTTTAACGGTTTACTCAACCTACTGGGTTGCAAATCAATAGGGCTCTTTATCATCCTTTGGAGCTTACTGCTATTTCCCTTGCTGTGAACTCCTGCCACTCAGCGATGCTGTATTTTTTTTAGTTCTCTCACTAATCTTGATGGTGACAAAATTATAGTACTACTTGATAAGGATAATCAGAGAAAAGGCAATGCTTAAGTGTTTATTTTAAGAAACAAAAAAATGACTTTTCTGTTTCTCTCATGAGAATGCATTTTCAGGAACATACAAGCATTTTATACATGCAGGAAAATCATATTCATGTTACTACAATATCTGAGAACTGTGCTAAACTGAAAATGAAAGATATGCCATATATAATCACGTCACAAGAAAATTTGCTATGGTGGCTAAAAATAATTATTTACAAAACTAACTATCTTTTGTACTAAATAACGGGATACATTCACAAAGCTGTTGCAGGGGCTGTGATAGCAATTTCCTAATAGGATGCTTAGTGAAGACCTTCAGTATTTGCAGAAGCAACTCACATATCATATTAAGCACTACTGACACTCTGTTATTTAAAAATATTACAGCTAAGTGTAGGTAACATAACTATATAGAAAAAAAACAACAATATATAATTTATACCATGTAATTTTGTTAATTGTTTGGAATGTTAATTATAACAGCCCACACTGTTTTCTATATTCTTGAGTAATTCTAAACTCTTGATATGATTCAACAGGCATCACATATGCGATTATACAATTAAAACAATGATTTGTTTTCTGTATTATTAAATAATTTAAACTTCTGAATAATCTGCAAGTCTGTGACAATTAAAACAAGAGAACTCACTTCCAATATCTGGTCTCAACTTTTTATCATATTCCTTCAGTAACTTGTTGAGTATCAGCGTGGCATCTGTGTCTTGTGTTTTTGGTGCCAATACCCATTTTTGGTTTACTGTTAAATCTTCATATTCATCATCTTCAATCTTCCTGGAGCTGCAGTAAGAAAATATAAAACAAGTATTATTACCTAGAATACATTTTGAAATTTCAAACAAACAGTAAATTCAAACTAGTCTTTCATTATTTTTGTTAACAATACTTTGAAAAAGCAATTGGTAAAATAACATTGATGCCAGTCCAGTATAATAACTTCTGTACAAGACATGGTCATATACTGAATTGAAAAACATTAAACAGATTTGCATAAAATATTTTAAAGATCAGAAGTTTTAAATGACACAGCTTCTTATAGCTGAGCTGCTCAAATCTAAAATTAATACATTTATGAATAATATTCTATCAGATTGCTTATCAATAGATGTCACTTTGGAAGATTCACACACACACACACAAGATAATATTTAAAGAAACTTTAAGATCTTTGCTTATGAAGGATGCAATCAGTGCATGTCCACTACTGTGAGGTGACTGTGCTTCAGGAACTATAATGATCTTATGAAGTAGAACAGAAACAAGAAACCTGCTATATCAACCCTTCAACTCATAATTTTCCAATATGGCTTCTCTAGTCTTTTGACCATGATTAAATCCTATGTGACGCCTGAACCATATAAAATGCCATTCTGGTATTTTATTCATCAGCTTTACCTGATACAGCCATGCCTGTGATATATTAATAAGTTTATAATTGGGGGGAAATGAATATTTAATTGCTCTGAGATTCACTTTGCTCATAAATAACATCATAACTAATGTCTTTAAAATCTGAGAAGTAATTCTGCTATCTGGAATTTACAACACAAGATCCAAGCCATATAGTGCAAGTCTGTTGTTTACTGGTTAATTAACTATGACATAATGGGTCTTATATGGTTTGTATTTATAAATATGGAGACAAAAAATATCTGATTTCTTCTTAAAGTATATACACAATAAGGCCTAATGAGGAGACTGCACTTCACAGATCACTGACTGAGATTGAGACTTGGTTTTCTATATGTTATTTCTTCACTTAGGAAAGTGTTTGTAATCTATATATTCTCTTCTATGTGGAGTGCAGTGAAAAAAGCAACAGTAAAGCTATGCCTTGAAAATACCAGTGCAGGGAATTCATATACTGTACATCCATCTAAATCATATAGGAGCTGGACTAAGGAGGCTCACTTCAGTATATTAAGATATTACAATCATTAGCACTACATGTAACCATCAGACAATCAAGACTATAACATTTTCATGCAACATAATGTTAGTTCACAAAGTTTTAAAGGGACAGTATGTTGATCATCACAATATATACCTACTATAGAGTTATATTATAGCAATCACGCGTTAAGGAAACATAGTTAAAGATAATTTCCACTAATGGAAATGTACTATGTATTAATCATGAGTCGGAACATTTTAACAACAGAACAATTACTATGTTTAAATAAATATATTATACCTAGCCACTAGGTCCTAGTGATTTTTTAGTCACTGCCCTGTTGCACTTAATATCATCTTTTTTTTTCTTCAAATAAACAAATTGCAATAAAGTAAAAAATTACCCTCTTCTACACATCGCATTACAGATAAAGACTTTGATGACTATGCTAAGCCAAGTGAGGGTATATC
Source organism: Discoglossus pictus (assembly GCA_027410445.1). NCBI lineage: Eukaryota > Metazoa > Chordata > Amphibia > Anura > Alytidae > Discoglossus > Discoglossus pictus. The sequence continues at coordinate 302,243,846 of CM050164.1, read as the reverse complement.
CAACACTGCAAGCTGGGGATGGACTTGGTTTCAAACACAAGAAGGTAAAATGTTACCTTTTACAAGTTTTCAATTCTGTTAATATTACAAAAGAAATTATACTGTTCTAAATAAATTAACAGCCGGGGGAATTCAACATTCAATGTAACAAATTGTTTGTAAATAAAAAATAAAAAAAATAGTATAAATTGACCCTGATTGTATTGAAAAATGTAATAAACACAATCTGAACAATTAACTTTTGGTAGAGATATTAACTGGCAATGTAATCTCCATCTTCAATTTCCTTGCAGATATGAACATAATCAATCAACTTCAGTACATCTGAACCATTACTATTCTGTGAAAAGCAATGGTCTAAATGGAGAAAATAAAAGAGAAAATCATCTATGAGGATCTAAGAATGTGTGCTCCTACTAAATTATAACAACCCAATGCAAACCAGAACACTTACCAGGCTCGAAATACTGATAATAAGAAGAAGACCATTAGAAGCTTAGCAGACATGGCTGCAAAGGATATTACCAGGAAAAATATATAAAAAGCTGGACATAGACTTTATGAAGCAAAGATAACCACAGGCAGAAATTGATAGTCTTGTTCTTCTTTATAATCCCAGTTCCAAATAGGCTATTTACTTTGAATGTCTCCAATGCAGTAGCATGCTTCAACATGTGAACATAAGGCAGGCTCCCAAGTCCAGGGCTAGTTTTGTGCAGATGAAGATCCTGCACTTTAATTGTAATTGTGACAATCAGTTGCTTGGAATAATGCAGCTCCTTCTGCTTTTCTTTTTTACTGCCATGAACCTTCGACTGTTTATGCATGAATGATATAGTCTTGCAAGTGGTAATCCACAGCAATGAAGCGCACAAGGCACAGTGGAAGAAGCGCACCTATTTCCAAAGAGTAATTACACCTTCAGTTCCAGTAGGTGTAGTGTCAAAGTCAGTATCCCCACCAGATCCTGTATCCCTCTCTTGCAAAGCAGCATGCAGCTCCTATCACCGCCCCTGCCTCTCTCACAGCAGATCTACCCTTTGATCATTTAAGGTGGATTAGCACAGTGGCTGTACATCTAAAGATGACAAAATAAATAAAACCAATCCAAGTACTGGCCCATAAGAATCCTCTAATTACTTATATGTAGATTACAGCATTTCTGCTTATTGTTTAATCAAAGCTGCTGCCCAGATAATCACTAAAAATAACTAAATAAAAATGCTTTCATCATGAAAACTAAATGTAAGCATATAAAATGCCAAGATATAAATATCTATAATCAGAGGACTCTTGGAACCAAAATGAGCAAATATCCTGGGTGCTAATCTAAATGGAGGAATTATGCTGCATTCACAGGACTTGCAATGAATAATCAGATGTTTTTATGTTTCTGTGCCAGCATGGACTATTCTCAAGACATTTTGTACAAGGGAAAAACAGCTATTTAAATTTAAAAAAACAACAAACCAAAAAGATTGCCAAGTAACTTTGCCAATTGCTAAAATAGATCTAGATAGCTTTACATTATGCAGTAGTGAAATTAGTACCTTTATTCTTACCTGCAAAATAATATATGCACCTTATTAACCAATGCCCTAATAATGTTGTTTGTGGTATTCTCATATCATATGAAGTGGAGTCCCCTTCTGGGTCACTACCTTGTCGTGGTGATGGGACTTGTGAGCTATGCCATGTAGTATCACCCAAGATGGGCAAGTCATAGCAGAGAGGTCATACAAACTATGGTCCACAGGAAAAGGAACTGGCAACACACTCACAGTGCACCACTACTTTACTATGTAAGGGTTATCATCTGCCACTACTCTAACCCTGAACCCTAACCCCTGCTCCTGAACCTAACGCTAACCCTAACAACAAATTGAATAAAGACTCAGTGACACAGTGGAGCCACCTAGTAGCCGCTGCATGCCACTGCTGGCAGGGAAGAAATGGGAACGGTTCAACTGTACTTTTTATTCACCTGACCCTGGCTCCATTTTGAATGTGGCCAGCCAGGATTGTGATATCACTACTTTTGGTCTAATCCATTTAACAACACTGAGGTTAAGTAAGTTGTGTTATTTCCCTCTTCCCCTACACAAAAGATTGGCAGCTGCAGTGCCGCCACCAACCGCTAGATGGTGCTGCCGATTTTCCAAGTAGTACGGCACAATGCAAATAAGGCGCACAGACAGAAGAGGCCTTGAGGTATGAGAGGCACTCCCGAAGCCCTCGAGGGCCGAGTTCCTGCGCCAAATCTGTTAGGTTTCTGTTGCAGGTCAACAGGAATTCACTAGTTGCTAAGTGGGGACTGCAGCAAGCAAAGTGAAAAGATAGCATGGACTACATACAAAATGCAGTAAAGATAAGATTACAAGAATTGCTTCTCATGCTGTTTATGTATACCTATTTAACATAAGTTAAACTCTTTTCCCTCTTCAAATTCGGCAATCAACCACTAGATGGCGCTGGCGATTTTCAGTGCCCATACATAGAGTTAGGGTTAGGTAAACTTTCAGGGTTAGGGTTAAGGTGAGGGTTAGGGTAACCTTCTAAGGTTACAAATTGTGTGAAATATCGTCAGCACTGCAAAATATCCACATCGCTATCTAGCTGCTACTTGCTGGCACTGCAGCTGTCAGTGCTGGCGAATTTAAAACGGGATAGATCCTAACTCTGTCCATGCATCAGGTTTCTATAATATGCAAAATAAAATAATGACTAGATTGATTAAACAAATGCACTTCATTAATGTGTAGCATTTGAGGAATTAAGTGCTATAATCCTTTATTTCCAAGGGCTAATAGATATTTATAATCAATGCAGAATTTGAAAACAGTACCGAGTTGCTTAAGATTTAACTAGTGTGGTCCCCAAGAAGCATGTTATCGGTTTATCTTATGTGGTCTCATACTGAAAGGCACTAATAATAATGCTGTATATTGCGGAGATTACTAGTAAATATATGTTGTCAACATGTAGTGCTTAGCTGTAGGAAAACTAGATCACGAACACTGCATTACGTCGGGTGTCAGTCTGACAACAAAAACAATTTCCCCAGGCTTTGCTTCTCTGCAGTTGCTGAAATACAACAAACTACTGCATCAGTCTGTCTTAAGAACCCCAAACTCAGCTATATAGATAAAGTAATTCAGCACTTACAAACCATTTTGAAATAAATCTTTAAAACATTTATAGACAGATAACAGTAGGAAATTCAGTCATGGGCATCCTCAGATCTTCTTGAAGGGACAGTGGAAAAAACACTAAAATATCCTCAGTAAAATGATCTCAATGTAGACAACCAAATGCATAAAAACACACAAATATATGGGATACACAAACACTTACATAGACATACATCCACACACAAAAACTGCTACATATATATAAGCACACAACCATAAACTCACATATACTGTTACATAAACACTTATAAACATTGTTCATACACAATAACATATATTTACACCCAATGCCTCTAAACCTATAGACCATTTTGTCATACTGCTATTCAATTTGGGGATTCTGAAAATGTCATCATATCTTCAAAGTTCCTTAGCAGAATATTGTTGTTTAGTTGTTCAGTCGTCTCTGACTCTACGTGACCCTATGGACCTCAGTATGTCAAGCACATCTATCATTGTCTCTTGTTGTGCTTATCCACAAGGTTATATTGGCAAAGATGCTAGATAGGGTTTCCAGTTCCGGATCTATCCCGTTGTAAATTCGCCAGCACTGACAGCTGCCATTAAGTAGCCGCTACATAATGTTGTGGGTATTTTGCAGAGCTGCCGATATTTCACACAAGTTGTAGCCTTTGACGGTTACCCTAACCCTCACCCTGAAAGTTAACCTAACCCTAACTCTATGGTATGGGTACTGAAAATTGGCAGCGCCATCTAACGGTTGGTGGGCAGCACTGCTGCTGCCACCACTGGTGAATTCTTGGCGAATTTGAAGAGGGAATCGACCCTAGTTCCTTCTCCTACAGACTGCAATTTTTCTTACCTCTCTGCTATGACCTGCCCATCTTGGGTGACCCTACAGGTTTATTGAAATACACAGAAGGGGCCTAAGCAGAATGCAAATTACCAAACACTGATCTATACTGAATGGTGCAGACTTGACACATACAGCAAGATTCATACATACCTTGGATCTATACCTCTTTGCCATTGCATTTCTTCGGCAGCACTGACAGCTGCAGTTACAGGAGCCATCCGGCAGAGGGTGCTGTCAATTTACGGGCGCCAGCATGTTTGTGGTAAGGCAAAAAACTACTCCCCCCTCCAACGTGGCGCTACTCGACGATGCTGAGTCAACAGCGAGGCCATCACTATGTTTGACGCGGGCACTCTGCTCCCCCAGGGCCTCGGGCAGGCCTCTCATAGCTCAAGGCCTCTTCTGTCAGCGCGCCTTATATGTTATGTGCAGAAGTATCCGAAAATCCGCAGCGCCATCTGTCGGTTGGCGGCGGGTTTGCAGATGTCAGAATGTGAAGAGGGAAAGGACCCATCCCTGCTATATGAATTGAATGGGTTTCAAATAAGCCCAAATTTAACTTTAAACTGGACTCAATATATAAAATGGACTAGGCTGTGCACACACTAGATATACACAGAGTGGAGTAACATATACACGAAACAGTGCACCAGACTGAGCATACACACTGGAAAAAACATAATGTACTGGACTGTGCACAGATTGAATTTAACTAATCACACAGACACAAACAAAGTGAGTGTGGTCTGAGCACACACTCAGTTGAGCAAATACAAAGTGGACCTGAACTGACCACATCATGGACATACTGCACAGTGGGTTGCACCGAACACATGCTGAAAACATTGGACTGGACTAAATACTTACACAGTGACATAGCAAATGGACTGAGCACACACTGAACTGAACATTTACACTAGAATACACAGGAGGTGCAGCCCAACACCAAAGTGTCTCAGCTGAAAATTAAATCTAAAAATCTTTTGCCTGTCTGTCTTGCCGACATAAGGACAAAGGTGTTAATAAGGTGACTGTTACATGAAAAAGTAACCTTAATTAGAGTTACCTCCACTGGTAGATCCATAACACACATTATTTCTGGACAAAACTGGTCATCTGAAACTTTTTATAATTTAACAATGAAACATGTTCAACTATACATTTTTAAATATAGTAGTACAGTACAGGAGCAATGTGCTCATTTTTACATTGTATTAAAATAAAAGAGAATTAACCCTCCAATCCCCTCTGAATGTCTAACTGCAAATATTATATTACACAGCTTTCTAGCAAAGCAGTCGGATTGTGTAGCAATTCACTAGAGATAGAGGGATGTAGTGATTCACTGCCCATTCACCTGCTCTCATTCCCATATTATAATTACAAATTCATTACAGTTGTAATTTATAAACTTGGGGGAATAATTTGCACTCAGTGTAATCCACTTTATGTGACCAGGGTTAACGATTGGTGCAGTCTAGTGCTATAACAGTGTTCAAAGTGTCTCCTCAGTGCAGTTCTCTTTAATTATCCCCAGTGTGTGCCCTGAGTATGTACATTACACTGTGTATGTGCCTTGAGTATGTGCACTCAGTGCATTACACCGTGTATGTGCCTTGAGTATGTGCACTCAGTGTATTACACCGTGTATGTGCCTTAAGTATGTGCACTCAGTGCATTACACCGTGTATGTGCCTTGAGTATGTGCACTCAGTGCATTACACCGTGTATGTGCCTTGAGTATGTGCACTCAGTGCATTACACCGTGTATGTGCCTTGAGTATGTGCACTCAGTGCATTACACCGTGTATGTGCCTTGAGTATGTGAACTCAGTGCATTACACCGTGTATGTGCCTTGAGTATGTGCACGCAGGGCATTACACTGTGTATGTGCCTTGAGTATGTCCAGTGCACTCAGTGTATTACACCTTGTATGTGCCTTGAGTATGAAAACTCAATGCATTACACCGTGTATGTGCCTTGAGTATGTGAACTCAGTGCATTACATTGTGTATGTGCCTTGAGTATGTGCACGCAGTGCATTACACTGTGTATGTGCTTGAGTATGTGCACTCAGTGCATTACACTGTGTATGTGCTTTGAGTATGCTAACCGCTGTCCACTATGTATGTGCTGAGTATGCTAACCGCTGTCCACTGTGTAAATGCCTCACATGTTTGCTAAGTGCAACTGTTTGTTCAGTTCAGGCCACTGTGTAAGTGTTCAGTGTGTATATGCCCAGTGTGTCTTTGTGCTCTGTCCCATTTGTGTGCAATGTGCAATTCAATGTACATTACTGTTATTTAAATACATGTATGGATTGAATTGGCAAAGGCTAGTTTATTAGTGCAGAATTAAATGGCATGCTTTCTGTTATGTTTTGTGTATATCAATGTACAGTATCACCTTATTGCAAATGTGGTTAGCTGCCTTCTCTCCCCAAGCTCAGAAGACTTGAAATATGAATATTACCATGCATTCTCTTTAATAGCAGTGATGCAATTAATCCCAAAACAGGTATGCAAAAGCTATATTTTTTACTTCATGTCCCAACCAATCTATTTACATTGTTTTAAATTTTTAATTGATTAAAGGTCATGTTCGTATTTCAGTTGGCACAAATACATCTCTTTTTACGCCACTGTCTGTCACTAAAAATGTCCACAGATCTCATGGACATTAAATCTGGTCAGTTCACTTTTCTGGCTGAATCAAGAACATGAATCTAATCAGTACGGTATTGTGTGTCCCCATATTATAGTCTCAAAAATTAATTATGAAGTTAAACACTTTTGTGTACCCGACTTCCCTAAAGGAGCAGTTTCATCTATATTCCTAATATAAAAATGTAACACCGAAATATTGCATAGGTAAGACATCCCTGCCATGATGTGTTTCTACCTAATATTTTATCATTTTGAATATCCATTTTCTTGCATACTATCAGCCTTATTAAATTGTGATTTGGCCAATTGAATAGGGCTCTATATAAGCACAGAGCATATTGTTTTTACAGAAGTTTTTAGTTAGTGAAGATCTTGCTTTTGGATAGAAGTTCACTAACTAAAAACTTCTGTAAAAAAATATGCTCTGTGCTTATAAAGAGCCCTATTCAATTGGCCAAATCGCAATTTAATAAGGTTGTATATATGGACATATACACTTTCATACTTGCCAAGAGTCCTTCTTTTTCGGGGACAGTTATTTTTTAAGGTACTTAACTGAGAAAACCAGTGTCGGAGCTAGTGAATGGAGGGCCCCAGTGCAAATGAATTTGCTTTGTTACAATTTCTTTATAAACGTTAGGAAAGGGTCCCTAACATGCTGTGGACATGTGTGCCTTGCACCTGCTGCCCCATCAATAGATGCACCACTGGTGATAACCCTTCCCCTATAAGGGTGTCAGATTTCTAAGTCACCACTAGTGATGTCCCGAACAGTTCTCCGGAGAACTATTCGCAGCGATTTTCGCATGTTCTCCTTCGACGCGAACGGCGAACACATGCGCTTTTCGGTTCGCCCCTTATACTTTATCATTGAGGAAACTTTGAACATCATTTATTTTATAATTATTTTTTTTTAATCTATGCCTGCCTGCCAGTGTGTGTGTGTGACAGGCTAACACCTAACAGCTTACATTGTGCTTATTTTTACTACTCATACCTGGTGGGGTAATATACATTGAAAACAACCATTTTTTTCCTGTAATCTAATTTCAGTTGCCTGCCTGTGTCAGGCTCACAGCTTATATTGTGCTCAGTGAAATAAAACAACACTTTTTTTTGACTGTAATAGATTGAATAGCAATTGCCTGCCTACAGGCGTGTGTGTGAAGCCTATTGCATCTACTCTGCCAACTTTTGCTAGTGCACAGTGATACGTCATATCTGGTGCAACCGTAGTGTACAGTGAAATAAAACAACACTTTTTTTACTGTAATCGATTGAATATCAGTTGCCTGCCTACAGGCGTGTGTGTGAAGCCTATTGCATCTACTCTGCCAACTTTTGCCAGTGCACAGTGATACGTCATATCTGGTGCAACCGTAGTGTACAGTGACATAAAACAACACTTTTTTGACTGTAATCAATTGAATATCAGTTGCCTGCCTACAGGCGTGTGTGTGAAGCCTATTGCATCTACTCTGCCAACTTTTGCCAGTGCACAGTGACACTCATATCTGGTGTCACAGTAGCTTGTACGCATAGTACCACTAATCAGAAAAAAAATGACAGGCAGAGGCAGGCCACCCCGCAGGGGCCGTCGTGGTCGTGGTGCTGTGATTCCCTTTGGCCCTAGAATAATGCCCAGTTTTCAGAGGCAACGTACCCTGAACTTGAAAAGTTCTGAGGACATGGTTGACTGGCTAACACAGGACACCCAATCTTCTACTGCTTCCGCTCAGAACCTAGACGCACCATCCTCCTCCAGCTTAGCTTCGGGCACCTCTCCAGTTACCACTCGCCCGCCTGCCGCCACCACCAACACTAGCACCACAGCCGCTTCACTTGATCCGTCAGCAGAGTTATTTACACATCCGTTGGAAGAAATGAGTGATGCGCAAACATTAGTGCCAGAGGATGTAGATAACAGGGATATGTCCCAGTCAAGCAGCATTACACACATGGACATACGGTCTGATGATGATGATGTTGTACCCGGTGCTGCTTCCTTTGTTGAGTTGTCAGATACAAGTGAAGCGATTGATGATGACGATGCGTCCGTGGATGTCACGTGGGTGCCCGCTATAAGAGAAGAAGAACAGGAGAAAAGTTCAGATGGGGAGACAGAGAGGAGGAGGAGACGAGTTGGAAGCAGGGGGAGGTCGTCGCAAGTAGCTAGTGGCAAAGTCAGACAGCATGCATCGGCACCCGGGGTCAGCCAGACAGCACGCCAGTCAACGCATGCTGTTGCCACCCCCAGAATGCCGTCATTGCAAAGCTCAGCAGTGTGGCAATTTTTTGGTGTGTCTGCCTGTGACAACAGCGATGCCATTTGCAACCTGTGCGAAAAGAAACTGAGTCGTGGGAAGTCCAACACCCACCTAGGTACAACTTCTTTGCGAAGGCACATGATGTTACATCACAAACGCCTATGGGATCAACACATGAGTACAAGCAGCACACAAAGTCAAAGCCGCCATCCTCCTCCTGGTCCAGCATCTTCAGCCACGTCAACCACTGCTGCCCTGCTTGCCCCCTCTCAACCATCCACCACTCCGTGTCTCTGCTCACAGTCAGGTGTCTGTCAAGGACATGTTTGAGAGTAAGAAGCCAATGTCACAGTCACCCCCTTGCCCGGCAACTGACAGCTGGCTTGTCTGAACTCTTAGCCTGCCAGCTTTTACCATACAAGCTGGTGGAGTCTGAGGCGTTCCAAAAATTTTGAGCTATTGGGACACCGCAGTGGAAGGTAGCCGGCCGAAATTTCTTTGCACAAAAGGCAATCCCCAACCTGTACTCGATTGTGCAAAAGGAAGTAATGGCAACTCTGGCACACAGTGTTGGGGCAAGGGTCCATCTGACCACTGATACCTGGTCTGCAAAGCATGGTCAGGGCAGGTATATCACCTACACTGCCCATTGGGAAACCTGGTGACGGCTGTCAAGCATGGAATACGTGGCTCAAATTTGAAGTGGGAGGACCGACCAAGCATCTTTTTCCATCTCCCGCTTCCAAAAATCCATGCCATATACACGTCCCCTGATAGTGGACGTAACAGGGATTAAACCGATAGGAATAGTACTACTTAACAGTACACACCTTATAATAACGCAGAGGCAACACGTATAATCTTCCATGCTTTGCAGTGGAAGCCCCCAGACTCTGACCTATGTATAATCTTCCATGCTGTGCAGTGGAAGCCCCCAGACTCTGACCTGTGTATAATCTTCCATGCTGTGCAGTGGAAACCCCCAGACTCTGACCTGTGTATAATCTTCCATGCTGGGCAGTGGAAGCCCCCAGACTCTGACCTGTGTATAATCTTCCATGCTGGGCAGTGGAAGCCCCCAGACTCTGACCTGTGTATAATCTTCCATGCTGTGCAGTGGAAGCCCCCAGACTCTGACCTGTGTATAATCTTCCATGCTGTGCAGTGGAAGCCCCCAGACTCTGACCTGTGTATAATCTTCCATGCTGGGTAGTGGAAGCCCCCAGACTCTGGGAGTCTGAAGAAGAGAAGTCAGAGGAGGAAGGTGGCTTTGAGGAGGTGGAAGACCAAACACAGCAGGTGTCCCAGGGGGCTTGTTGTCACCTTTCGGGGACCCTTGGTGGCTGGGTGGAGGAAGAGACCTTCCATGACATAAGTGAGGACAAGGAACGGAACATGGCTAGCTTGGTATCCAACCTTGTGCAAATGGGGAGTTTGCGGTTGTGCAAAGGGACTGTTTGCGGTTGTTTGCGGTGCATTACACGGGGAGATTGGTCCGTTACTGTGAAGCGGGTGTAACCCTTACACTACCTGTTCGATACAACATCATATCTGATGTTATAAAGCATGTTATTCCAAACAATTTAGGAATGTTAGGTGATTTATGCCCTTTATGGCTTAAAACCAGACTCTGCATCAACTATGTAATTTTCCGTGGGAGTTTTGCCATGTATCCCCCTCCGGCATGCCACAGTCCAGGTGTTAGTCCCCTTGAAACAACTTTCCCATCACTATTGTGGCCAGAAAGAGTCCCTGTGGCTTTTGAAATTCACCTGCCCATTGAAGTCTATGTGGTTCGCCGATGTTCACCAGTTCGCGAACATTTGATGGAAGTTCGCGTCCGCTATTCGCGAACCGAAAATTTGATGTTCGCGACATCACTAGTCACCACTTAAAGTTACTGAAGGAAAAAGCTTTTTCTTATCTTATATTTTTGGTACAGTCAGGGGCCCTGTGCAGTAGTTGCACTATGAGGTAAGTGACCAGTTACACATTTAAAGAACATCTCTGTAGTCTCATTTGAAAGTTGTGAGGCTCATAAAAAAAATACCACAAAGGGTGAAATGATTCTAAGGACTGGTCATGGTACAAGAATGTAGTATATTTGTTATTTTCTTTTATTCATGTTGGCTGATGTGTTTGGTTGGTTGCAGAGCATTGAGCTATCTGATTATTAAGCTAATTATTCATTAGAATATTATGTTTCGGTTGCAGATTCCTCTTGTATATAAAGAACATTTGTAATACAGTATAATATACCGTTTTTGTGTGCACCTGGTCTCTAATTACGTATAGTCTGTAACACAACTTTATTGTTTACCTGTTTATATAATGGCATGATGAGAAACATGTTAGAGCACTACATCTTTTGCTACAGAGATACAGAGATTCATGATTCTCAGATGTGACCCCCTTGGCAAGGTGTTCTTGGAAACAATAGATGTTGGTAGCTCTTTACTTATGCTTGTATATATTATATCTTTATCACTCCTTTCTGCTCATAAATAAGTATTTTATCACGTCCAATGTTACCCTTGACATTTCCTCTGTGCTCTGTTCATTCAGCTTGCAATAATGTCACACAGAATGGAGCTGATGAGACTTAACTATTATATTAAATGCAATAAAATCACTGGATACTATGAAAAACTACCTATGCTTACCTATGCCAAAGATTTTAAAAGAAATATATTTAAAAAAAAATTGACTTTTTAAAAATATTGGTTATTCAAAAAAGTTTTACACACCATGGGTGCATTTACTTTTCAGTGATTTTATAAATATATATTGTGCAGTACATAAGCCAAGTAGGACTGCCTTATACTTTTTTTTTTAAATATATTGATTTGCACTGTTCTTTTTCATGTATAGTTTATTGGTTATCGACCGCTCAACATTTGAAATGACCAAAGAGGCCATTATTGGGTTCATCACCATTCTGTGGGCCTAATTCAAATGTGATTTGGCCAATTGAATAGGGCTCTATTTAGGCACAGAGCATATTTTTTTATAGAAGTTTTTAGTTAGTGAACTTCTATCCAAAAGCAAGTTATTCACTAAAAATGTCAGGTTTCTGTAAAAAAATAAGACAAAGATAAATCATTTCAGAACTTTTTTCACCTTTAATGTGACCTACAAACTGTACAACTCAATTGAAAAAGAAACTGAAATCTTTTAGGTGGAGGGAAGAAAAGTAAAAAATAAAAATAATGTGGTTGCATAAGTCTGCACACCATCTTATAACTGGGGATGTAGCTGTATTCAGAATTAAGCAATCACATTCCAAATTGTGTTAAATAGGAGTCAGCATACACCTGCCATCATTTAAAGTGGCTCTGATTAACCCCAAATAAAGTTCAGCTGCTCTAGTTGGTCTTTCCTGAAATTTTCTTAGTCGCATCCCACAGCAAAAGCCATGGTCAACAGAGAGCTTCCAAAGCGTCAGAGGGATTTTATTGTTAAAATGTATCATTCAGGAGAAGGGTACAAAATAATTTCCAAAGCATTGGATATACCATGGAACACAGTGAAGACAGTCATCATCAAGTGGAGAAAATATGGCACAACAGTGACATTACCAAGAACTGGAGCTCCCTCCAAAATTGATGAAAAGACAAGAAGAAAACTGGTCTGGGAGGCTACCAAGAGGCTACAGCAACATTAAAGGAGCTGCAGGGATATCTGGCAAGTACTGGCTGTGTGGTACATGTGACAATAATCTCCTGTATTCTTCATATGTCTGGGCTATGGGGTAGGGTGGCAAGACGAAAGCCTTTTCTTATGAAGAAAAACATCCAAGCCAGGCTACATTTTGCAAAAACACATCTGAAGTCTCCCAAAAGCATGTGGTAAAAGGTGTTATGGTCTGATGAAACCAAGGTTGAACTTTTTGGACATAATTCCAAAAGATATGTTTGGCACAAAAACAACACTGCACATCACCAAAAAGAACACCATACACACAGTGAAGCCTGGTGGTGGCAGCATCATGCTTTGGGGCTGTTTTTCTTCAGCTGGAACTGGGGCCTTAGTTAAAGTAGAGGGAATTATGAACAGTTCCAAATACCAGTCAATATTGGCACAAAATCTTCAGGCTTCTGCTAGAAAGCTGAACATGAAGAGCAACTTCATCTTTCAGCATGACAACGACCCAAAGCATACATCCAAATCAACAAAGGAATGGCTTCACCAGAATGAGATTAAAGTTTTGGAATGGCCCAGCCAGAGCCCAGACCTGAATCCGATTGAAAATCTGTGGGGTGATCTGAAGAGGGCTGTGCACAGGAGTTTCCCTTGCAATCTGACAGATTTGAAGTGTTTTTGCAAAGAAGATTGGGCAAATCTTGCCAAGTCAAAATGTGCCATGCTGATAGACTCATACCCAAAAAGACTGAGTGCTGTAATAAAATCAAAAGGTGCTTCAACAAAGTATTAGTTTAAGGGTGTGCATACTTATGCAACCATATTATTTTATTTTAATATTTTTTCTTCCCTCTAACTAAAATATTTCAGTTTGTTTTTCAATTGAGTTGTACAGTTTATAGGTCACATTAAAGGTAGAAAAAGTTCTGGAATGATTTATCTTTGTCTCATTTTTTACAGCACAGAAACCTGGCATTTTAAAAGGGGTTGATTATTGTGATGAAGTGCCACCATGGGTCAGAAGAGAGCTCGTCAAGACTTCTCCCCTGGGAGGTGAAAGAGTTAAGACTCCTACAACAGACTAATTAAGCCCAGCTACATTCTGCCTTAAAAGTACTGCTAAGCACTCAGCAGGGGGTGGCTGATTAGGCTCTGGCCTAAGTGCTGTGAGCAGTGTAGATCTGCAGTCTGTTTTGTGAAAGACAACCTGGGCTGAGATAGAGAACCTTAGACAGTACTGCTGCTGCTGGATCCTGAGAGCTGGGATACGTGCTGAAGTAAGACAGTCAGGAAGACTGCTTATAATACTGATTGAAAGGCTGAGAGACCCTTGCAAGTGAGTGAGGATTGCCTGGAGTGTACATCCGGCATAATAACAAGGGACACAGAGTGTTTAGCGTGACCTGAGAGGAGAAAGAGACACAGCTCCTGATCAGGACCTGGCTGGACTTACAGTGTGGGTGCCAGAGCAGCATTGGAAGCTGCCATTAGAGAATCAGTCTGAGTGACTGCAACAAAGTTGCAAGAGAGACTGTTTACTGCAAGAGGAGAGGATTTGCAGAGGTTCCATTGCAGCTGAGAAGCTGAAAGAGACTGGACTTAAAAGTACCACCCCTCTGTGGGAAAGGGTACTGTTTTACCTGCAGACAGAGAGGCGGGTTCAGGGCTAGTCAGGGTGTTCCTGAAAGTTAGCAAGCCTGTTTTTGTAGATGTTTCTTTTATGCTGAAGTTAAGCTATTGTTTGTTTTTGAAAGCCTTGAATAAAGCAAAGATAAAAGTGTATCAGACTCAGTGGTTTATGGAAATATCACAGGAGCAACCAGTAGCTGTCACAATATATATATACTTATTATAAACAAATACCCTATATAGATATATATCTTGTAGAACTCATAGTTTTAACTTCTAACTCTCTCATATTCTTTGAGAAAAAACAATAGGAATAACTAGAAAGTGGGTCATGGCCAGTGTTGGAAAACAAGGTTTTGTCCTTCCTTAAATGTGGGACTTCCCTTTACAATAGGCAGATTTGGGATACTTAGATGGATGGGGATTTCTCACTGAAAAGGGGAATTGCACTTTCAAAAGAGGAACATGTGGGAGGTATGTTACAGGTATTCACTGCTATATACTTCTCTTTTTTACTGTATGGTTTTATCAGACTTTAAATACATGCAAGTCAAATAAATAAAATATTTTCATTATTTTGTCAAAAAGCCCCTTAACTAAAAATACCAGATGTAATAACACATATCTCTGAATATCCAAATACTTTTATTATGCTGAGATTTGAATCACATTACGCTTGTAATATTTTTATGTGTGGAAAATAGCATGTAGAAATTACCTATTTTATCACATACTGAAGATGAAAACCCCTAAAGTGTAACCTTTAGCATGTGACTGCTATGTGTAATTTTCAATTGCAATAAAATAAAAAAAATATTCATTAATAACATAGAAAAATAGTTAATTAATACAATACCCTCCTTTCCTCCATCTTGGCTATCCAATGCCCTGGTCCTCAAACCTAGCCCTGATAAGCAGGCAAAACTGAACATTTTTGGATGGCCCAGAAGATAATAGCTTCAAACAAGAATGAAGAGGACGTTTTCCTGGAGGCCAGAAGATGAGGACAAGGAGTTCATTCAAGATGTTTTTCATATTTAGTCACTCTTGCAAGGAGTGAAGATTGAGGACCAGGGCTTTCTCCACGCTGGATCGATGGAAGGTATTATATTCATTAACTAATTATTTTAATTTACAAGTCTACTTTAATTTTTTTTTTATTAATGAGTATTTATTATTTCATTGAAACAATTTAAAATTGTATCTGTATTATTTATTTATCTATATTATTTTAATAATTTTAACATTTAATTATTTATTATTTTTGATGTACTGTGTAAGCTAATACTACCATTTTTATTTTAGCCTCCTGCCTCATTCATTTTGTGAAATCAAGATATTTATTTGTTCTGATTATTTGCTACTCATTTTATTATTTACAAGTGCACATGTTTATACTCCAATGTATGTATAATATAACATATATATTTATCCAACAAAGAACTCGTAAATCTGCTTCTCATGAGTTTTTGATGTTTCATGTCTATATCTGTCTATTATTTCCATTTTTATTTGCAATAACAATTCACACACACACACACATATATATATATATATATATATATATATATATACACACACACAGTATCTCACAAAACTGAGTACACCCCTCCCCTCACATTTTTGTAAATATTTTATTATATCTTTTCATGTGACAACACTGAAAAAATGACTCTCTGTTACACTGTAAAGTAGTAAGTGTACAGCCTGTATAACAGTGTATTTTGCTGACCCCTCAAAATAACTCAACACATAGCCATTAATGTCTAAACTGTTCTCAACAAAAGTTAGTAAACCACTAAGTAGAAATGTCCAAATTGGGCCCAAAGTGTAAATATTTTGTGTGGCCACCATTATTTTCCAGCACTGGAGTTCATCAGAGCTTCACAGGTTGCCACTGGAATCATCTTCCACTCCACCATAATGACATCATGGAGCTGGTGGATGTTAGAAACCTTGCACTGCCCCACCTTTCTTTTGAGGATGCCCCGCAGATGCTCAATTGGGTTTAGGTCTGGGGACATGCTTGGCCAGTCCATCACCTTTACCTTCAGCTTATTTATATAGCCAGCCTCGCAAAGTGAGGCGAGCCATTAACACGTAGGACTTAGCTGATGAGCGCCAAAGGCACTCAGCGACTGCAAGCCTCGCGTAGAGAGGTGAGACGTTAAACCACTACAAAGCGCGGGACTTAGCCGAAAAACACTTCCTAAACACGGGATCGCCTTGGCGTGCAAGCGGTTCACAACTGCGGGACTTAGAAAAAAAAATACGAGACACAGGACTTTGAAAAAAAATATGAGAGGCAACAAATTACGAGATTAGCGGCCAAACGACGAAAATAAAAAAACTATAAAAACACACTAAATGCACCCAAAATAAAATACAAAAACATCACAGACAGCACGGTGTAACAGCCAGGATGTCTGGCAGAGATGTGGAATGCAAATTTAACACAATTTAAGTGAGGAAAAAAATGTCAGCTGAAAAAAATGAAAACGAGGCTACACGACCACGGACTGCGTAAAACACTGCCAAACGTGTAGCACTTTACACATCACACTACGACCTACAAAATACACTATTACAAAAGCTGGAAAATACTGCAGAGATGCGTAACACATTAATAACATTACGACTATACAATGTCACTTTACACAATAAACCCACGGCTTTACCTCGCGCACGCAGCCTATTTAGAAATGCATACTTCAAACATTCATTACACTTTTTATAAGCAAAAATGTATATTCTATGCTGTCGGAAAATACAAACAGATTGGTTGCTCTTCAGCCTATTGCTAGCTGCATATATGAATTATAAATAATTAAAGTAGATACATTTATTTAATAAATCATTAATTATTACTTAACTACATACACATAGGAATATATATCTCTCTCAGAGGACTAAAAGTACACGACAGGAGAGCCTCGCAATGAGCGCTGAAGGTCCTCACAGTCCAAAATGGTTTACATTCTGTGTCAAACGGCATTCCCATGTCTTGAAATTTTATTGCCCCGTCATACTTGACGGACAAGTCGCTAGTGTGTGTGTATATATATATATTTATTTATTTATTTATTTATTAATAATGAGTATTGCAGTATATATATTATGATACCTTTTGTATTGGACAAACACTTTATTTATATTGACAAGCTTTTGAGAGGTTCAACCTCTCTTTATCAAGTCTGGGGGTTCCATCTCATGTCAATATTGCTTCAGTTATAAATAACAGATGCAGTGAGAGAGTGGAGACAGCATGTGACATCATGTAAATGTATATAGGGGAATAAACATAACATAGTAAAGGAAACATATATACAGAAACTATATACACTTATACTGTATATCTATATAGTCATGAAAAAAACAGAGCACTGTGGTCCACAGTGATATCCTTCCTGTTGGTCAAAAATCTCACTAAAAGTGTCAAGCTTGTTGTAAAATAAGAAAAAATAACATGAAATTGTGATAATGTGTTCGAAAAAACAAGTCCATATTAAGGATTTTTGTGATTGGGTTCAATGGGACCATAATCAAATAGGCCCAAGCACTTTGGTATTTCTTCCAGTGATTTTTGATCGACACGGTTCCTCACTATATTTAGTCGGGTATATTCGGTGGTAAGATGTGCCACTATTCTCCAAGACACTGTTTACGCAGCAAAGATACCATGTAAATGTGCTGGAATAACATATGTATTTATGTATACATTTTGTGTATTACTTTATTTATGTATCTTAAACATTTGGGATTATCAGCGCTACAAAATGTTTATTAACCTATGTATGTAAGAAATGAGACGATGTGGAAAATCTAATTATTTCAGATTACTATCATTATCCAGTTTTATTATATTATTATTATTATTAGCATCATTATGTATCATGTATTAGTGATTGTGTATACTTATACCTACACTTATGAATTTCCTATTATAGGGATTTGTCACTGAGGAAGCTGCAAATTACAGTGTCTGACACTATTTTTATTGCATTTATCAATGTATTTTACCAACCTGATTTGGATTTGAATCTTATAAATAAAGATATATGCTTTTAAAAAAATAGTCTGTGAGTACTGGTGTTTTGGACAACAAGCCATCAACCTCATCACGCAAATGTGACAGACGGTACCGGACAAGATAGAAATATACTCAACAAACACTTCATTGTCCAATACAATATACATTGGAGACTTGGAACATAGTACACAGTACAATTTCTCAGAATTTATTGAGAAAAGGACACTAGTTGTGATCTTCTGATTAGACATGCCACAGATTGTGCGTTCTACACACTTTCCCCTCCACACAACTTTTTCAACAAGTCCATATTAAGTCCTGTATTTTTAGTGTTGAAGAATGTGATCATCTTTATTTCAAATGCTTTTCTCTCTTGGATGTTTTTAAAATTTTCTCTATTTTAACTTTTAATATTTGGGCAATCATTCTGGCTAAAATGGTGTCCCACAGGGGTATAATAACTGTCTTCATTATGCTTTCTTATTGAATGTCTGTGTAAATTCATGCTTAAGTGCATTTTTTGGCCGGTTTCTCGAATGTAACAGCCTGTGTTACATAACGTACATTGTAAAATATAAACCACATTGGAGGTTGTGCATGTATACAATCTTTTGATGTTTCAGGTCTTGTTATGAATTGCTGTGTCATCATTACAAATGTTTTGGCACATTTTATTTACACTTTTGTTACAAGGTTTAGTTAATTTTTTTATATTTAGTTGTTCATTGGCCAATTTTCTGCTGACAAGTTTTTGTTTCACGTTTGGTGGTTGTTTAAAAGCAGGAATGGGAGGGTTAGGGAATATATCTTTTAATTTGGTATCTTCGGTTAGTAATGGTTGTAAATCTTTGGTTATTTTCCATATTTTCTCTAAAATTGGATGGTATGTGGTCACTAGAGGTATACGTGAAGTAGTTTGTTTTGTATTGTTTTAACAGGAGTTCACATGGTATTTTGATGGAAGTGGTTATTTTCTGGGTAATAATACAGGGTTTGTAACTCTTCTATTTGAAAGATTCAGACAGTGTTTTTAATTTTTTATCACGGTCTCCAGTGTTTGTGTATGTACAGTATGTATGTATGTATGTGTATATATACAAAGAAACATCATCTAAATCACCAAAGAGTAAGCCCCCTTCAACAACTAAAGGAGAGCAACATATATAAAGCTAAACATGTAGAAAAAGAAATATAACATCACAAGAAACAACAACATGAATTTATAAAAAATAAAAATAAAAAACTCACCTGCCTCTTCCAGTAAAACAATATACAACAGCGAATGGAAGAGAGAAGAAACAACCCAAATTTAGTCGTAAATTCTACTAACAACACATCTAAAAACCTACCAACTCAAACAAATAGTTTTTCTGAAAAATGTACAGAACACACAGAAATTGTAAATCTCTCAGACCATCAACTATCACAAGCAGAGACCCCTGTTCTCTCCAAAGCAGTGTCTTTCTGTCCAGACATAAAACTAGATAAAATACAACTATACTCGGACATAGAAGAATTCTTCAGGAGATTAAGACTGGCAGAATTTTTCTACAACAAGGGACATACCACATCATCATTAGACTGTAACAAGAAAAAAACACCTATTTCAACCCACAACCTGGTCGTAACATCAAACTGGAGAGTTATATAGAAAGCTTTCGCCTGAGAACTGTATCCATTATAACAACACAATATAAAAGACACTTGCACAATCTTATTCCATCAGAAAGAACTGCTATAAAGTTTTTAAAAAACAATCCCAACATCACCATCAAACCGGCAGACAAAGGAAGTGCAGTTGTTATCATGAATACTCAGGACTACATAAATGAAGACAACAGACAACTGTCAGACAATACTAACTACAAGAAATTTAACCAGGACCCTACAGAAGAATATACTCTTCAACTTAAGAAACTCCTCAAAACATTCGCTAAAAATATACATCAGGATTTAGAACAACTCATCCCGCCAATCCTACAACTGGGACTTTCTACCTACTGCCAAAAATCCACAAACCAGGCAACCCAGGGAGACCAATTGTTACAGGTATGGACACACTGACTGAACAGATATCTGGATTTGTTGAAAACATCCTTAAACCATTAGTTAGTCACACCAGTAGCAATATACAAGACACCACTGACTTTCTCAACAAACTCAGTCAGATTAAAAACCTACCTGCTAACACACTACTTGTTACCATGGATGTAGAGTCTCTTTACAGTAATATTCCACACAAAGATGACACTGAGGCATGCTTTAGGTTTCTTTCAACAAACAAGCAAAACAATAAATATGGCCCTGATATTATTGTTAAACTAATAGATTATATCCTTACGCACAACTATTTTACTTTTAACCAAGATACCTACCTACAGATGATGGGGACTGCCATGGGTACCAAAATGGCTCCACAATACGCAAATCTATTTATGGCCAATCTAGAAGAAACATTTTATCTGTATCCATTTACAAACCATTCAAATACTACCATTACATAGATGATCTGTTCATCATCTGGACAGAAGGAGAAAGCAAACTCAGAGACTTTCATAATTTATTCAACACCTTCCATTCATCTATAAAACTTAAAATGGATTTCTCCACAGAACAGGTAAACTTTCTAGACACGACTATATCCATCACCAATGGCATTCTCCATTAATCTATGTATAGGAAACCTACAGACAGATGTAATTACCTACACAGCTCCAGTTTCCATCCCTCCCACACCAAACAAGCCATTATCCATAATCAAGCTATTAGATACCATCGGATTTGCTCAAACACTGGAGACCGTGATAAAAATGTAAAAATACTGTCTGATTCTTTCAAACAAAAGGGTTACAAACCCTGCATTATTGCCCAAAAAATAACCACTGCCATCAAAATACCCAGGGAACACCTATTAAACTACAAAACAAAAGAAACTACTTCACGTATACCTCTAGTGACGACATACCATCCAATTTTAGAGAAAATCCGGAAAATAATCAAAGATTTGCAACCATTACTAATTGAAGATACTGAATTAAAATACACTGCTCAAAAAAATAAAGGGAACACTTAAACAACACAATGTAACTCCAAGTCAATCACACTTCTGTAAAATCAAACTGTCCACTTAGGAAGCAACACTGAGTGACAATCAATTTCACATGCTGTTGTGCAAATGGGATAGACAACAGGTGGAAATTATGGGCAATTAGCAAGACACCCCCAATAAAGGAGTGATTCTGCAGGTGGTGACCACAGACCACTTCTCAGTTCCTATGCTTTCTGGCTGATGTTTTGGTCACTTTTTAATGCTGGTGGTGCTTTCACTCTAGTGGTAGCATGAGACAGAGTCTACAACCCACACAAGTGGTTCAGGTAGTGCAGCTCATCCAGGATAGCACATCAATGCGAGCTGTGGCAAGAAGGTTTGCTGTGTCTGTCAGCGTAGTGTCCGGAGCATGGAGGCGCTACCAGCAGACAGGCCAGTACATCAGGAGATGTGGAGGAGGCCGTATGAGGGCAACAACCCAGCATCAGGACCGCTACCTCCGCCTTTGTGCAAGGGGGAACAGGAAGAGCACTGCCAGAGCCCTGCAAAATGACCTCCAGCAGGTCACAAATGTGCATGTGTCTGCTCAAACGGTCAGAAACAGACTCCATGACGGTGGTATGAGGGCCCGACATCCACCGGTGGGGGTTGTGCTTACAGCCCAACACCGTGCAGTATTTTTGGCATTTGCCAGAGAACACCAAGATTGGCAAATTTGCCACTGGCGCCCTGTGCTCTTCACAGATGAAAGCAGGTTCACACTGAGCACATGTGACAGACGTGACAGGGTCTGGAGACGCTGTGGCGAACGTTCTGCTGCCTGCAACATCATCCAGCATGACTGGTTTGGCAGTGGATCAGTAATGGTGTGGGGTGGCATTTCTTTGGGCGGCCACACAGCCCTCCATGTGCTCGCCAGAGGTAGCCTGACTGCCAATAGGTACCGAGATGAGATCCTCAGACCCCTTGTGAGACCATATGCTAGTGTGGTTGGCCCTGGGTTCCTCCTAATGCAAGACAATGCTAGACCTCATGTGGCTGGAGTGTATCAGCAGTTCCTGCAAGACAAAGGCATTGATGCTATGGACTTGCCCGCCCGTTCCCCAGACTTGAATCCAATTGAGCACATCTGGGACATCATGTCTCGCTCCATCCACCAACGTCACGTTGCACCACAGACTGTCCAGGAGTTGGCAGATGCTTTAGTCCAGGTCTTGGAGGAGATCCCTCAGGAGACCATCCGTCACCACATCAGGAGCATGCCCAGGCGTTGTAGGGAGGTCATACAGGCACGTGGAGGCCACACACACTACTGAGCCTCATGTTGACTTGTTTTAAGGACATTACATCAAAGTTGGATCAGCCTGTAGTGTGTTTTTCCACTTTCATAATGGGGGTGACTCCAAATCCAGACCTCCATGGGTTGAAAAATGTGATTTCCATTTTTTTATTTTTGTGCGATTTTGTTGTCAGCACATTCAACTATGTAAAGAACAAAGTATTTCATAAGAATATTTAATTCATTCAGATCTAGGATGTGTTATTTTAGTGTTCCCTTTATTTTTTTGAGCAGTGTATATATATTCCCAAAACCTCCCATCCTTGCATTTAAACAACCACCAAACCTGAAACAAAAGCTTGTCAGCAGAAAATTGGTTAATGAACAAATGAATACAAAAAATGGAACTAAACCTTGTAACAAACGTACCTATAAATTATGCCAACACATTTGTAATGATGATACAGCCACACATTATAACAAAACCTATAACATCAAAGGATAATATTCATGTACATAGTCAAATGTGGTTTATATGATACAATGTACTTTATGTGACATAGGCTGGTACATTGGAGAAACCAGCCAAAAAATGCATTTAAGGCATTCAATAAGAAAACATAACGAAGACAGTTATTGTAGCCCAGTAGGACACCATTTTAGCCAGAATGATCACTCCATCCAAAACTTAAAAGTCAAAATACTCAGAGGAAAACTTAAAAGCATCCAAGAGAGAAAAGCCTTTTGAAATAAAGATGATCACATTCTTCAACTCTAAAAACACAGGACTCAATATAGACTCGGGTTTTCTTACACATTATCAGAATTTCATGTGATTTTTTTCTTCTTATACTATAACAGACTTAGCACTCTTAGTGAGGTGTTTGTCCTACAGGAAAGATATCACTGTGGACAACAGTGCTCTGCTTTTTCATGTATATATTGATGTATATGTGTATATAATATGTGTATATATGTTTCCTTTGCTATGTTGTGTTTATTCCCATATATGTATTTACCTGATGAGGTCAGATACTGTTTCCACTCTATCTGCATCTGCCGTTATTATTCAAACTGAGGGTTCCATCTCATGTTAGTATTGCTTGAGACTTGATAAAGGGAGGTTAAGCCTCTCGAAAGCTCGTCATTATAAATAAGACGTTTGTCCAATACAAAAGGTATCATATTGCAATACTCTTTTTTAATCTATGTATATATATATATATATATATATATATGGATTAATAATTACTATATATATATATATATATATATATATATATCACATATATAGTTCTCAGCATGCGGGTTGTCGCTAATGCTTGTGTGCTCACATAGCAAGCCCGCCGCAACTGCGGCCCTCACGAAGTAAGGGCCGCAGTCGCTGGTGAAGATGAGCGCCATAGGCACTCATCCCTCCGACCTCCTATGACTTTCGGACCTCAAATGCGGACCCTCGCGAAGTGAGGGGCCGCATTTGCGGAGATGGAGGCTCTATGGTGCCTCACAACCGATTACAAACGCCCACACACACAGGACTGAAAAAAGTAACTTAAGCAAAAAAATACATGCCGCGGTTCTTAGAAAAAAAAAATTGCAGACTTACACCAAAAAAAATACAACCCGTAAAACCATTACGGACTCCCAAAAATACGACCTTAACTGCGCACAGCGGAAAACACTAAAAACACACAAAATAAACACACACACAAAAAAAAAGATTACCCACAGCAAGGGGGGACACCCAGGACGTCTAAGTCACGTTACACCTCAATTTTAGTACCATTTCCAAAGTTTACACACTCGAAAATCCCCTAAGCGAGAGAAAAAATATTAGCCAAAAAAAAAAAAAACGCGGCTAAGGACCTAAAATTACAAAACGTACTTGCAAAACTGAACAAACACTCAAGAACACTTCATGCGGCATGTAAAACATATTATGCGGAACGTACCACACACAAAATTGCCACCATTTCACATGCAACAACTACTATACGCAAAATGGCATCTGGAAAGCAAATTGACGGCTAGAACGCAAATAGCCCATGCGTATTGCGTTCTAACGGTTTCTACTTCAGCTCCAAGTCTATAAATACTGCACACTTTCCAGAAATTTCTACATTTCTTCTCAGGTGATGAACAGTGTAGTGTGACTGGACATTTCACTGGTGGTGTTACTTCGGAAGCAACTTCATTATCACTTTAGAAGTTTACAATATGCAAATTACCAAAAATAAGTAAGCTATAATACATTAATTCATTAATAAATCCATAATTAAAAAAAAAAATGATTTCAAATATTGTCAACAACAATTGTATTCATGTATAGTAAAATTTCAAACACACATATATGTGAATGTGCCCTAAAATAATCTCAATTTAAAAAAAAAATTTATGCTTTTACCAAAAAAATATAGACACATATATATTTATGCTGCATTTCAATATTTCACTTTTGTTCACATTTCCACCAGACTCTGCCTCAACAGCGTCACTGAATAATTTGCAGCGCTGCACGGTTTCACATGGACTGTCAAATCTGCAGATGTTTACACACAACAAAGAAAGGTAATATACAAAAATAATATGCACTTAGTAAAAAAAATAAAAAAAAATAAAAAAAAAACCACTTATTTTTCTCTTTTTCAACATACACTGCCTGAAGACTGTCGCAGGAAGATTGGCAGCAGGGGACCCTCTGTCATTTATGTCATTTATGAAAAACTAAAATAAATCATAAGCCCCTAATTATTTATTATTATTATCTTTTATTTGTACCCTAATGCCAATAATGGTGCACACAAAACAGGATACTCCAACAAATGTTGTTAACACATATAAAATGGAAGAATGAATCCTGTTTTGCCTGCAACAACCTCTAAGCCTAACCGATAACCTAAACCTCTAATCCCTAAAGTGCCGTACACAAAAACAGCATAGTACAACAAATATTGTTAACACATACAAAATTGAAGAATAAATCATGTTTTGTGTGCCATCACCTATAAGCCTAAACCCACAACCTAAACCTCTAATGACAACGGTGGTGTTCACAAAACAGGATACTGCAAAAACTATTGGTAACACATACAAAATTGAACAATAAATCCTGTTTTGTTTGCCCTAACCTATAAGCCTAAACCCAGAACCTAAACCTCTAATGACAACAGTGGTATACACAAAACAGGATACTACAAAAAATATTGGTAACAATAAATCCTGTTTTGTGTGCCCTAACCTATGAGCCTAAATCCAGAACCTAAACCTCTAATGACAACAGTGGTATACACAAAACAGGATAGTACAAAAAATATTGTTACAAGATCCAAAATACAGTTACAAAATATGTTTAATGTGCCCTAACCTATAAGGCCAACACCAGAACCTAAACATATCAGGTTTACAATGGTGTACATAAAACAGAATAGTACAACAAATATTGAAAACACATACAAAATGAAAGATCGAATCCTGTTTTCTCTGCACCAACCTCTAAGTCTAACCCATAACCTAAACTTATAATGACATACTGGTGTACACAAAATAGCATAGTACAAGAAATATTGTTAACTCATACAATTAAAAAATAAATTGTGTTTTGTGTGCCCTAACCTATAAGCCCAAACCCAGAACCTAAACCTCTAATGCCAACAGTGCGGCATACAAACCAGGATACTACAACAAATGTTCTTAAAACATAACACATGCAACCATCTATCCTCTTAAATATGAACCACTCTCTAAGCCTAACCCCATAACCTAAACCTTGCTGAATACATACAAAATAAAAATATATATTCTGTTTTACATGCTCTTAGTAAAAAAAAAAATGTCCTTATATTTTAATGCAACATTTGCATCTCTCCCTTTCAGTCTCAACAGACACTGCCTGACGACTCTCTGCATCGCTACAGAAATTTCCACACAACAGATTTCAAGGAAAGAAGTAAAGTATTACACGTTAAACAAAACACAAAATACTGCTATTTACACATATCAAATATAAGGACCTATCCTGTTTTTTGTCTGACTTTGTGGAAACGTATTGCAACCTAACTATCAATAAAAGTGTAACCCCATAACCGGAAAACCCTAATAACAACATTGCCACATGCAAAACAGGAGAACAAAAAACAAAACAAAACCCTAATGCCAACAGTGTTACACACAAAATAAAAAAAAAATGATGTTAACATATACACAATTTATAGATATATACTCTTTTTCCTGCACAAACGTTTAAGCCCAACTCCATTCAGTAAACATGCAATGACAACAGAAGCGCACACATTTATATAAAACACATGGGGCCTCATTCAGTTGTGTTTTGGCCAATTGAATAGGGCTCTATATAAGCACAGAACATTTTTTTTTTGACAGAAATTTTACTTACTGAACTTCTATTCAAAAGTAAGGTCTTCACTAACTAAAAACTTCTGTAAAAAAATATGCTCTGTGCTTATATAGAGCCCTATTCAAAATCGCAATTGAATGAGGCCCATGGAAAATAGAAGGAACTATCATCTTTCATGTGCCACTTTCAAAAAATACACTGCAACCTAACTAAGGGTCAATTCGCCCAATTGAATAGAGATTTATATAAGCACATAGCATATTTATTTTACAGAACTCTGTAGTTAATGAACTTCTATCCAAAAGTAAGGTCTTCATTAGCTGAAAACTAAAATAAAAAAAATATATACTCACTGCTTATATAGATCCTTATGCAATTGCAAACATTGCTATTAAATGAGGCCCTATGTTGCTAACTCCAACCTTATAAAGTTAACCTCATAATGGAAACAGTGCTACACACAAAACAGGATAGTAAAAAAAAAAAAATTACAATAAGGAGAAAAAATACTAATATTATATTTTAATTTACAGATTAAAATGGCAGATAGTGCCAAGAAACAGGAAAAGAAAAGACGTCAAACTAGAGAACGTCAAAATACATGGGCAGAGCATCAGAGGCCAGAGCAGAAGGAAATTCGATGACAAAAAGAACGTGAAAGACTTGCAAGCAAAAGACTATCAGCTGACAAACTAAAATCCACCCCCAAGAAGGCAACAAAAAAAACAAAAGCATTTAGAAAGTGTTGCTGAACAATCAGATAAGATTTCTAATGATGATTTAGAGAGTCATATTGATATATGTTCTCACAATTGTCCTTTACTTAAATCTTTAGCAGTAGAGGTTCATAATTGTGGAGATATGATTATTGTCTGTCAATTTTGTGGGGCTTATCACTTCAAACAGGAAAGACCCAGAGATGGTGAGTTTGTTAGTTGTTGTCAAAAATACAAGGTAAGACTTCCCAACATATTTACAAAGCATTATGACTGAGCCTACTTTCCCCAACTACCAACATTTCAAAACAAACATAAGATCCTATAATAGTGCCATATCTTTTGCATCTATGGGTGCAACATTAGCTTCTAATGTGCCAGGACATGGTCCTTACTGCTTTAAAGTACAAGGACAAATTTACCATTGTACTTCTCATTTACATCCAGAGGAAGGAGAGCAAAGAAAATGTGCTCAACTATATGTCCTAGATACAATGGAAGCTGTTGAGCAACGTATGCAGCTTCAAGAAAATAAAAAATGCTTACCCGTTGTTTTTATAGAGCTTGATAAAATTATGGCCAATAACCCGTACACTCAAGCTTATAAAAAATTGGCAGAAGTAGAAAAGGAACAACAAATTCATGCAGAAATATATCAATTGCCAATCCCAAAAGTCAATATGGTGCCTAAAAGAGATCACCATACTGATAAACGCCGTTATAATTTGCCTACATCAAATGAGGTTGCAATGGTCTTTCAAAATGACGAGGGAGAACCAACATTTCAGATAGATACTAGATTATATCCCAGTAATAAGGAGCAACCTTTCATTAATTAGTATCTTAAGTACCAATTTAAATCCAATGACATATCCCATATTTTTTCCACATGGGGAAACAGGTTGGCAACCCAAATTAACCCTTCAGTTACCCAAATTCAAAAGTACGTGTGAGAAATAATATTTCCGTGCTTGAATTTAAAGTGGCTCAAATTGACATTCAAGATGGATTCAATCCCATTTTATGTGGCAGAAAACTGACACAACAATGGACCATTGATTCATATTTGCAAGTTGAGGCAAATAATTTAAACTTCATCAAATATCAACAAGATAAACTACATGTAGAACAGTATTGTGGATTGATGGATTATGTAGCTGAGGTTGCTACAACCAGAGAGCTGCCAGCTGGCAAAACCATAATTTTACCATCTTCTTTCCAGGGATCTCATCGCAATATGCGAGAAAGATACAATGATGCCATGGCTATTGTAACTAAGTTTGGAAAACCAGATTTATTTATTACATTTACATGTAATCCACAATGGCCAGAGATTACACACAATCTGCTAATTGGACAAACTGCTTCCGATAGACCAGATTTAGTGGCAAGAGTCTTTAAAATCAAATTAACTGAATTAATATGTGACATAACCCTAACTCAGTTATTTGGCAAATGTCTGGCTTATGTTTATACCATCGAATTTAAAAAAAGAGGCCTTGCACATTATATTCTTATAATTCTTCAAGAGAAAGATAAATTGGATACTGGTGACAAAGTGGATTCAGTAATTATTGCTGAACTACGAGATCCAGAAATACATGGTAGACTATATGAGATTGTAACTCATTGTATGATTCCTTCGTCTGGAGATATTAATCCACAGCCACCATGTATTGAAATGTACTAAAGAATTTCCAAAAGATTATAGAGACAAAACTTATGCTAATTGTGATGGCCATTATATAGAAGAAGAGAAGGGCAAACTGCCATTATTCATGGCAAAAAGGTAGATAACAGATATGTGGTACCATACAATCCACATTTACTTATGAAGTATAATGCACACATTATTGTGGATGCTTGCACTTCTATAAAATCCATTAAATATGTCTACAAATATATTTACAAAGGCTATAATGCAGTTACTGTAGTGGTCAAAAGTGCTAAAAATAACGAACAAAGTGAGTTAGTACATGAGGAACTTGCATCTCATATAGATGCTCGCTATGTAAGTGCGCCAGAAGCAATGTGGCATCTTCTAAAATTTGAAATGCATGATCGCTCACATGCAGTATATTGATTAGCTGTACATTTGCCACAAAGACATTTAGTGTATTTCCATGTTGGAAATGAAACAAATGCTTTGGCACAAAGTGAGCATCACCAAACTACACTAACTGCATGTTTTCAATTAAATTCTACTGACTTAGAGGCAAGGGAATTGTTATATATTGACATTCCATTCCATTAAGTTTTCTTTAATGGATTATGGCAAAAACGAAAAAGTCATGGAAATAAAATAATCTCAAGAATTTACACTGTAAGTCCAAGAGACCTTGAACGTTTCTGCTTACGATTACTACTTCTAAATGTTCCTGGTGCACAAAGTTTTGAACAGTTAAGAACTGTTAATGACATAGTTTATGAATCATTTCATTTAGCTGCGCTACACAGCAACTTCCTAGCTGACGATACAGAATGGGAAAGATGTCTAGAAGAAGCAGCACTATGTCAAATGCCACGGCAGATGAGGGAACAATTTGCATTCATTTGTATCTTCTCAAATGCTCCAAATGCATTAGCTTTGTGGGACAAATTTAAAACAAATATGGCTGAAGACTTTTTGCAACGATACAATGAGCCTATTGCACAATTACAGTAAAAGCATTAATTGAAATCCAAGAGGTCTTTTTAACTCATGGATTAAGTTGTGTAAGTTTTAATCTGCCAGATCCAGGTCTCATAAACAACATAAACTTTGAAGACTATGACACTCAGCAACAAAGACAAAGAACAGAAGAAATACTTGCAACTGTAAATACATTACAATTGCAAGCATTTAATGCAATCAAAAATGGCCTAGATTTATTATATAATTTATTGATGAGTTTTGTTCGAGCACAAGGTCAAATAGCACTGGCATTTGCAACTACTGGAATTGCTGCACTTTTGTTAGAAGGTGGAAGAACGGTGCATAGTGGATTTAAACTGCTAGTTCCTATTTTGGAAACATCAGTATCGGATATTCGAATGACATCATTACAAACAAAAAAATAAAAAAAATTAAATTAATTATAATAGATGAAGCTACAATGATGTCATGCCATGCCCTGCCTGCCATGACCATTTGCTATGTGAAGTCATGGATAATAATTTGCCAATTGGTGGAAATGTAATGTTGTTAGGTGGAGACATTACCTGTCGTACATGGAAATCAAACCGACATTGTCGAAACATGTATAAAGTCAAGTACACTATGGAAACTATTTACCCATCTTCAATTACAACAAAATATGAGATCAGAAGGCGAAAATGAATTCAATGGTTGGCTCATTAAAATTGGAGAAGGAAAAACAGAGTGAATACAAAATTTACCCAATGATACTGCACATGTCAGCTCATATGATTTGCAAACAGGATCTCATATCAGCTATATTCCAAACTATAATAAATAACGAAGACTATGCAGAGTTTGCCAACAAAGTAATACTAACATGCAAAAATAAGGATGCATTACTCCTCAATAATGAAATATTTACAAAAATAAATTCACCACAAATAAATTATCACAGTGCTGATTCAGTACTTGGTGATCACAAAGAAAGTGAGACAAACTTTTCAACTGAATTCATTAACTCATTAACTCCCTCTGAAATGCCACCTCATACTTTGCAGCTAAAGAAAGGTGCAATTGTCATGTTACTGCAAAATATGAACCCAAAAAAAGGGCTATGTAATGGGACCAGATTAATTGTTCAAGAATTAAAGGAACATTTCATACATGCTGAAATTCTAACTAGTACCAAGTGAAAGTAGCCTCCCTTTTCTACTTCAAAGGAGACAATTTCCCATCATCATGGCATTTGCCATGACCATTAATAAATCACAAGGACAAACTTTCAAATCTATGGGTATCTTTTTAGAAGAACCAGTGATTGCACATGGCCAGCTGTATGTTGCATTCTCAAGATGCAACAATCCAGAGGCTATTAAAAGTTACATTGAAAACAACGAAAGTCAAGGTGATTTATTAGATGATGGCCGCATTTTTACAAAAAACATTGTTTACTATGATGTACTATAACTTTATTTCCACAAAATATAACAATACAAGACGTGGCACAGAACTAACAAAAAAGAAAATTCACCTCAACGACAAATTCAGACGAAAAAAATAAATAAAACTAGTGGTTTAATTTAGAGGACGAACTTTTAAGTCACACAAGCTCTTTTTAGAGGACCGCTATTTCAAATAGGAAACTCTATGTGCCATTTTCCAAATATACTTTCATTTCAAGAAGAAATGTACAACAACAAACAAAAAAAACTAAATATAGAGAACAGTGGTTTGATTTCCAGAATTAAATTTTGTGTCACTCAGACTCTTTTTAGAGCACCACTATTTCCATAAGAAACTCTATCAAATGGCAAAAAACATAGAGAACAGTGGTTACACCCAGCGGACGAACTTTGTTGTCTGGCGTTCTCTTTTTAGAGAACCACTATTTCACATAGGAAACTGTATGTGCCATTTTCACAAATTACAATAGAAACAAAATGTCAACCATTAAAAATAAAGAACAAAATAACATATTCTAATTTTATGGAAATAGCCTTTTAGCATGATTAGCCCCACAAAACACTTTGCTTGCATTTTACAACAATTATAGTTTATATGTTACTTCCTTATGTTACTGTTTATAATGTTACTATTTTTAAAAAAGAGTGTGCAAAGTAGTTTAATTGCATATATTTCAAAGTTCATGTTAAGAGGAGTAGGAGCTTTTGTTTAAATGTATCATTCAATGCAAAATATTAATCCAGGGAGTAATCCAATCGCCAGTTAATGGGGTCAGGAATGATTCCCCCCCCCCCTTGATACAATTGGCTAAGTTTCAAGGGGGAGGTTTACTGTTTGCCTTCCTCTGGATTCAATATATGTTTAGTTTACCAGTTGTTAATCTACAAGTTGTATGTTACAAAACATTATGTCATGTTTACAATTCTCATTAAGACAATGTTTGTTTGTTTTTATTTTTATTTTTTTTCTTTATTTCTTTATTTTTTATTCATTCTTGTTTTTTTTACATATAACAAAATAAACATTACATTACAAAAAATATAATTCCTACCTATTGTACAATTAATAAGCACCTAAAAGATAAGCTTACATGGTCAGATTCCTAATTTAATAATGTACAATTTTTCATCCAAACTAAACTTTCATTACTGTGTTGAGCCAAAGAACAAGAAACAAAGACATCTAGAATAAGAGAAGAATGAAAAGGGGAGTTTCCCCCTCTCTAAACTATATTGTTGAATGGTTAATATAGTTATCCCATTTAGTCCAATTAATGGTAGATCAACTCTTTAAAGAGAGAGGACTATTATAACTAACAATTAAATCCCTATTGAGGGAAATGGCGTTGATTAACTCTTATTGTAGGAACAACCGGAGTATTCCAGTCTTTCACTATAAGCCATTTGGCCCCCAATAGGATGTGAGATACCAATTATCTGTCCATTGGAGGCAAAAACTCCAGATCTATGAGGAAGATAACCAATTGTGGCATGCAGGGGATATTATTAAGACAATGTTGACCTGTTCTTACATTAAAATGTTACTACTCTTAAAAATAAAAGATCATTTAACAGTTGCTCACCTAAAAGTTGCATGTTAAAAAAATAAACATGTTTTATATAATGATTGTACTTCTTTATAGATAAGTCTCAACTACGCATATTACATGCAAAACAGAATTCAAAACATACATATTTAACTACCGTCATTTTTTTGACGGGCAAGTCGCTAGTATATATATATATATATACTAGCGACTTGCCCGTCAAAAATGACGGCAATAAAAATTGAAGCCTGGCAATGGTGTTTGTCACACATTGCGAGCCTCTCCCCCCTTCGGCGCTAATCACGGGCATCGCAATGAGCGCCTTCGGCGCTCATTGCGAGCCTCTCTACCCCTCTACTTGACGGGAGGGGCTCATTGCGAACCTCTCCCCCCTCTACTTTACTGGCCTTGCGATAAGCTCCTTCAGCGCTCATCTCTGGCCTTGCAATGAGTGGCTTTGGCACTCATTGTGAGCCTCTCCCGCCCTCTACTTCCTCTCCCTCCCCTCTGTCTCTTCCCCCCCTCTCCCTCCCCTGTGTCTCTTTCCCCGTTCTCCCTCCTTTGTTTCTCCTTCCCCCCTCTCCCTCCCCTGTGTCTCTTTCCCCCCTCTCCCTCACTTGTTTCTCCTTCCCTCTCTCCCTCCCCTGTGTCTCTTCCCGCCTCTGACACTCCTGTGTCTTTCTCCCTCTCCTGTGTCTCTTCCCCCCCTCTCCCTCCCCTGTGTCTCTTCCCCCCCTCTCCCTCCCCTGTGTCTCCCCCCCCCCCTCTCCCTCCCCTGTGTCTCTTTCCCCCCTCTCCCTCCCTTGTTTCTCCTTCCCCCTCTCCCTCCCCTGTGTCTCTTCCCCCTCTCCCACTCCTGTGTCTTTCTTCCTCCCCTGTGTCTCTTCACCCCATCTCCCTCCCCTGTGTCTCTGCCCCCTCATCCCTCCCCTGTGTCTCTGCCCCCTCATCCCTCCCCTGTGTCTCTCCACCCCCTGACCCTCATCTCTTGCCCCCTCCGCTGTGTCTCCTCCCCCATCTAGTCCCTCCCCTCCTCTCCCTCCCCTGTTTCTCTTCCTCCCCTCCCTCCCCTGTTTCTCTTCCTCCCCTCCACCCCCTGTGTCTCTCTTCCCCCTCCTCTCTCTCCCCTGTGTCTCTCTTCCCCCTCCTCTCTCTCCCCTGTGTCTCTCTTCCCCCTCCTCTCTCTCCCCTGTGTCTCTCTTCCCCCTCCTCTCTCTCCCCTGTGTCTCTCTTCCCCCTCCTCTCTCTCCCCTGTGTCTCTCTTCCCCCTCCTCTCTCTTCCCTGTGCCTCTCTTCCCCCTCCTCTCCCCTGTGTCTCTCTTCCCCCTCCTCTCCCCTGTGTCTCTCTTCCCCCTCCTCTCTCTCCCCTGTGTCTCTCTTCCCCCTCCTCTCTCTCCCCTGTGTTTCTCTTCCCCCTCCTCTCCCTCCCCTGTGTTTCTCTTCCCCCTCCTCTCCCTCCCCTGTGTCTCTCTTCCCCTCCTCCTCTCGCTCCCCTGTGCCTCTCTTCCCCTCCTCCTCTAGCTCCCGTGTGCCTCTATTCCCCCTTCCCTGTGTCTCTCTTCCCCTCCCCTGTATCTCACTTCCCCTCCCTGTGGCTCTATTCCCCCTCCTCCTCTCCCTCCCTCATGTATCTCTTCCCCCTCCTGTATCTATTCCCCCTCCTTCTCTCCCTCCCTCATGTATCTCTTCCCCCTCCTGTATCTGTTCCCCCTCCTATCCCCCCTCCTCTCCCCCCGTGTCTCTCTCCCTCCACTCCTCCCTCACCTCAATGCTGTAGACGCGCGCCTTATGTGGCGTCTGCGCGTGCGCGCGCGCACACGCTTGTCTGCCCGGCTACCCGTGCACGCTTGTCTTCGTGTGTGCGCGCGCACACGCTTGTCTTTGCGTGTGCGCGCGCGCGCACGCTTGTCTTCGCAAGTGCGAGCGTGCACGCTTGTCTTCCCCGCTACCCGTGCACGCTACCAGAGCAGAGAAGCTGCAGGGCTGATGGGAGCCTCGGCAGAGGGATTTGTGAAAGTGCGAGTTGTTGTCAGCTGCGGCCCTCGCTTTCCGAGGGCCGCAAAGCGTGACGACAACTCGCAGTTTGACAATTATAATATGTGATATATATATATATTTATATTTATATGTATATGTATGCACGTGTATGTGTATATATATATATATATATATATATATATATATATGTATAGTAAATAAAAAGTACATCTGTGTTCACATGTGAATGTCTAAAGCAAGTTAAAAAAACCTGCTTCCAGCCCAGAGTTCCGAGAAAAACAGTTATTACACTGCATTCTGGGAAGTTGAGCCGGGACATGCAAATGTGCCCACAAATGCCTCGCTCCTCAATCCGTAGCCATTATCAAACATGGCTTCCTTTAAGCTTAATGCATGCTGTATTACACAGCTTTAATGCAAAGCCAAGGTTGGATTAAACACAGACTGAGTATCCAATTGTACAGCTGTTTCAAGCTTACTGGCAGTATCCAATTGTACAGCTGTTTCAAGCTTACTGGCTATCATCAGCATGGCGCGGGATATATATATATATATATATATATATATATATATATATATATATACACAAAAAAAAAGAGAATAAAGAAAGGAGAAAGTAAATGGGACTACAGCACAAGTCCCTGGTGACTGAAACACCAATAGTAGACTGCTAAGTACAAAAAGAGAATGGATACAAAGAGGTTCAATACAAAAGGACTCAATTGGTAAAAGGAATGAGTTAAAATAACAAAAGTTGAATATATCTCATTAAAAATATAAATAACGCTGAAAACCAATAAAAGCCACCTCAATGTGACCAATTGAATGTAAAAACAACAGAAGGGTTGCAAGTATAACACAAAATCAAGAAATGTAAAGATGTATGGTGTATGAAGTTACTAAGTTACTGATACTAATCCGACGCTAATGCCTGTGCTAATGAGGTGCAAGAAGCTGGAGAAGAGCTAAATGTCTAATGGAGACCAACCAAATGTTAGAGAAAGTGTAAGTATGTATAGAAGAGATGGCAAATTGGGGTCCTAAAGTGCCAGGTGCTAAGTGTTGGGAGGGTATATAAAGTGTAGGTATATCAACAAACAAACAAAGGAAGGAAAAGAAAAAGTAGAAAAATATAATATATATGAAAAGAGAGAAAGACACTTAATGAAACTACAAATAGTGGTTAAACAGTGTCAATGCTGTGTGTCCTTGTGCAATGATAGTAATAAAAGTAATAATAATTAAGAAACCTCTACTGGAGTCACAGGCATTAGCGTCCGATTGGTATTAATCGGACACCTTCTTCATTCTCCCCTTCGGCACTTTATCAGCAAAGGCACTTTAACTTCATACACCATACATTTCTTGATTTTGTGTTATACTTGCAACCCTTCTGTTGTTTTTACATTCAATTGGTCACATTGAGGTGGCTTTTATTGTTTTTCGGCGTTATTTATATTTTGAATGAGATATAATTAACTTCTGTTATTTTAACTCATCCCTTTTACCAATTGAGTCCTTTTGTATTGAGCCTCTTTGTATCCTTACTATATATATATATATATATATATATATATATATATATATATATATATGTATATATGTGTGTATATATATATTTATATATATATATATATATATTTTGTGATAAGGATGGCCGTTTACCACAAGAAGTCTTAGCGACAAAAGGTTCAGCAATACAGATTTTTGGATGCAGAAGACTTGTTTATTAATAAGGCTCATAAACAAGGATTAGAAGTAATGAAAATAAAAATCTACATATACATTTCTTACTAAACGTGCAGGAACACCCTGACTACCCCCGGGCAGCTTCTCTGCTCCGGAGAAATTATATTTCATAAAGAAAACAAACAGTCTCTTCTAGTGCCACCTTGTGGCCAGGATACAAACTGTCTCTTATAGTGCCACCTTGTGGCCAGGATACAAATATTCTTCTTCTAGTTGGTTTAGTGCCACCTTGTGGCCAGGATTCAAATATTCTTCTTCTAGTTGGTGTAGTGCCACTTTGTGGCCAGGATACAAACAGTCTCTGTTTTATTAGAAGTCTTTACTCTGTAGACCGTCGTTTTTAAACTTCATACCATAGGGTGGGGTTCTGGCCCGCCCTACTCTCCAGATACCCCAACCTTCAGGGACCCTTAACACCCTCTTTTGGTGAAGGCTACAAATCTGTTTAACGACACAGACTTCTCCCTGGGGTTATCAGACTCTGCAATGGTACCTTTACATCCAGGATTTCCACAATTAGCCTGCAGGGCTGGCTTTGCTCCAACAGCAGCTTTACCTTGTTATCTGTGTGAGCAAACTTTCACACAAGCTTCTCTTATAGCAGTCCAACCAGCTAACAACGTTCTCTTGTTAGCTGCAACTCCCAGACTCCTCACTGGCATAGACCTTGTCTCTTTTTTGGCTACTCTGCCTGGGAATCCTCCTCAGTCTGTCATTCACTTACTTGGTGCTTTTGTAGCTTCACCTCCTGACGGTGTAGTTGCTCTGACCGCTCTGTTAGTCCAGCGACTTCAAAACAGCACACACTTCTTTCTGTCATCCAAAACTGGCAGCCACAGTAAAACAAGATTTCCTCCAGGTTTGTATTCCAAAGTTCAAACGGTAGATTCACACAGGATCAGCCAGCAAGCTCCTCTCTTGTGCCTTGCTCTGGCTGCTAGCAGCAGCAGTACACAACTTAGGCCAGAGCCTAATCAGCCATCCCTTTCCATGTCTGCTTCCCAGGCTTTAAAGATAAACTGAACCTGCACCAATTAGTAGTGCTTCAGGAGTTAACTCCGTCACTCCTGTCAAGAACTCTTTACTCTTTACTTGGCACCATCCTCTAGGGGGCAAACGGTCACAATATATACATATATATATATATATATATATATATATATCTGTGTGTGTATATGTGTGTATATATATATATATATGTGTGTGTATATATGTGTGTATATATATATATATATATATATATATGTGTGTGTGTATATATGTGTGTGTATATATATATATATATATGTGTATATGTGTGTGTATATATATATATATATATATATACGGAAATATATATATATATATTTATATATATATATATATATATATATATATGTGTGTTTATATATATGTGTGTATATATGTGTGCCTTAGGGAGTTAAGCTGCACCTCACTGACGAAGCCCATAAAGTCTGAAACGCGTCTGGGGTTTGCTGTTTCCCCTGTTCAGGGTAGAATTGCCTGGTATTTCGAGGCTGGGTCACAAGTGAGCTAAAAGAGGTTGCTCTCAGAGTGGCTTATCATGGCCATAGAACTAACCTATTAAGGTTGGTTCATTCTCTGATGAGCACCTCTGACTTATTTTTTTATTTTATTTATATTCTACTAACATTCTTCCTCTTCCCTGCCATTTCACAGCAGGGTCAGTGTTCGATTCAATAGCAATGTAGTATAAAGTTAATATTATTCCTACAAGACCAACTCTTTTGACAGAGGTTAAAATTAAATGACCACTGAACTAATAATGGTAAACTTTGCACATTAAGATTAAAGTGTTCATACAGGTTGTTATGTAATATGGTGAAATATAATGTATACATTTAATATAATAACTTATTGGTGATTTGTACAGGAAGTAATTCTCCCTTCTTGTTTACTACTTTTGATAAGTGGACACTTTTGCAGAGAATAAACAGATCTAGGTGTCTCTGGATGAGCTTAGTTTAAAAAATCCCTGGTCTCTGGACTAGTCTGAATGTCCTACTTAAATCAGTGACTTAGGAGCTAAATGTTAATAAATGTGGGTGTGAAAACTACAATTGTGATCATTCCACAATGAAAGATAAATTTACAAAAAAGATAATTGTATATAAATTTGGGTATATATCTACATATATTTTCTGAGTTTGGTAACATGGTCACAAAGTAGAATGTATACTTTTCAATGAAGTTGGTTTCGTCTTAAAGAGCATTAAACACTCTTTATGGTAGTAGCCATTTTAATCTACAGTAAAAATGTCATGCCCCCTTCTAAATTACTACCTTGTTGTGGTGAGGGGGCTTGTGTATTAAATTAAGCTGTGTGCTATAACATGTAGAGTCACCCAAGATGGACAATTCATAGAAGAAATTTCTGACAAATTACTGTCCACCAGAGAAGGAACTGTCAACCCACTCCAGTATCTTTGCCAAGATAACCTTATGTATAAGCACAACCAGAGATATAACAATAACTATGTTACAACCATGGATGCTGAAGAAATTTAAGTTGTCCAATTTCTACGAGGATATTCAACAAATCCTATATATAACAAAAATAAAATATGTTACTCTCATCATAGGAGATTGGAATGTTAAAGTAGGGAACCAAAATATACCTGGAATAAGAGGGAAGTTTGGCCTTAAAGTACAGAATTAAGTGGTCAGAAAATATTAGAATTCTGTTAAGAAAATTCTCTGGTCTTAGTAAACACCCTTTTCCAACAGGATAAGAGATGACTCTCCACATGAACATTACCAGATGGACAATATAGAAATCAGATTGACTATATATGTTGTAGGCAAAGATGGAGAAGCTCTAAATAGTCAGCAAAAATAAGATCTGGAGCTGACTTTGGATCAGCTCATGAGCTTTTTATTGCAAAGTTCAAAATTAAACTGGAGAAAAGAGGGAAAATCTTCAGACCAAACATATATGAAATAAATAATATCCTCTGTGAATATCCAGTAAAGGTAAATAATACATTTAAGGGACTAGACATGGAAGATAGAATGACTGGAGAACTTTGGACAGAATATGATGACAATATACCCTAAAGAGAGAAAATGAAGAGGAAAAAGGCAAATCTAATAAGGTTTTCAAATTAGCCCAGGAAAATGAAAGGTAGTGGACATTGGAAAAGATTTGTCCAACTGAAGGAAGAATTCCAGAGGATAGCAAGAAGAGACAAGGAGATATTCTATAATGAGTGATGTGAAGATATAGAAGATACCAGAATGGGAATGTGAAGATGTCTCTTCAAAATAATTGGGCATCTCACAGTAGCCTTTCATGCCAAAGTGGACATGATAAAAGATAAAAATGGTAGGGACATAACAGAAGCAGATCATATAAGAAGAGGTGGAATGATTACATGGAGATCTATACAGGAAGGATCTTAACATCATTGATATCCTCTAGCTTGTCTAATGATCCGGAGCCAGACATTTTGGAGAGTGAAGTGAAATGGGCCCTAGAAAGCCATGCTGATAACAAGGCTGCAGGAGGTGATGGAATTCCAGCTGAACTGTTTTAAATACTACAATGATGCGGTGAAAGTGTTGCTTGCATTATGTCAACACATTTGGTAAACTTAGCAAATGGCCAGTAGATTGGAAAAGGTTAGTCTATACCCAATCCCTAAAAAATGCAGCACCAAAGAGTGCTCCAATTATCAAATAATTGCACACATTTGTCATGGCACCAAGGTAATGCTTAAGATTCTGCAAGCTCGGCTTCAACAATATATGGACCAAGAACTAAGAATGTGCAAGCCGGGTTCCCCAGAGGAATAGACGCAAGAGATTAAATTGCCAATGTCCACTGGTTAATAAAAAAAGCAAGAGAGTTCCAGAAAAAAAACATTTACTTCTGCTTCATAGACTATTCTAAAGCCATTGACTGTGTGGATCGCAACAAAATGTGCCAAGTTCTTAAAGAGACGGGGAATACCAGATCATCTTACTCACCTCCTGAGGAATCTGTATGCAAACCAAGAAACTACAGTCAGAACCGAACAGAATAGTTTAAGATCGGGCAAGGAGTGTGACGAGGTTGTATATTGTCACCTTATTTATTCAACTTATATGAGGAATACATCAAGTGTAAGGTGGGCTGGACGAATCCGAAGCAAGAACTAATATTGCTAGGAGGTATAGCAACAACTTCAGATATACGGATGATACTACCCTGATGGCTGAAAGTGAGGAGGAACTAAAAAAAACTTATTGATGAGGGTAAAAGAAGAGAGTGCAAAAGCTGGCCTGCTGCTCCACATTGAAAAGATGAAGATCATGGCAAACCTCAATCTCAGTTCCTGGCAAATAGATGTGGAAGAAGTTGAGGCAGTGACAGATTTTATTTTCCTGGTCTAAAAGATCTGCAAATGGTGACTGCAGCCATGAAATTAAAAGACGTTTTCTACTGGGTTGGAAAGCCATGGCAAGTCTGGCCAATCTATAAGAAATCAAACAAATTAAATTAACAACAAAAGCCTGCAAAGGGATGTGAGAGCTGGGTCATAAAGAAGACTGAGCAGTGTAGAATTTATGCTTTTGAATTGTGGAGATGGATAAAAATGCTTAGAGTGCCTTGGACTGCAAGAAGATCCAATCAATCAATACAGCAGGAAATCAAGCCAAGCTGTTTACTTCAAGGTATGATCAAATATTTTGGCCATATCATGAGAAGACAGAATTCCCTATAGAAATTCCCTACTCTGATGCTGGGAAAAACCGAGGGCACATAAGGAAGGGATGGCAGAGGCAGAGATGAATAGATGAGGCCATTGAAGCAAAGAGCATGAGCTTAATGGATCAGAAAAGGCAGTGGCGGACAGATGTGCCTGATATGCTGAGGTCCATAGAGTCACAGAGACTGAATGACTAAACCACAGAATGATCCCTGAAATACTTATAATTGACTGTACTACCCCTTTGCCAATGTGTAGCTCAACATGCAAAGAATGACTCAAAAAGAGTGGGGGAGTGGTCCTTTCCAACATAG
Source organism: Discoglossus pictus (assembly GCA_027410445.1). NCBI lineage: Eukaryota > Metazoa > Chordata > Amphibia > Anura > Alytidae > Discoglossus > Discoglossus pictus. The sequence goes on along the minus strand of CM050164.1, from coordinate 302,201,802 downwards.
AAACAGACAAGCAGACTTTAATTTTAATTACCACATCAAAACAGCTAAATAGTATTCAGGAGCGACTCATTTTGCATAAAAAGGCAGTAACAACAATATAGTGATTAACTATAAAAGCATGTCTAATACAATGTAAGGACAGGTTTTACATGTTCTATGAAAATAACTTAAAAAAATTACTTTTGAGAGTGACAGAATCCCTTTTTTATTTAGTTTAACTTATTCAACAGTTTTTACATAATGCTAATTGTTGTATCTTATTTGCCCCGGTTTCTTTTAGTCCAGCAAATGTCTATGCTTCCATATTTAATTTCCTACTCTTGTAGGTTTGCAATATAGTATAATATTGTATTTATTTAAATTAGCATAAAAAGGTTCAATTTATTGAAGACCTGAAAGTGTACATAACAAAACATAATTTAAATTGTAATTCAAATAGGAAATGCCTTAAACTTGATACAAATACTCTCCTGCCATACTTCTAAATAATTAATAATTATGCTAAAAAGAAGATCTAATTATGTGCTCTGAATAAAGCAAAATGCCCAATCTGAGTATGTTTAATTTACAATACATTTTTTTTCTGTCTCTTATCTATTTTTTTTATCCATGTGCATACATTTACTATAATTCAAATATATTTTATTCTGTAAGAAAATTTGAAAAATCTGGCGTCCGGAACTGATTATTTCAATTTACAATGATTCCTATGGGAAATGCTACCTTGGTTTAAATCGTTTTCATCTAACATTGTGCCATCCAGAAGGGATTAACGACTTAAACCGAGGTACCACTGTATCTCTCTCTCTCTCTCTCTCCCTATATATATATATATATATATATATATATATATATATATATATTGTCATTTAGTCAATCGGTCATGTCCGACTCTCAATGACACTATGGACCACAGCACACCAGGCTCATTGATTTTTCTGACCTCTCTGCTATGACCTGCCCATCTTGGATGATCCAACAATGTATATCACAGCTTTACTGAAGTGCACAAACTCCTTCACCACTACAAGGTAGCGATCCAGAAGATATATGACAAGTTGTCAGTCTCTCCAAGTTTCAGTATGAGTTCAGCCAACATTAATAAATGAAAGCAATCAAAGAAAATAACAGGCCTAGCTTTCTCTGAAGCACTACCTTTACTAATAAACAGTTCCTTCAACATTCAGCTAAACCTTGGTTGAGCAAAAACAAAACAAACAGTAGAAATAGTTTGTTCACAATCACTGGTTTGTATTTTTCAGAACTCCAGGATTCCACTCTTCTTCAAAACAATCATCAGATCCAAACTACTGTCTTTTTCTTTTTCAAGCATCTGACAGCTGTATGCACATTTCTCTCTGCCTGTGTCTTTCTTCAGTCCAGACAAACTCTACACTCAGTTCACCAGCAGTCCCAAACAGCCACACCAATATGCTAGGAGCAGTCTTAAATTAGCTCTACTCAGGTATAGCTAACCAACTCATCAGGAAAAGTAACTCATTTAGACCTCCTGGGGAAAGTCTCTGGCTCACACAATCTATGTATAACTCTGTTACCTATGCCTCCGCTCCCTAATCACATATATAGTTGTGAGCATGCGAGCCCGCTCGAGCTGTTGCTAACGCTTGCGGGCTCGCTATGTGAGCCCGTGGCCCTCGCAAAGCGCAGGCGCTCCTTGCCAGCAACTGCGGCCCTCGCATAGCGAGCTCGTAGTTGCTGGCAAGGAGCTCCAGCAACTGAGGTCCTCGCGAAGAACCTCCGACTCCCACAGGGAAATCTCCCCCGGGTTGTCGGGTCGGAAGTCATAGATTGCTCAGGCCGCAGAGCCATGGTGCCCGGGGATGAGGGGGGCACCCAGGCAGAGGGCCAGGGAACAGCCGAGGAAGAGACAAGGGAGGACCAGCTCACTGCTCTGGAGCCCTGCAGAGGAAACAAACCCTCCGCTGGAGGCTGCGGCTCAATGGCTCCTCCCAGGTCCGGCCAGGACAGCCTCACACACTTCCCCCCGAGCCAGTCGTACGGATGGAGCCGGGCACGGGTACTTGAGAACCGGCCTCCAGTGCGGGCTCAGGTGGTGTGGGTGTGAGGCCCTCGCGAAGCATCTGCGACTCCCGCAGGGAAATCTCCCCCGGGTTGTCGGGTCGGAAGTCATTGATTGCTCGGGCCCGCAGAGCTATGGTGCCCGGGGAGGAGGGGGAAACCCAGGCAGAGGGCCAGGGAACAGCTGAGGAAGAGACAAGGGAGGACCAGCTCACTGCTCTGGCGCCCTGCAGAGGAAACACACCCTCCACTGGAGGCTGTGGCTCGATGGCTCCTCCCAGGCCCGGCCCGGACAGCCTCCCACACTTTCCCCCGAGCCAGTCATACGGCTGGAGCCGGGTACGGGTCTGAGCGGCGGAGACTTGAGAACCGGCCTCCAGTGCGGGCTCAGGTGGTGTGTGTGTTAGGATATTGTACCAGTATCTCTGAGAGAGTCCCAGAGGAACCCGAGGTCACCTCATCATATGACTGAAGAAAATGTCTAGAACCCAGTCCATGTACAACCTTCTCTGACAGATACCTGACTGAAACTCAACTATTACCTGACAAGTGCAAGTCACTAGAGGCCCCTAGACATCTAATTCAGTCACCTCACAAAGTCCTATAGACATCTCATTAAGTCACCTCACATAGGCCTTAGACATCTCATTCAGTCACCTCACATAGGCTCTAGACATCTCATTCAGTCACCTCACAGGGGCCCCTAGTCATCTCATTCAGTCACCTCACATGGCCCTATGACATCTCATTCAGTCACCTCACACAGGCTCCTAGACATTTAATTCGGTCACCCCACATGGGCACCTGGACATTTCATTCGGTCACCTCACACGGGCCCCTGGACATTTCATTACATCACCTCACACGGCCCCCTAGACACCTCATTCAGTCACCTCACACGGGCTCCTAGACACCTCATTCAGTCACCTCACACGGGCTCCTAGACACCTCATTCAGTCACCTCACACGGGCTCCTAGACATCTCATTCAGTCACCTCACACAGGCCCTATGACATCTCATTCAGTCATCTCACACAGGCCCCTGGACATTTCATTCAGTCACCTCACACAGGCCCCTGGACATTTCATTCCGTCACCCCACACGGGCCCCTGGACATTTCATTCCGTCACCTCACACGTACCCCTAGACACCGCATTCGGTCATCTCACTGGGCCCCTAGACACCTCATTCAGTCACCTCACACAGGCCCCTAGACATCTCATTCAGTCATCTCACTGGGCCCCTAGACACCTCATTCAGTCACCTCACGCAGGCCCCTAGACACCTCATTCCGTCACCTCACACGTGCCCCTAGACACCTCATTCAGTCATCTCACTGGGCCCCTAGACACCTCATTCAGTCACCTCACACAGGCCCCTAGACACCTCATTCAGTCACCTCATACAGGCTCACACAAGTGTACTCACATAGGGTTTTTGACCGAAGCTGGTAATTATTCTATACAAAATCAAGACCCAGAATCCTTTGTGAAACTAACATCAAGGTAAGGAATATAGATGTTAAGGGATAAACACACACATATTTCAAAATTACCTATATATGAGGTTTGATGAGTAAGACTCAGAGGCAGAACACCATTAGCTAATCATCACATAAATAGTTGTGAGCATGCAAGCTGTTGCTAATGCTTTCGGGCTCGCCTATTAATTCAAAATAGGTAAAGTATATTAATTTATTAATGTATTATTTATTTGATTACCATACACCAAACAGCATTAGCTCACTTCCAATTTTATTGCCGTAATTTTTTGACGGGCAATTTGCTAGTCACATATATAGTTGTGAGCATACGAGTTGTTGCTAATGCTTGCGGGCTCGCACAGCGAGCCCGCAAGAACTGCGTCCCTCGCGAAGGCGCATTTGCGGAGGTGGAGGCTCAAAGGCGCCTCACACGCGGTTAACACACACACGCACGACTTAGAAAAAAAAACAACTGCGTCCCACACGCACGACTCGCAAAAAAATACGGCCACGCGACGACCCTTTCCGAACATGCAAAAACCGTCCAAAAACTGCACGTATGAAAACATCAGAAACACAATAAATAAACACAACGAACACATAAAAAGCTTACTTACAGCAAATGGGGGCATCCAGCACCTCGAAAAGTTAATTTACACGTCCATTTAAGTCCAAAAACTGCCGAAAATTACCTAAGCGAGAGAAAAAATGGCCGCCGAACAAAACGAAAACGAGGCTACAGACGCAACAATACTACAGTGACTTGCAAAACTGAAACACATACCACACTGATATTACCCACCATTTTGAAAACTACTACGCATAAAATGGCGGATGGAACGCAAATTGTAATCTGGAACGCAAATAGAGCATGCGTATTGCGTTCTAACGGTCTGAGGCACCTCAAAGTTTATAAATACTGCCTACTTTCCACAAAATTCTACATTTCTACTCAGGTGATGAACGGAGTGACTGGATAGTTAACTGCTGCTGTTACTTGTGAAGAGAATTGTTTCCTAATTTCCTACTTTACATTGTGCAAATTAGAACTGAGAGTTAAGCTATAATATATTACATTTTATTATCAAGACAGGACAAAAAAAATTAAAAATGTAACTATGAAAATGTAATTCATGTATAGTGACATGTGGCACACACATTTATGTGTATAGCCCCTACAACAAACTAATCTTAACCAAAACTAATTAAACAAGTATATTTAAATGACATTAATTTACTGCAACTCATAGCAAAAAATAATATGACACTAATACATATGGAACCTAAAGCTGAATCTTTGCCCTTTTTTTCACTATTCAAACAGATTCTGCATCAACAGCGTCACTCAAGAATTTGCACAGTGGACTGTGAAAGAGAATCCCTTTTAAAGAACACAAAGAAAGAAGAAGAGGTAAGATAGAAAAATACATTACATGTTGAAAAAGACCATGCTTTGCTAAATCAAAAAGAAGAAATATACAATTAACCATTTAACTTTCTTTTTCAAACAGACACTACAAGAAGACTGGCAGATTAAGATTGGCAGGAGGGGACCCTCTGTCATTCGGACAAGAACAAAACTTCTATCAAGGTATAGTAGAAAAAGTTGAAAAAAAAGCAACTATATATGTTTAATGGCCGCCAATATAAAAATTTCAAGTAAAATAAAATAAAAATACGTACAAATTGAATAAAGAACAAAAGAGAGTTCAACAAACTTCACAAAGACCTATACAATTTATGAAGACAGACAGTTTCACAGAAACCCCCAAAAAAGAGGTGGCCACAAAACAGGATAGCATCTGAAACATTAGCAACATACATAAAATAAAACTATTCCTCCTCTTTACTGTAAAATAACCTCAAACCATCACCCACAAGCCAAATGCAGCAACCAAAAAGTGGTGAACACAAAACAGGATTGTACCAAAAATCACACAAACACACAGAAAAGTTAATTCATATTCTTCTTTACTGTTTAACAACCTATAAGCCTTAAAAAGAAGCCTAAATAAGCATACCAAAAGTGGTGGACCCAAAACAGGATAATGCTAAAAACATTGCGATCATATCCCAAATAGGAAAAACATTAATAATTACAGTAAAAAAAAAAAGGATAACTGGAATATACAAATACAATTAAAGTCTTTTTAAAAGGTTGCACAAAAAACAGCATAGCAGAAAAATTCACCATAACTGGTACAATAGACCAAAACAATGCAATATGCTATTCATTACAAATACATTCAAATCAAATAACATTTTACTTTTTCTTTTACAACAGACACTGCGTGAAGAGCATTTGACGAAGACTTACAACAGCGGACCAAGAAAGATTTTGCTGGAAATCCCACTTCAAACAAGGTACAGTATAACAAGTAAAAAAACAGAAAACTAAATAAACATGTTTGCTCTGCATCCATGTAAACAAAAAAAAAAAAAAAAAGCAATAACACTGAATAATTATAACCTGTGGCTCGATGGCTCCTCCCAGGCCCGGCCCGGACAGCCTCCCACACTTTCCCCCGAGCCAGTCATACGGCTGGAGCCGGGTACGGGTCTGAGCGGCGGAGACTTGAGAACCGGCCTCCAGTGCGGGCTCAGGTGGTGTGTGTGTTAGGATATTGTACCAGTATCTCTGAGAGAGTCCCAGAGGAACCCGAGGTCACCTCATCATATGACTGAAGAAAATGTCTAGAACCCAGTCCATGTACAACCTTCTCTGACAGATACCTGACTGAAACTCAACTATTACCTGACAAGTGCAAGTCACTAGAGGCCCCTAGACATCTAATTCAGTCACCTCACAAAGTCCTATAGACATCTCATTAAGTCACCTCACATAGGCCTTAGACATCTCATTCAGTCACCTCACATAGGCTCTAGACATCTCATTCAGTCACCTCACAGGGGCCCCTAGTCATCTCATTCAGTCACCTCACATGGCCCTATGACATCTCATTCAGTCACCTCACACAGGCTCCTAGACATTTAATTCGGTCACCCCACATGGGCACCTGGACATTTCATTCGGTCACCTCACACGGGCCCCTGGACATTTCATTACATCACCTCACACGGCCCCCTAGACACCTCATTCAGTCACCTCACACGGGCTCCTAGACACCTCATTCAGTCACCTCACACGGGCTCCTAGACACCTCATTCAGTCACCTCACACGGGCTCCTAGACATCTCATTCAGTCACCTCACACAGGCCCTATGACATCTCATTCAGTCACCTCACACAGGCCCCTGGACATTTCATTCAGTCACCTCACACAGGCCCCTGGACATTTCATTCCGTCACCCCACACGGGCCCCTGGACATTTCATTCCGTCACCTCACACGTACCCCTAGACACCGCATTCGGTCATCTCACTGGGCCCCTAGACACCTCATTCAGTCACCTCACACAGGCCCCTAGACATCTCATTCAGTCATCTCACTGGACCCCTAGACACCTCATTCAGTCACCTCACGCAGGCCCCTAGACACCTCATTCCGTCACCTCACACGTGCCCCTAGACACCTCATTCAGTCATCTCACTGGGCCCCTAGACACCTCATTCAGTCACCTCACACAGGCCCCTAGACACCTCATTCAGTCACCTCATACAGGCTCACACAAGTGTACTCACATAGGGTTTTTGACCGAAGCTGGTAATTATTCTATACAAAATCAAGACCCAGAATCCTTTGTGAAACTAACATCAAGGTAAGGAATATAGATGTTAAGGGATAAACACACACATATTTCAAAATTACCTATATATGAGGTTTGATGAGTAAGACTCAGAGGCAGAACACCATTAGCTAATCATCACATAAATAGTTGTGAGCATGCAAGCTGTTGCTAATGCTTTCGGGCTCGCCTATTAATTCAAAATAGGTAAAGTATATTAATTTATTAATGTATTATTTATTTGATTACCATACACCAAACAGCATTAGCTCACTTCCAATTTTATTGCCGTAATTTTTTGACGGGCAATTTGCTAGTCACATATATAGTTGTGAGCATATGAGTTGTTGCTAATGCTTGCGGGCTCGCACAGCGAGCCCGCAAGAACTGCGTCCCTCGCGAAGCCGCATTTGCGGAGGTGGAGGCTCAAAGGCGCCTCACACGCGGTTAACACACACGCGCACGACTTAGAAAAAAAAACAACTGCGTCCCACACGCACGACTCGCAAAAAAATACGGCCACGCGACGACCCTTTCCGAACATGCAAAAACCGTCCAAAAACTGCACGTATGAAAACATCAGAAACACAATAAATAAACACAACGAACACATAAAAAGCTTACTTACAGCAAATGGGGGCATCCAGCACCTCGAAAAGTTAATTTACACGTCCATTTAAGTCCAAAAACTGCCGAAAATTACCTAAGCGAGAGAAAAAATGGCCGCCGAACAAAACGAAAACGAGGCTACAGACGCAACAATACTACAGTGACTTGCAAAACTGAAACACATACCACACTGATATTACCCACCATTTTGAAAACTACTACGCATAAAATGGCGGATGGAACGCAAATTGTAATCTGGAACGCAAATAGAGCATGCGTATTGCGTTCTAACGGTCTGAGGCACCTCAAAGTTTATAAATACTGCCTACTTTCCACAAAATTCTACATTTCTACTCAGGTGATGAACGGAGTGACTGGATAGTTAACTGCTGCTGTTACTTGTGAAGAGAATTGTTTCCTAATTTCCTACTTTACATTGTGCAAATTAGAACTGAGAGTTAAGCTATAATATATTACATTTTATTATCAAGACAGGACAAAAAAAATTAAAAATGTAACTATGAAAATGTAATTCATGTATAGTGACATGTGGCACACACATTTATGTGTATAGCCCCTACAACAAACTAATCTTAACCAAAACTAATTAAACAAGTATATTTAAATGACATTAATTTACTGCAACTCATAGCAAAAAATAATATGACACTAATACATATGGAACCTAAAGCTGAATCTTTGCCCTTTTTTTCACTATTCAAACAGATTCTGCATCAACAGCGTCACTCAAGAATTTGCACAGTGGACTGTGAAAGAGAATCCCTTTTAAAGAACACAAAGAAAGAAGAAGAGGTAAGATAGAAAAATACATTACATGTTGAAAAAGACCATGCTTTGCTAAATCAAAAAGAAGAAATATACAATTAACCATTTAACTTTCTTTTTCAAACAGACACTACAAGAAGACTGGCAGATTAAGATTGGCAGGAGGGGACCCTCTGTCATTCGGACAAGAACAAAACTTCTATCAAGGTATAGTAGAAAAAGTTGAAAAAAAAGCAACTATATATGTTTAATGGCCGCCAATATAAAAATTTCAAGTAAAATAAAATAAAAATACGTACAAATTGAATAAAGAACAAAAGAGAGTTCAACAAACTTCACAAAGACCTATACAATTTATGAAGACAGACAGTTTCACAGAAACCCCAAAAAGAGAGGTGGCCACAAAACAGGATAGCATCTGAAACATTAGCAACATACATAAAATAAAACTATTCCTCCTCTTTACTGTAAAATAACCTCAAACCATCACCCACAAGCCAAATGCAGCAACCAAAAAGTGGTGAACACAAAACAGGATTGTACCAAAAATCACACAAACACACAGAAAAGTTAATTCATATTCTTCTTTACTGTTTAACAACCTATAAGCCTTAAAAATAAGCCTAAATAAGCATACCAAAAGTGGTGGACCCAAAACAGGATAATGCTAAAAACATTGCGATCATATCCCAAATAGGAAAAACATTAATAATTACAGTAAAAAAAAAAAGGATAACTGGAATATACAAATACAATTAAAGTCTTTTTAAAAGGTTGCACAAAAAACAGCATAGCAGAAAAATTCACCATAACTGGTACAATAGACCAAAACAATGCAATATGCTATTCATTACAAATACATTCAAATCAAATAACATTTTACTTTTTCTTTTACAACAGACACTGCGTGAAGAGCATTTGACGAAGACTTACAACAGCGGACCAAGAAAGATTTTGCTGGAAATCCCACTTCAAACAAGGTACAGTATAACAAGTAAAAAAACAGAAAACTAAATAAACATGTTTGCTCTGCATCCATGTAAACAAAAAAAAAAAAAAAAAAAAGCAATAACACTGAATAATTATAACCTGTGGCTCGATGGCTCCTCCCAGGCCCGGCCCGGACAGCCTCCCACACTTTCCCCCGAGCCAGTCATACGGCTGGAGCCGGGTACGGGTCTGAGCGGCGGAGACTTGAGAACCGGCCTCCAGTGCGGGCTCAGGTGGTGTGTGTGTTAGGATATTGTACCAGTATCTCTGAGAGAGTCCCAGAGGAACCCGAGGTCACCTCATCATATGACTGAAGAAAATGTCTAGAACCCAGTCCATGTACAACCTTCTCTGACAGATACCTGACTGAAACTCAACTATTACCTGACAAGTGCAAGTCACTAGAGGCCCCTAGACATCTAATTCAGTCACCTCACAAAGTCCTATAGACATCTCATTAAGTCACCTCACATAGGCCTTAGACATCTCATTCAGTCACCTCACATAGGCTCTAGACATCTCATTCAGTCACCTCACAGGGGCCCCTAGTCATCTCATTCAGTCACCTCACATGGCCCTATGACATCTCATTCAGTCACCTCACACAGGCTCCTAGACATTTAATTCGGTCACCCCACATGGGCACCTGGACATTTCATTCGGTCACCTCACACGGGCCCCTGGACATTTCATTAAGTCACCTCACACGGCCCCCTAGACACCTCATTCAGTCACCTCACACGGGCTCCTAGACACCTCATTCAGTCACCTCACACGGGCTCCTAGACACCTCATTCAGTCACCTCACACGGGCTCCTAGACATCTCATTCAGTCACCTCACACAGGCCCTATGACATCTCATTCAGTCACCTCACACAGGCCCCTGGACATTTCATTCAGTCACCTCACACAGGCCCCTGGACATTTCATTCCGTCACCCCACACGGGCCCCTGGACATTTCATTCCGTCACCTCACACGTACCCCTAGACACCGCATTCGGTCATCTCACTGGGCCCCTAGACACCTCATTCAGTCACCTCACACAGGCCCCTAGACATCTCATTCAGTCATCTCACTGGACCCCTAGACACCTCATTCAGTCACCTCACGCAGGCCCCTAGACACCTCATTCCGTCACCTCACACGTGCCCCTAGACACCTCATTCAGTCATCTCACTGGGCCCCTAGACACCTCATTCAGTCACCTCACACAGGCCCCTAGACACCTCATTCAGTCACCTCATACAGGCTCACACAAGTGTACTCACATAGGGTTTTTGACCGAAGCTGGTAATTATTCTATACAAAATCAAGACCCAGAATCCTTTGTGAAACTAACATCAAGGTAAGGAATATAGATGTTAAGGGATAAACACACACATATTTCAAAATTACCTATATATGAGGTTTGATGAGTAAGACTCAGAGGCAGAACACCATTAGCTAATCATCACATAAATAGTTGTGAGCATGCAAGCTGTTGCTAATGCTTTCGGGCTCGCCTATTAATTCAAAATAGGTAAAGTATATTAATTTATTAATGTATTATTTATTTGATTACCATACACCAAACAGCATTAGCTCACTTCCAATTTTATTGCCGTAATTTTTTGACGGGCAATTTGCTAGTCACATATATAGTTGTGAGCATATGAGTTGTTGCTAATGCTTGCGGGCTCGCACAGCGAGCCCGCAAGAACTGCGTCCCTCGCGAAGCCGCATTTGCGGAGGTGGAGGCTCAAAGGCGCCTCACACGCGGTTAACACACACGCGCACGACTTAGAAAAAAAAACAACTGCGTCCCACACGCACGACTCGCAAAAAAATACGGCCACGCGACGACCCTTTCCGAACATGCAAAAACCGTCCAAAAACTGCACGTATGAAAACATCAGAAACACAATAAATAAACACAACGAACACATAAAAAGCTTACTTACAGCAAATGGGGGCATCCAGCACCTCGAAAAGTTAATTTACACGTCCATTTAAGTCCAAAAACTGCCGAAAATTACCTAAGCGAGAGAAAAAATGGCCGCCGAACAAAACGAAAACGAGGCTACAGACGCAACAATACTACAGTGACTTGCAAAACTGAAACACATACCACACTGATATTACCCACCATTTTGAAAACTACTACGCATAAAATGGCGGATGGAACGCAAATTGTAATCTGGAACGCAAATAGAGCATGCGTATTGCGTTCTAACGGTCTGAGGCACCTCAAAGTTTATAAATACTGCCTACTTTCCACAAAATTCTACATTTCTACTCAGGTGATGAACGGAGTGACTGGATAGTTAACTGCTGCTGTTACTTGTGAAGAGAATTGTTTCCTAATTTCCTACTTTACATTGTGCAAATTAGAACTGAGAGTTAAGCTATAATATATTACATTTTATTATCAAGACAGGACAAAAAAAATTAAAAATGTAACTATGAAAATGTAATTCATGTATAGTGACATGTGGCACACACATTTATGTGTATAGCCCCTACAACAAACTAATCTTAACCAAAACTAATTAAACAAGTATATTTAAATGACATTAATTTACTGCAACTCATAGCAAAAAATAATATGACACTAATACATATGGAACCTAAAGCTGAATCTTTGCCCTTTTTTTCACTATTCAAACAGATTCTGCATCAACAGCGTCACTCAAGAATTTGCACAGTGGACTGTGAAAGAGAATCCCTTTTAAAGAACACAAAGAAAGAAGAAGAGGTAAGATAGAAAAATACATTACATGTTGAAAAAGACCATGCTTTGCTAAATCAAAAAGAAGAAATATACAATTAACCATTTAACTTTCTTTTTCAAACAGACACTACAAGAAGACTGGCAGATTAAGATTGGCAGGAGGGGACCCTCTGTCATTCGGACAAGAACAAAACTTCTATCAAGGTATAGTAGAAAAAGTTGAAAAAAAAGCAACTATATATGTTTAATGGCCGCCAATATAAAAATTTCAAGTAAAATAAAATAAAAATACGTACAAATTGAATAAAGAACAAAAGAGAGTTCAACAAACTTCACAAAGACCTATACAATTTATGAAGACAGACAGTTTCACAGAAACCCCCAAAAAAGAGGTGGCCACAAAACAGGATAGCATCTGAAACATTAGCAACATACATAAAATAAAACTATTCCTCCTCTTTACTGTAAAATAACCTCAAACCATCACCCACAAGCCAAATGCAGCAACCAAAAAGTGGTGAACACAAAACAGGATTGTACCAAAAATCACACAAACACACAGAAAAGTTAATTCATATTCTTCTTTACTGTTTAACAACCTATAAGCCTTAAAAAGAAGCCTAAATAAGCATACCAAAAGTGGTGGACCCAAAACAGGATAATGCTAAAAACATTGTGATCATATCCCAAATAGGAAAAACATTAATAATTACAGTAAAAAAAAAAAGGATAACTGGAATATACAAATACAATTAAAGTCTTTTTAAAAGGTTGCACAAAAAACAGCATAGCAGAAAAATTCACCATAACTGGTACAATAGACCAAAACAATGCAATATGCTATTCATTACAAATACATTCAAATCAAATAACATTTTACTTTTTCTTTTACAACAGACACTGCGTGAAGAGCATTTGACGAAGACTTACAACAGCGGACCAAGAAAGATTTTGCTGGAAATCCCACTTCAAACAAGGTACAGTATAACAAGTAAAAAAACAGAAAACTAAATAAACATGTTTGCTCTGCATCCATGTAAAAAAAAAAAAAAAAAAAAAAAAGCAATAACACTGAATAATTATAACCTTTACCAAAATATTAGTGACACATTTGTCATTTACCTATTATTTGTCTTTTACGGACAACAATGTTTAACATTAAACCCAAACTTCAATCTACACAAAAAAAAAAAAAAAAAGAAAACAGCATAGTCCACAAAAGTTCAAAACACACACTAAATAACATTTATCATTCTCAATTACCAGTCGTAATGTACAATATTAAGCATAAAACCTAAACACACACATAAAATAGAATACTACAGCAAATAGTACTAACACCCAAAAAAAAAAACATTAATTGCCCGAACATATAAGCCTTTAAATAAAATATCAAAATGCTATTACGACAATCCCCTGTAGTAAAAATTACAAAGACTAATTTTTGCCCTCTACTATGCCTATAAGTCAAAAGTACAACAAAAAAATGAATTACCAAAACAAAAATTATATACATTTCAATTAACACTAGACACCTACTACATGTAGAAGAAGGTATATTGTCATTTCCTTGAGTGTGCTATTCATGTAAGGCAAAAATTACAACCTACGACAGAAAGTAAGACCAAAAGAATAAAAAACACTTATTTAACAATACAAAGAAAGTACCGCTACAATGAACTACAAGCACATATAAACAAACTGTTAATAATAAAAAATGTAAAAAACAAACTTAACATCTCAAATTAAACTAATTATACATTATTTTCTTTTACAGATTAACATGGCTACTAACAAGAGCAAACAAGAAAAGACAAGACGTCAAACTAGAGAACGACAAGAGAGATGGGCCAACCAGCAGACACCAGAGGAGAAGGAAATTCGACGAGAAAAAGAATGCAAAAGAATTGCAAGCAAAAGACTATCAGCTGCAAAAATTAAAGATACACCAAAAAAAGCTACTAAGCAAACAAAGCATTTAGAACCTGTTCCTCAAACATCAGATGACATTTTACCTGAAAAAATCAAAGATATACCAAAAAAAGCCACCAAAAAAACTAAGCATTTAGAACCTCTTCCTGAAACATTACATGATATTTTACCTAAACCAATAAAATAAATACCAAAAAAAGCCACAAAATAAACAAAGCACTTAGAACCTGTTCCTGAAACATGACATTTCACCTGATGAATTTGAAAATCAAACTGATATATGCTTTGCAAATTGTCCTTTACTCAAGTCTTTAGCAGTAGAGGTTCATAATTGTGGGGGCATGAATACTCAATGTCAGTTTTGTGAGGCTTATCATTTTAAACAGGAGACCCAGAGATGGCCAATTTATTAGTTGCTGTCAAAAAGGCAAGTTCAAACTTCCAGAAAGAAAAGAACATAAGATCCTACAATAGTGCCATATCCTTTGCATCTATGGGGGCAACATTAGCTGCTAATGTACCAGGACATGGTCCTTACTGTTTTAAAGTCCAAAGCCAAATTTATCATCGTACTTCCAAATTACATCCAGAGGAAGGAGAGCAAAGAAAATTTGCTCAACTATATGTCCTAGATACAATGGAAGCTGTTGACCAACGTATGCAGCTTCAAGAAAATAAAAAATGCTTACCCAGTGTTTTTATAGAGCTAGATACCATTATGGACAATAACCCCTACACTAAAGCTTATAAAAAATTGGCAGAAGAAGAAAATGAACAACAACTTCATGCACAAAGACATCAATTACCATTGCCAACTGTTTAACAACCGATAAGCATTACAAAGAAGCCTAAATAAGCATACCAAAAGTGGTGGACCCAAAACAGGATAATGCTAAAAATATTGCGATCAAATCCAAAATAGGAAAAACATTCATTTTTACAGTACAATAACATTTAATCCTCATAAAAAAGACTAATTAAGCAAATAATGTATGCAACATATGGTGGACACAAAACAGAATTGTACAAAAAAATCACACAAACACATAGAAAAGTAAATTAATATTCTTCTTTACTGTTTTAGAACCTAATAAGCCTTACAAAGAAGCCTCAATAAGCATACCAAAAGTGGTGGACACAAAACAAGATAATGCTAAAAACATTGCCATCATAACCAAAATAGGAAAAACATTCATTTTCACTGTACAACAACATTTAATCCTCAAAAAATTGGCAGAAGAAGAAAATGAACAACAACTTCATGCACAAAGACATCAATTACCATTGCCAAAGGTCAATATGGTGCTTAAAAGAAACAGACATACCGATAAACGTCGTTATAACTTGCCAGCATCAAATGAGGTTGCAATGGTGTTTCAAAATGATGAAGGAGAACCACCATTTCAAAGAGGCATTAGAATATATCCCATAAATGAGGAGCAACCATTCATTAATATGAGTATCTTACGTCCAAATTTAGATCCAATGACATATCCCATTTTGGTTGGCAACCAAAATTAACACTTCACAGTTACCCAAATGCTAAAGCCAGAATCCGAAATAATGTTTCTATGCTTGAATTTAAAGTAGCTCAAATTGCCATTTGAAATACATTTAATCCAATTTTATGTGGTGGAAAACTAACACAACAAGGGATTATTGATTCCTATTTGTAAGTTGAGGCCAATAATTTAAACATTATAAAGTATCAACAAGATAAACTACGTGTAGAACAATATTCTGGACTAATGGACTATGTTGCTGAGGTGGCTGCAAGCAGAGACATGACAGCTGGCAAAGCCATAATTTTACCACCTTTCAAGGATCTCCTCGAAATATGAGAGAAAGATACAATGATGCTATCTCTATTGTCACCAAATTTGGCAAACCTGATTTATTTCTTACATTTACATGTAATCCCCAATGGCCAGAAATTACACAAAATGTACTTCTTGGCCAAAGTCCTTCTGATAGACCAGATTTAGTAGCCAGAGTTTTTAAGATTAAATTAAATGAATTAATACGTGACATCACTATAAGTCACTTATTTGGCAAATGTCTTGCTTATGTATATACCATTGCATTTAAAAAAAGATGCCTTCCACATGCACATCTTCTCATAATACTTCAAGAAAAAGATAAATTAGACACTGCTGACAAAGTGGATGCAGTCATTGTTGCTGAACTACTAGATCCAGAACTATATGGTAGACTATATGAGATTGTTATTCATCGCATGATTCATGGACCCTGTGGTGAGCTTAATCCACAATCACCATGTATGGAAAATAATAAATGTTCCAAAGATTTTCCAAAAGATTATAGAGACAAAACCTATGCCAATTGTGATGGCTATCCACTTTATAAAAGAAGAGAAGGAGATAGTGCCATTATTCGTGGCAAAAAAGTTGACAATAGATATGTAGTACCCTACAATCCACATTTACTGATGAAGTATAACGCACACATTAATGTAGAAGCCTGCACTTCCATCAAATCCATTAAATATGTGTACAAATATATTTACAAAGGCTATGATGCAGCTACTGTAGTCGTCAAAAGTGCAGACAACCCTGAAAGCAGTGAGTACATGATGAACTTGCATCTCATGTAGAGGCTCGCTATGTAAGTGCACCAGAAGCTATGTGGCATCTTTAAAAATGTGAAATGCGTGATAGATCACATGCAGTATATAGATTAGCAGTACATTTGCCACAAAGACATTTAGTGTATTTCCATGCTGGAAATGAAAGTAATGCATTGGCCCAAAGTTAACTTCGTCACACTACACTAACTGCATGGTTTGAATTAAATTCCACAGATTCAGAAGCAACACAATTCTTATATATTGAAATTCCATATCACTATGTTTTTGTGAATGGATTATGGAGACCTAGAAAAAGCAGAGGAAATAAAATAATCCCAAGAATTTACAGTCAGTCCAAGAGATGCTGAACGTTTTTACTTACAAATATTACTTTTAAATGTTCCTGGAACACAACGTTTTGAACACTTAAGAACTGTTAATGACATAGTATATGAATCCTTCCATTTAGCTGCAAGACATAGAAACTTACTAGCTGATGATACAGAATGGGAAAGATGTTTAGAAGAAGCAGCACAATGTCAAATGCCACGGCAGATGAGAGAACAATTTGCATTTATTTGTATCTTCTCAAATGCTCCAAATGCATTAGCTTTGTGGGACACATTTAAAAGTAATATGGCTGAAGACTTTATGCAACGATACAAAGAACCTATTGCATACTTAAAAGCATTAATGGAAATCCAAGAAGTATTTTTAACTCAAGTTTTAATTTGCCTGATCCAGGTCTTATAGATGACATAAACTTTGAAGACTATGACATTCAACTACAAGTACAAAGAACAGAAGAAAGACTTGCAACTTTAAATACGTTACAATTGCAAGCATATAATGCCATTAAAAATGCGATAGATGATGACATGGTGACAGCGTTATTTCTATCTTGATGGACCTGGCGGATCAGGAAAAACGTATCTTTATAATTTATTAATGAGTTCTGTACGAGCACAAGGTCAAATAGCACTGCTGTTTGCCACTACTGGAATTGCTGCACTTTCGTTAGAAGGTGGAAGAACTGTACATATTGGCTTTAAACTGACAGTGCCTATTTTAGAAACCTCTGTGTCAGATATTCGCATGACATCATTACAAGCAAAAAAAATTAAATAAAGTAAATTAATTATAATAGATGAGGCCACAATGATGTAATGCTATGCCCTCCAATGTATTGACCATTTGCTTTGTGAAGTCATGGATAATACTTTTCCATTTGATGGAAAGGTAATGTTGTTAGGTGGCGATTTTAGACAAACATTACCTGTCGTTGTACATGGAAATCGAACTGACATTATCGAAACCTGTATAAAGTCAAGCACACTATGGAGACATTTAACCCATCTTCAACTGCAACAAAACATGAGATCAGAAGGCCAAACTGATTTCAATGAGTGGCTTATTAAAATTGGAGAAGGCAGAACAGAAAAAATACCAAATTTACCTGACGACACTGTGCAGATCCCACCTCATATGATTTGTCACCAAGATATTATTTCGGCTATATTTGAAGGTAGTATAAATAACCAGGAATATTCAGAGCTTGCCAACCAAGTCATACTAACGTGTAAAAATAAGGATGCATTAATCCTCAATAATGAAATCTTAAAAAAATTCATGCACCACAAAGAAATTATCACAGTGCTGATTCTGTACTTGCTGATGACAATGAAAGTCAGGCAAACTTTTCCACTAAATTCATAAACTCACTAATTCCTTCTGGAATGCCACCACATATTTTGCAGCTAAAGAAAGGTGCAATTGTCATGTTACTGTGAAAGATGAACCCCAAAAAAGGCCTATGCAATGGGACAAGATTAATTGTTCAACAATTAAAGGACCATTTCATAGATACTGAAATTTTAACTGGTACCCATAAAGGAGAGAGAGTTTTTATACCAAGAACAGATTTAGCACCAAGTGAAAGTAGTCTCCCTTTTATACTTCAAAGAAGACAATTTCCCATCATTATGGCATTTGCCATGACCATTAATAAATCACAAGGACAAACGTTCAAATCTGTGGATATTTCCTTAGAACAACCAGTATTTGCACATTGCCAATTGTACGCTGCGTTATCACGGTGCAAAAATCCACAGGCTATTAAAGTCTACATTGAAAAGAATGAAAGTCAAGGTGATTTATTAGAAGATGGACGTATTTTTACTAAAAACATTGTCTACTATGAAGTACTTTAACTTTTCATTAAAGAAATAAAAGCCATGCAAAACAAATTTAAAAGCAAATGCAAAAATATAACAAAACCACAATATAACCACCACATTTTTAAAACAAATACACATAAATGTCAGTTCCCATCAAAAGGTCATTATTACGCAACAGAAATTACATTTACAAAAACAATATTTTCCTGTTAAACGACATTAAATTGTCAAACACATACAGAACAGTGCTTACAGAGCGTGCAACAAGTTTAAGTTCTTTTTAGAGAACCACTTTTCCAGAGACCAAACTATATGTGCGATTTAAAACAATTACTATAGCAACAAACAAAGGTAAAAAAATATACAAAAAATATACTTTCAAGTTCCTTATTTAGACATATTACAAAGTTCATTTTAACAGCTCAACCACGTTTTAAGTCACAGTAATAAACAAAGGTCAACCATTGAAAAATACAAATCAATAAACAATTCAGTCATAATTAATGGAAGTACTATTTATATATCATTAGCCTCAAAAAACACTTGCCTTGCATTATGTTCACAAATTATGTTAAAATGTTAATTAACTATTTCACTGTTTCTATTGTTACAAGTTTGAAAGATTTTTTTAAAGTTCCTTACTTAGAGAGATAAGAAAGTTAAAGTTTTAAAAAATATACTTTCAAGTTTCTTACTTAGACATATTACAAAGTTCATGTTAAGAGGTCAACCACGTTTTAAATCACAGCAACAAACAAAGGTCAACCATTGAAAAATACAAATCAATAACCAATTCAGTCATAATTAATGGAAGTACTGTTTATGGATGATTAGCTTCAAAAAACACTTGCCTTGCATTATTTTTACAAATTATGTTAAAATGTTAACTAACTATGTTACTTTTTCTAATGTTACAAGTTTGAAAACAATATTTTCAAGTTTCTTACTTAGACAGATAAGACAGTTCAAGCTTCAAAAAATATACTTTCAAGCTCCTTACTTAGACATATTACAAAGTTCATGTTAAGAGCTCAACCACGTTTTAAGTCAGAATGTAAATGTTGTCTTTTATGTTAAACATTAATCCAGGGAGTAATCTGATTGCCAGTTAATGGGGTCAGGAAGGAATTAATTTTTCCCCTCTCTGATACAATTTGCTACGTTTCAAGGAGGGTTTTTACTGTTTGCCTTCCTCTGGATTCAATGTATATTTAAGTTAACAATTCTTGAGATAGAACTTGCATGTTAAAAAACCATTACCTCAAGTTTACAATACTGATTAATTTAAAGTTCAACTGTTTTTACATTCAAATGTTAATACTTTTAATACAAAATTATGTTAAAATCTTAATTAACTATGTTACTGTTTATAATGTTACAAGTTTGACATTTTTTTTTCAAGTTCCTTACTTAGACAGATAAGAAAGTTCAAATTTCAAAAAGTATACTTTCAAGTTTCTTACTTAGATATATTACAAAGTTCATGTTAAGAGCTCAACCACGTTTTAAGTCACAATGTACATGTTGTCTTTATTTAATCATTGTCATTAATCCAGGGAGTAATCTGATCACCAGTTAATGGGGTCAGGAAATAATTAATTGTTTTCTCTCTCTGATACAATTGGCTACGTTTCAAGGAGGGTTTTTACTGTTTGAAAAAACATTTCCTCAACTTTACAATACTGATTAATTTAAAGTTCAACTATTCTTACATTCAAATGTTAATACTTTTAATACAAAATGCTGTAACAGTAACTGTTGACCAAAAGATCATTTTACAAAAATAAACATGTTTCATATCACAATAGTACTTATTTCATCATAACTAAAATCTTACAAGTGTCAACTACGTATATTAATAACTAAACAACTTTCCAAACATACACATCTCATTGCCATCATTTTTTGACGAACAAGTCGCTAGTCACATATACAGTTATGAGCAATACGGGTTGTTGCTAACTCTACGACCCCACAGGACCTCTTCCCCTCCTTACCTTGTGTCTCTCTTCCCCTCCTCCTCTCCTTACCCTGTGTCTCTCTTCCTCTCATTCCCATGTGTGTCTCTTCCCCTCCTCCTCTCCTTCCCCTGTGTGTCTCTTCCCCATCTCCTCTCTTTCCCCTGTTTCTCTCTTCCCCTCCTCCTGTCCTTACCCAGTGTCTCTCTTCCCCTGTGTCTCTCTTCCCCTGTGTCTCTCTTCCCCTTCTCCTCTCCCTCATTGCCTGCTGCCTGCAACACACAATTACGACCCGCGGCACTTAGAAAAAAAAAAATCTCCTGCGACCCAAAATTACAAACAACGGGACTTAGAAAAAGAAATACACGAGGTCGTAAAACACACGTAACCACGCAAACACAAAACCATGAAAACATACACAGAAACACAATAATAATAATAAAAAAGACTCACCGACAGAACAGGGGGACAGTTAGGATCTCTAGAATTGAGGATGATCGCCAATTTAACCCCAATTTGCCCCATTTCGCCACTCGAAAATCGACTAAGCGAGAAAAAAATGGCGGCCGAAAAAAATAAAAAAGGGGCTCCACAACCCAGGACCCAGAAAAACACTGCTAAAGACGTAAGACTGTCCCTCCCTGCATTTAAAACCTCTAAACTGTAACTACCCCCACTGGCACCTAACATTAAACCCACAGTGATGGGGGTCCCCATTGGGACCCCCGGAGGGTCCCCACATTACCCCACATTAACCCTTGGAGTGGGGGTGCACCCCCACTGAAATTAAAATTAAAATTTCCCTCCTTGCCGGCCCTTAAAGGACCGGAAAAATTATCCCCATCACTCATGGGGCTCTCTACAGAGCCCCATGAGCCCCTAAATAACCATGTCACTCATTGGGGTCAATACAGACCCCCATAAATCCCTTAATTAACCCTGTCACTCATGGGGGTCAATACAGACCCTCATCACACATTAATTAACCCTGTCACTCATGGGGGTCAATACAGACCTCCCATAAGCCCTTTATTAACCCTGTCAGTCATGGGGGTCAATACAGACCCCCATAACTCTTAATTAACCCTGTCACTCATGGAGGTCAATACAGACCCCCATAACCCCTTAATTAACCCTGTCACTCATGGGGGTCAATACAGACCACCATAAGCCTTTTATCAACCCTGTCACTCATGGGGGCAAATATAGACCCCCATAACCCCTTAATTAACCCTGTCACTTATGGGGGTCAATACAGATCCCCATAAGTCCCAATTAACCCTGTCACTTATGGAGGTCAATACAGAGCCCCATAAGCCCTTAATTAACCATGTCACTCATGGGAGTCAATGAAGACCCCCATAACACCTTAATTAACCCTGTCACTCAGGGGGGTCAATACAGACCCCCATAACCCCTTAACTAACACTATCACTCATAGCGGTCAATACAGACCCCTATAAGCCATTAATAATCCCTGTCACTCATGGGGGTCAATACAGAAGCTCATCACACCTTAATTAACCCTGTCACTCATGGGGGTCAATACAGACCCCCATAACCCCTTAATTAACCCTATCACTCATGGGGGTCAATACAGACCCCCATAAATCATTAATTAATTCTGTCACTCATAGGGGTCAATACAGACCCCATAAGCCAATAATTAACCCTCTCACTCATGGCAGTCAATACAGACCCCCATAATCCATTAATTAACCCTGTCACTCATAGGGGTCACATAGGGGTCAATACAGACCCCCATAAGCCCTTAATTAACCCTGTCACTCATGGGGGTCAATACAGACCCTCATAACCTGCTATTTAACCCCATCGGTCCCATAAGGGTATAGAAATACCCTTATGTGGCAGTTACAACTCTAACATTACCCACATAAGTACCATGACGGTCCTCAAAGACCCTCACCACACTAACTACAAACACTGCACTGCACTATAACCCCCAATAAACCATTACATCAGAAATAACCCCCCTCTACAGTAACCTATGAACAACTACACTACCTACCTACACTACCTACCTACCTCCTAATAAACCCCCCACCCCACTAATTACAAAAATTAATAAAAGCTAACTCGGAAATAAAACTGTCACAGAAAAAAAAGATCTACATTACACAAAATAAAACAACCTAAGTTACAAAACATATAAAAATAGACATAACACAAAATAAAAAAGGAACATTACAGAAAATAAAAATACATTACAACCCCCCCTCACTACAGAAAATAACAAACAAATTACACACCTGAAAAGGAAAGACATACACAATACATACAGTACATTACAATACAGTACAAATCAAATAAAATACAATAAACCCCTATCTAAAATATACTATCTAAAATACATTACATCCTATAAAAAACTATACACATACCACACTACCTAAAATACATTAAATACTATCTAACATACATACATACTACCCTATCTAAAATAAAATAAATACAATCTAAAATACACACATACCACACTATCTAAAATACAATAAATCCTATCTAAAATACACACATACCCCCCTATCTATCTAAAATACATCCCCCTATTTAATATACAATAAATCCTATCTCCATAAACAAACCCTAATTCTAAAATAAAATAAAATAATTAAGACCATTTACCTTTGCAGATGTCCCTTCAGATCACCAAAAAATAGTCCAGCACATTTACATACAATAAATAAACATGCTAAATATTCTAAATATTCTACTCACCTTTCCAGCATGTCCTCCCCATCCTTTTTATTTTCTTCTCCGGCAAAGGACCTGTTAAAAAAAACATTACATTAATATAATATACAAAAACACACAAAATAAAGTAACATAAAAATAATATACATTGAACTTACCTCCCTGCATTGTCCCCGGCCTCCTTCTGTTCTGCCCCGGATGGGCCCTGGAAGAATCCGCCCGGAAATGAGCTAATGAGCCTCCTACAAACTTTTCCGGAAGAAAAATGGCAATGGAGCATTCTGGTTGGCTGAAAATGCTGTCAATCAAATTTCAGCCAATCAGAAAGGGATTTACCCCCATATCCTATTCTAATTGGCTAATGCACCTGGCAATCTTTTTTAAACCAATCCGAAGCCTTCATTGCCTTCAGCCAATCACAATGGGATATACCCTCACAGGGTGATTGGCTGGAGGCATCAGCGCATTCTCATTGGCTGCAGTCTAATTGACAGTCACAACAGCCAATCAGAAGGCGTAGATATGCCATCAGCCAATCACTCTGTGGGGGTGTATCCCATTGTGATTGGCTGAAGGGAATAACACCTTCTGATTGGCTATTCTCACTACAACCAATCAGAATGTGCTGATGCCTCCAGGAATTCACCCTGAGGGGGTGTATCCCATTGTGATTGGATGAAGGCAATAAAGCCATCTGATTGATTTAAAAAAGATTCACAGGTGCATTAGCCAATCAGAATACGATATGGGGTGTATCCCTTTCTGATGGCTTACATCTTGGCGCCTTCTGATTGGCTAACATTTGACAGGGTTTTTAGCCAATCAGAAGGCGCCTTTGCCAGTTTTCTTTAGGAAAAGTCTCTGGGAGGCTCATTAGCGTCGGGGAGGTCCGCGAGTGCGGACCTCTGTTATTATTTTTTTTTGGGGTGCCGGAGAAGAAAATAAGAAGGATGGGGAGGACATGCTGGAAAGGTGAGTAGAATATTTAGAATATTTAGAATGTTTATTTATTGTATGTAAATATGTTGTACTCATTTTTTGTTTTCTGCAGGTTGGTGATCTGAAGGGACATCTGCAAAGGTAAGTTAATTATTTCATTTTAGCTTACAATTAGGGCTTGTATATGGAGATAGGATTTATTGTATATGAAATAGGGGGTTGTATAGTATTTCATGTTTTTTAGATTGTGTAGTATGTGTAGTTTAGATAGGATGTAATGTATTTTACATACTGTGGTATGTGTATACTTTAGATAGGCTGTAATGTATTTTAGATAGTGTGATTTGTGTATATTTCAGATAATATATTTAATATATTTTACATAGGGGGTATTGCATTTTATTTAATTTGTACTGCATTGTAATGTACTTTATCCATTGTGTATGTACTTCCTTTTCATATGTGTAATTATTTTTTTGTAATGTAGTTTTTATTTATTTTCTGTAGTGTACCTTTTTTTATTTTTTGTAACTTAGGTTTTTTTTATTTTTTGTAATATAGATTTCTTCATTTTTTCTAATGTACATTCTTTTTTGTAATGCAGCTTTTTATTTTTGGTAAATTAGGCTTTTTTATCTTATGTGACTTAGCATTTATTATTTTTTTTAATTAGTGGGGTGGGGGGATTATTAGGGGGCAGGTAGGTAGTGTAGGTAGGTAGTGTAATTTAGTGTAGAGGAGGGTTAGTTTAGCAAGGTTTATGTTAGAATTGAGCACCAAAGGTACTCCGAGGACTAAAAGCTATACATTGTGTGTCAAACAGCATTCCCAGCCTTATAATTTTATTGACCGTCATTTTTTGACGGGCAAGCCGCTAATAAATAATAAAATAACGTATATTCTCTTCTCTAACTGGTTGATTTATTAATCAGAAGAAGGCAACATCATGATTATACAATTAACCAATCAGATTGAGAGACTTTTAGTTCCTTCATACTGGTTGGCTGAAATGTTATTAGCTGAAATAGATGCTAATCAAAGTTCTTGAAAGCCCAAATAAAATTTGTGAGTTATATCAAAATTTGTTATTCATCACAGGAGCTCCTCATAGATTTTAGCATTTTCTAGATCAAAGCACTTTTTGGAATAGTCTTTCTATTGCCTGAGCTTTAGGATTGATAGCCATCAAGCGAGAAGGGAGATACTGTTTCCTGGAGGGCCTAAAGACGAGGAACATTGGCTTTAAGCAAATAGTATTTTAATTGAAGTGTCTGCAAACCAGCCAAAGAGAGAATTTAGTTCATTGTTTGACATCACAGGATCTAAGGAGTGTAATGTATTAATTAACCTCTTAATTTTTTACAGGTTTAAATTTTTTTATGCAGTTTTTTATTGTTTTTTATTATTTTAGTTGTCATTTCTATTTTTATTTTAATGTTTTTACTATTTTTATTATTTTATTTAATGCAGTATTTTTTTACTGCCCAGTCAAAGGAATCATATCATATTTCTTATTGCTCTTTAATAATTCTAACTCTTACACTTTTCCACTATGAGATTGCTATGGTTCTGAGTTACTTAGCATTACCCCTCTATTGAACATACTATCCTTCCCTCCTTTTCACAAATAGCCAATTCATTCCTTACCCTCTACACTTTCTATCCCATTGCTTTTACTTACCATCCTCCACAGTTATTAGTTTGAAAATTACCCAGCCTTTCCACCATGCTCTACCAAAGCACAAAAGCCTCCTGTTCATTAAGGTGCAATCCATCACTGCTATATAGATTGTACCCAACAAAAAAGTCAGCCCAGAACCTTTAAAACACATACCCCCCCCCCCCCCCCCAAACACTTTTCTTCATAGCCACTTTTAAATCATGAATTGACCTTATTTCTATCTAGGCTAACATGTGGCACTGTTAATATGTTTGAACATTGTACAGTGATGACAGCTCCAAAGGGGAGAAGCATATAATAAAGCACTATGGTACCTAGTCCAGTCTTCCCAAAGGGAATCTCTTGCCTGGGCCAGAACAAGATGGACATGATACTCCTGGGCTTAGTTGTTTCCATCCTGGGGCTTACCCTGTGATAACCATAGTTTCCACTGTCTAGGGTCTGGAGACACTCAACCCCAGTGAATATCTCTTGTGTGTTTTGGACATTTTGTCTCTAACGCTTGTTATACTGATTATATTCAGGTAAAACATGCTGATATTGGTATATACTTTTTAAATATAGTTTTGTAATTTATATAATGTGATTCAATTATTGTTTGCAAGGATAGGTCTAGGACAATGGGGACATGCAGCATTGAAAACCTCTGCTGAGTGATTAGGTTAGCAGGCCTTCATATCTTAATTGCATTACCTTTGCCCCAGACTAATTGGGGGATTTTTAATCACTTTACTCCAGTCCAGCTACCAAGCAATCCTGCATCTACCTTCTAGAACTGCATTCCAGGGGAATCCCTAGCATTGATATACAGAAACCCACAGAGGAGAGGACATAACTGGTGGGATTGATTCATTGATTGGTCCAGCAGGTCCCCCCTTGTGTTAGCTACCTTGGAGGCCCTGCCCAAAGATTCCTTTCTAGACTGATCAAAAATGAACTCTTGTTCCTGGTGTAATTTTTCCAAGATCTTTCAATTGTCATATTTCAACTAAATAACCTTATCAGAATCACTGCATCAGTCTTACAGAGGTCCATGGAGGCCATAAGTAGTTGATTTTTATGAAATATATAATATTTGTAAAAAAAATAAATATGCTAAAAAATATATAAAACATAACAACATATAAACAGTAATGCATATGAATACAAAAAATTTATCCATTTATCTGGAACTAAATTTTTTGACAGGGTTAAAAATATGTTTGATTCTTTTCTCGCTTTACATTGTGTGCCCTCTTTGAAATTGATAATGCATTTGTATACATTGGACTAGCTAAATCAAATACATATATTCTTACACTTATGTGTGATATCTGGTATAGTTTTCTTTTTTTAGATCATTTTAATTCAGTTTATTCGTTAATTGATCAGCAGCTGTGCTAATCCACCTTAACAGAACAAAGTTGAGAGATGCAGTGATTGAGGCAGAGGTGGGGTTTGGAACTGAATGCGTTCATAAGAGAGAGGGATACAGGATCTGCTGGGGATACAAAATCTAATATGACACAGGTATCAAAGCTTTAAAGTCGACAAATCTTCCATGTCCGCACAGATTTAGCTAGAAGGATGTACATCCCCAAACAACCATATTCTAAAACCAGGAGCCATAATTGCATTATTGGCAACTATGCAGCAAGACTGACTTAAAAATAGCCTCTCAGATGCTAAACTAAGAGAACGTATCATTACTAGTCAAATCTGCATCTCGAGTCCGAAGATCATGTTCGCTACTGTACTCAGTATGTTACATCTCATACAAATACAGTATACAATACATGCAGTGCTTAAAGGTTGAGGTGGAGAGAGAGAGATAGAATCAGTGCGGCATTGCTGTGGATCTGCGTATGAACAGAACTTGATAAACAGTGACCACACATAATGCCAAATTATGATGATAATATCCATATTTCAACAGATGCCCACCTGGGGAGTACAGGGCTGTACAATAAACTGACTACTGTCCAGAAAGTCTCTCTGTCAGCCAAATTAGTACTATAAAATACTGCAGTGTTTTGTACTGTAGGATAGCTTACGTTTCATCATACACTTATTTAGTAGTCTCCATTGTATTGGGATACATACTTTTTAAACATTATTCTATTACATTTACAAATTATTGATTGTGTTTTTTTGTGTATTGTATTGCTACTTTTTATGCCGTTAAATTAGTATATAAGCACATTTTAGCTGTGAATAATACATACATATGAAGAAACTGTATGCCAGGTATGGTCTCTAGAGCTTGTTTTTGCAGATAAAATGACTATATACAATGATGACTCATACATATCAAATTATCTAAAAAAAAGAGCAATTTAATGTTATAAATGTTATGCCTTTAGCAAAAGATTTGACTTTTGCACTGAATGACGCTTTTGATATAGAAAACAAGCAACGATCAGGTTCACAAAAACATTTCTTGGAGTGAGCTGTATTTCACATGCACTGTTTAAAAAAAAAAAAAAAAAACTATGGTCAGAGGTAAATGTCAATGTTTCTCTGTATCTGAGTCTTAAACAGCAAATCATACAACTTACTAGTTCTGTAATACTCTACCTTTCAAAATATGGGTTTTGTTGTGAAAACTGCACACACTTAGCTGGAAGCATTTAGATCCCCAAGAACAATATTCAAAGATCCCATGCACGTTTATGTGCAACCCTGCAACAAGACTGAACCTGAAAAACAGACAGGAGCAAAGAGAATGCATACCTTCATAACACAGTTTACAAATGAATGCAATACAAATATCTTGCTTATTTTACATGGGATGGAGAAAAAAAAATGTCTCCATTTATCTAAAATAATTACCAGTGTTAATATGGAATTAATGTTGAAGTGTTTATAAAACAGATGTTTTGATATCTTTATTTCTATGTGGTGCAACTTTTCCATGGAACAGTGGATTAGTTAAAATGATGTGTATAAAGAATCCTACACCTTTAAATGTAATCTATTGTGAATAAATTAAAGCTAGAGTTAATCAAGGTTTACTTGTTTGTCTCAGTATACATGTGGGAAATTAGTTCACTGGCCAAGCAGCAACATAACAGTTAAATGGAAAATAATCAATATTTTAATTAACTCATGAAATTTTAGAATGGATGCTAGGTTTTTGTTCCTAATTTCCAAGAATCCAGATGGTTGGACTAAAGAAATAAACCTTTATTATTGACATTCTGCTTTCAGAACTGCTGCTGTGGTCAGCACCATACTCTCTTGTTACTTCAGCATTTAACTGCATAGACTGAAAAGAAAGGATTATAAAAGCACCACACTATGCGACAATGTGCTAATCATATTAAAAAGTTTTATTTTGAATTAAGATATATAGTGCGGCAGCAATTGTCTTGCCAATAACTTGAGTATAGCTAATTAGATGTACACGTATCTGTAGGGCTTAGAATTTTCAGGCACTTCCTTCCTACGCTGCAGGATCCCCTTAGCAGTAGAAGCAAGGAATGTCTTCCTATATTTAGTTTCTAGTCAAAACTCATGTCAACAGGGGAGCTTAGAGCAGCTGTTAGAATTCACATTTATATTGCAGTGTATTATTTTTCTTATTTTTAATTCCTTCCAAACTTTATACATTTGCACATGTTTAGATTTAATTTTAATTTTCTTTAATTAAGTCAATAAATAGAAATGGTTTGTCTAACCACTGTTGCACCCACACAACATGAACCAGGATTACTTATTTGTATTGTTTTAATAATCATTCAAAACAGATATTGGCAGAGCTACTGAAGGAGCAGAAGTTGCAATGCACTGGGACCCACTAAAGGTCCAGAGTATTTAATAATTTCCTAATTACTCAAATAAATAAATCATACTGTACATATATTTTGGAACCACAATTATGAGGTCAAGGCAATGTCTCTCTACAGTTTAATAGCACATACTCTCATTTAAATCTACAAATGCTAACTGATGGTTAATAAAATATCACTTAAAGTCATGTCTAGACAAGACAATCCATATTTATTAACAAAAGTTAGTAAAACAAAAAATGTCAAGGCTTCCAAACAAAGAAATCACACTATATGAGTACAACAAAAGAATGGAAAACTACAAGTCATTAAAACAACTGTGAAAATGTAAATCAACAAAGCAAAATCAATTAAAAAAATTGGGGGCCAGTAACACTATGGTGCAACAAAAATCGCACAATTCCTACCATGGGCCTTCACCCATATGCAAAATACTAGTCACAATCACCATAACCACTCTCACTATGACCTTTTCTCCTCTAAACTTCCTTTAAGCCAACAAATGTTTTTACTGTGGTAAGAATATGGGTCAGAATAGGGTTTTAGCTGTTTTGGAAAATACCATGCTAACTGTTGAATAATCATGTAAATGCCTTCAAAGTACTACAATGTACAGTAATAGCAATTACAACAAAGTGTATGCAGCTCCCCCAAATCTTCACTCAAAGGTCAACTCAAGGATCAATTCATTTTGCACAATCTGATTAACTATCTTATCCTTATTCAGCTTGTCCATGCTACTCAATCAGTAGCTCTGAATTTGTGTTACTATTTTCTATAGTTTAATGACCATGAAACTCATGTGAAGCATCTATAAATAACGTTTCCCTTTAATATGTATTAATATATTTCGATGTGTTATGATTTAATATATGTATCTAGGTTGAGCACATTTACAAATAAATAAAATATGAAAGTATTATTAGATACGAGATGTTTTTAAAGTAAATGTGTCACCCAATATAACATTTATATAAAATCCTAGCTTCCCATGATAAGTACAGTGGTACTTCAGTTTGTTGGCCTTGGTTTAAGTAATTTTTGGGTTAAGTCGGACCTCCTAAGGAAATTTCAGCCGCGGTTTGAGTCGCTACCTCAGGTTAAGTCCCGCTCAAGGAGGAGTCTATGCCTGCACTTATTCTTGTTGCCAGAGCCCGAAAGAGCCGAAAATGAGCCCAAATCCAGCCTGAACCTACAAGAGCCTAAATTGAGCCAAAATTCAGCCCGTGCCTGTTTAAGCCCAAATCCAAACTGTGCCTGCATGATCCCCAGTTGATCCCAAGTCCAGCCTGTGCCTGTAAGAGCTCAAGTTCAGCTTGTGCCTGTCAGAGCCCAAATCCAGCCTGTGCTTGCAAGAGTCAAAATTGAGGCCAAGCCCAGCCTGCATTTACATCATGACTTCAAAGTAGGCTATCACTCAGCAGTAAAAAAAGAGAATCCCCATATGTCATGAACGATTTGGGGCCATGATGGGAACCCTTGCAATTGACAAGTAACTCTGCTATTTGGAATGCTGGCACGCTGGGTGTTTATTTCAAGAACTATTACAACGGACCTGAAACTTGTTGTTGGGGACTGAACTACAATAATTCATTTGGTGGTTACTAGATCATGTTATAAGCACTGTAATAATGCATCTGTGATAGAAGTAGGCCCTAGGATGCTAGAATTAGCTAAAAAATACTGTAATCACTTATGTGACAAAAAGTAATCTTCTATACAATTTTTTTGGCCCTGCAATCGGCCACATGTGAAGGCTCTGGCTTTATTCATGAAAGGGGGAACTAGTTTTATGGCTCTGTAAGAGGAGAAACAAAAGGCGTAATTAGAAGAAAGCCATATGCCTCTCTACATCTGGAAATCATGTGGGTGAGGGGGAATAGCAAGCTATTTGCCTAGGAGGATGGGCTAGAACTGGGGTCAGTCTTTGGTGTTTTGTGTTATCTTTCTGTTTTTTTTTATATATCTTTGTAACAATAAAGAAGTGGCCAGTCTGACTTTGGACACACTAAACACAGGTGGTGTCAGAGTCTGCTTGTACTAATCCAAGGTACATGGGTGTGATTCTTAGATCCTAAGAATAGGGGTCTGAGGTGCATGTCTCTGCACTAATGATGCTGTCATCTGAAGTGTCTGCTGTTGTCGAGATCTGAACAAAAAGTTGCGACCGTAGAGAGAGAGAGATTTGGGGTGAGCGTGGTCCCCCAAAGCTGGCGGTCGTGACACCATAGAATGCCAAAAAGAGATAAAAGCCAAGAATGAAGGTGTTAGCCGCATCAGTGATCCCGCTGCTGAGTTCAAAATTCAAAGAGCAACAATCGCTAGCATTCTGAAAAATAAGGAAGCATTTAAGGGAGCCAATGTGGCTAAAGGTGTGAGTACCATCACCAAGCAATGGTCAAAGACATTGGAGGAAGTTGAGAATTAATTGTACAATTAGATAAGCGAAAAACAATTAGCGGGTGATAGCATTTCCCAAGCACTGATATGCAAGAAAGCCAAACAACTGCATGCTGATTTGACAAAAGACAAGCCCACAGCAAGTGATGAAAGCTGTGAACAATTAAAAAATGTAAAGCCACTAACCATTTGATTGAGAAATTCATAAAGAGAACTGGCATTCACAGCGTGGTAAGGCATGGAGAGGCAGCCAGTGACGACAAAGAAGATTCCGAAACCTTTGTCAGTGAGATCAGAGAGTATGTAAAGGTTGAGGCTTTTGTTCCCCAACGCGTTTTCAACTGCGGAAGAAGTAGAACAGTAGAACGGCTTCACAGTGCTTGCTAACTGCTCGCCGACACCAGGGCACCAACACATGCGCGTATTCACACCAGCACGCCGGACAATAGCGCTCCCCACATATGCTCGCATAGAAAACAGCATGCCCGGCATATGTGAGCAACAGTACATTATTAGAAGACAGAGCCCCCTCCATGCTCTGCACTCACCGCCTTAGGGTGCCCACAATGGCCGGTGTAAGAGAGACAGAGACTCTGGGGGTGGGGAGAGAAATGGAAGACAGACAGCCTGG
The DNA here is from genome assembly GCA_027410445.1 of Discoglossus pictus. Taxonomy (NCBI): domain Eukaryota; kingdom Metazoa; phylum Chordata; class Amphibia; order Anura; family Alytidae; genus Discoglossus; species Discoglossus pictus. Next base: position 302,168,704 of record CM050164.1, on the reverse strand, counting down.
GAATGAGGGGGAGAGATGGAAGAGAGAGAGAGGGAGACCGTAAAGGTAAGGGGGAGAGATGGAAGAGAGAGACAGAGACCCTGGGCGTGAGGTGGAGATATTAGGAAAAAAGGATGCAGGGAGAGAGTGTACATGTGGAGGAAGAGAGACAAAGACCCTGGGGGTGAGGGGGAGAGATGGAAGAGAGAGACAGAGACGCTGGGGTGAGGCAGAGATGAAAGAGAGAGACAGAGACTCTGGGGGTGAGGGGGAGAGATGGAAGAGAGAGAGACAGAGTCCCTGGGGGTGAGGGGGAGATATTAGAGGGAATAAAGGATGCTTGGAGAGAATGTACACATGGAGGAAGAGAGAGACAGAGACCCTGTGGGTGAGGGGGAGAGATGGAAGAGAGAGACAGAGGCCCTGTGGTGAGGCAGAGATGAAAGAGAGAGACAGAGACTCTGGAGGTGAGGGGGAGCGATGGAAGAGAGAGAGACAGAGTCCCTGGGGGTGAGAGGGGAGAGCTGAAAGAGAGAGAGACAGACACACTGGGGGTTATGGGATGTGGAAGAGAGAGACAGAGACTCTGGGGGTGAGGGGAAGAGATGGAAGAGAGCGACAGAGACCCTGGGGGTGAGGGGGAGACATGGAAGATAGAGACAGAGACCCTGGGTGTGAGGGGAAGAGTTGAAAGAGAGATACAGACACCCGGGGGGTGAGGGGGGTTGGAAGAGAGAGACAGAAACCCTGTGGGTGAGGGTGAGATATTAGAGGGAACAAATGATGCAGGGAGAGAATGTACACGTGGAGAGAGAAAGGAAAAATAATGAGAGAGCACAAGACAAACAGGCTGAGAGGACCACAATTGTAGAGAGAAGTGACCATCTGGGGAGGGGGCAGCATGGATGTCTATAGAGGGGAGTGAGGGATAATTTATTGGACAAAACAGAGAGAGAGGCAAGAAAGAGAGAGACTGAGGGAGAGAGACAAGAAAGAGAGAGGTATATGACTAGAGAAGGAGAGAAGAGAGTGGATAAGAGACAGATATGGAATAAAGGGGAGAGACAGCAATGACAGAGAGCATGAGAGAAGATATGAAGAGACAGCCAAGGAGAAATGAGAGGGAAGAGAGAGAGATATCAGGGCTACAGAGAAATGAGAGAGACAGCTGAGAGCTCTGCAGACAGGGAAAATATAAGGAATGTGACAGCCTGGGGAGGGGAGAGCAGGGCGAGGCAGAGAGACAGTCACAGGCCTGAAAGAGACAGCCACGGAGGAAAGAGACATACACTGACCACAGGATGAGAGTCCTCACATGTCACCTCCTTGTTCACAGACTGCAGAGAGCCCCCCGAGAGAGACCCCCTTATAGAGAGAGCCCTGGTTGTGACATCAGGGATAATACCGGGAGACAGCTGTTGCAGGGAGTTAGTGACATGCTCACATGCTCCATCTCACACACCCCGGGGTCACCTGCACTGAGCTGCTGAGCTGCTGGGGACCCCTGGGTTTGGGGGGGCCCTGCCCTGTGCTGAGGATCAGACCCAGGAGCAGGGTGTGGAGCTAAACCCTGAGCCTGGCTGTGTTCTGGGTACTGCAGGAGGTCTACACCAGGAGGGTCCCTATGGACACCGGCCAGGAGCAGGGTGTGGAGCTAAACCCTGAGCCTGGCTGTGTCCTGGGTACTGCAGGAGGTCTACACCAGGAGGGTCCCCATGGCCAGTGTTGGCTACCTAAGGTAGTGAGTGCAGGGCATGGAGGGGGCTCTGTCTTCTAATAATGTACTGCTGCGCATATGCCGTATCATATGCTGTTTTCTATGCGTGCATATATGGGGATCGCTATTGTCAGGAGCACTGGTCTGTATACGCGCATGTGCCGGCGCACTGTTATCAACGCGTAGTTAGCAAGTTCAGTGAAGTCGGGGTGCCCCAGGGCACACGCTAATTCTGTTGGTGTGTGGGAATGCTAGTGGGGATTTAAAAATCAAGCCTTTATTAGTGTACCACAGCGAGAACCCCAGATTTATTAAGAGGGAATACATGCAGAAAAGCAACTTAAATGTTATGTGGAGGAGGAACAGAAAAGCCTGGTTAACCAGAATGGTCTTCACTGAAAGGATGAATTAAATGTTTGGCCCAATTGTGAAGAAATATTTGGAGGTGAAAGAACTTCCTCTCTGTTAATCATGGACAATGCTCCTGCTCACCGTCCAGGCATAGAAGAAAACTTGCTGGAGGATTTTAAGTTCATAACTGTGAAGTTCTTGCCCTGTAACACACCTCCTCTGATCCAGCCCATGGACCAGAAGGTCATCTCCAACTTATACCTAGGGCCTCTTCTGGAGGTGATTTGAGGTGACCTTGGACACACAGAGAGTTCTTGAAGGACTATTTTAATATCATCCACAGTGTCACTCTAATAGATAAGGCCTGGTGGGAGGTCTCTCACAAGACCATGAACTGTGGTCAGAGCTATTGGAGGAGCACAGAGAAGAGCTTAGCACTTAGGAGCTGCAGAACCTTCAGAGAGCAGCAAGAGGGAGTAGCTGATGAACTTTCTTCTTGAGGTGAAGAGGAGGGAAGGAAGGAAGCAAAGACATGTGTGCTAAATGGGCTAAATTACAAAGATTTGTTTAACACTATTACCCTAACAAAGCTCAAGCAATCCATTTTGTGGACTTGTTTAATGATAAAGCAATGGCTCATTTCAGAAACATTTTCCAATGAAGGTAGAAGCAAGTTTCCCTTCATAGGTTTCTAGTGAAATTGCCTACATCACAGTCTCCAGCAGAGTCTCCAGCAGGGTGTAGTGGTGTTAATAGACATAAAGGATGTTGGAATGGAAGAGGACTCCCCTTCCAAGCAATAACCTGTCCCCTTGTTCCTCTACATTGGCACCATCCCATTGGGCCATCAAGTCCTCTCAGAACTATAGAGTTTAAGTGAAGATAAATTCTCTGTTATTTGTTCTCAGTACAGTTAAAGTGAAGTTAAATTCTAAGTTATTTGATGTAATTACTGTTCTTTAGTAATGCCTGTTTAGTGTTAAGGTTATTTAAAAATAAAATGTGAGAAAATGTGAAAAATCGGGGGTCCAGAACAGATTTTTTTAATTTGCATTGATTCCTATGGGAAATCCTACTTGGTTTAAGTAGTTTTGGGCTACATTGTGCAGTCCGGAAGGGATTAACAGCTTAAACGGAGGTACCACTGTATAAGTGAGCTGTTTTAATATTTTTCAATATTTAGTTCCGAACATGCTTAACAGTGACAAGCAAACGATACAGCTAGCGATCGGATTTTCAACTATGCATGTTCAATGAAGTGCCTTCCCTATGGTGTGGCTACTTCTTTACTTTAGAAGTATGTTTAGCTTGGTTCTTGGAAACCAGCAATTTACACACAGCACTGAGTCCTGCTTCATTGTGTAGTAGCAAAGTAAACCTGACAATTTTGATTAAAGCTGTTACCGCAAATTAGGCAAAATTTAGATTTTCACTGGTTCACTCATATAAAATGGCATGTAAGCATTATGCTGGCATAAAAGAAGAAAATAAAAGCCTAGCTTTTTCTGTGTCCTCTACCATAACTCTTCTTGCATTATAAACACTGAACCTTAGAGCTGGCACTAATAAAACATCCTGTTTTGCTCATGTATAACATTTATTGAATACAGAGTGTAGTGCACCTAAAGGTATGTTTAAATATAGAGAAGTGCAGGGAAGACTTTAATAATGTGTTACTAGGCTTCAGGAAATAATTGCAGTTCTTTTATTTTTACTCTTAGTTCAGTTGTACAGTTGTGTACAACACTCTGTGACTCTATGGACCCCAGCATGCCAGGCACATCTTCTGCTTGGGTGTGCTAATCCATAAGGTTTTCATGGCAGAGATACCGGAGTGGGTTGCCAGTTCTTTCTCCAGTGGATTATGATTTGTCTGACTTCTCTGCCATGAACTGCCCATCTTCGGTGACCCTACATGGTATAGCTCATAGCTTCATTGAGGTACACCAACCCCTTCCTCACAGCAAGGTAGATATCTATAAGGGGACTCTTAATAATACCTTATAGCCCAAGGTGCTCTTCTAAATAAAATTCTTATTTAAGAAATTCTTGATCTGCCAAAAGACAAATGCATGCTAATGTATTGACAAATCAGCAATCTTATTTTATATAATTGTAAACTGAATTCTTGATATTCACCTCTGATGCCTTTGCTCAATACTGCAAGTTTCTGTGCAGCTGTATTGCTTCCTAATAATATTTTTATATATCATATTGTAGTTTTGCTTTACCTTTTGAGACTGCAACTCTGGAAGTTTAGTTACGTACAGTATAACAAGTTGGAGACTTTCATACATTATTTACTTGCTATTAATTTTCAATCTATCATTGTAACTCTAAGCTGAATCCCCTTAGACACATTTAAAATGCAGACTACTCATTTAAACAGTAGTTAGAACTATTGGGTAACACCTTATCATGAACAATTAAAGTCAGATCTACATAGTAGATCTGAGAGTTTGTGTAGCATATGTATTTTATCTCTCATAATGTTCTAGTTGTAAAATCAATATGAGAAATCAAAAGTCTCTTCATGTAGCCAAAGTTCCTAGTGAAAGGTCCTGAAAGAATTGGAGTCTGGTCCATTCAAATTCTGTCCTGAGGCTTCTGGAAATCCTTAGGATCTGTTCTTTTGTGGGAAAGAATAGAAGTGTAATGATGACATCCTTGACTTAGCTGGAGTCTCTAAGTGGTTGACCTAAGGCTTTGTGAATTCTGTCACATTTGTGGTCAGCTGGTGTTGTTCCCAGAACAAGATGTAGGAAGAGCAAGTACAGGTAGGTTGAGAGATCTTCCTTTTTTAATGTTGTTCGGTATACCTCTTATTCTTATGTTGGACCTTTTGCTCCTGTTCTCTACATCCTCCACCATAATCCCATTACCACATCTGATGTATTCTTATTGTCTTCATCATTTGTGAGTAGGTGTTGTTGGAGTTCCCATGTAGGTTGTTCAAGTTTGATTGTGCAGGTCTTTTCAAGTTTGTCTATCAGGCAAGCAACTTTGGTTTGAAAGCACTTATTGAATTATTTAGCTAATATTTCTAGATCTTTGTTAAGCTCTTCTGTAACTTGTTTAGACAGTTTATTCATTGACCTAGTGGAGGTGGGTGTAAAAGCTATGTTTGAGGAGAGGTGGCTAGGTGGTGAAGATGTAAAGTAGTTAGATGGGTGATTCTGTTTAAAGTGTCCAGCTTTTTGCCATGATCCATTCATCATGTGAGGTAGTGGAATCTGTATGGTAAGATATTCCAAGAGCAGTGAAAACAATTTTTGAAGGAGTGAGAGGAAATATGTAGGGCTGTTACGTAAGTTCTTAGCATGGTCTCATAGCTGCTTGGTTAGGTTTACAGATTATTACTGATTATTATAGATAGCAGAATGTTCTTTGAACACCTGTTTGAACACCTGTTGCGTTGAGTCTGTGTTTGGCTGCTCTTTCTGAGTAAAAAAGAGTTTTCCATAGTAGTTGTAAAGATGATTTCAGAGTGGATGTTGCCCCCTCTATAATATTCACTGAAGAATAAGAGTACAGCATGTTTCCTGACTACTTAGTCTGACTCCTTATGGATCACTAACCTGGGAAGGTCATAACAAAAAGGTCAGCAAATCATGGTTCACTTGAGAAGGAACTGGCAACACACATTACTGGAGAAGAGCAGATCGAAAGTATGATGGCGTGGTTGTGCCAAAGTTGAGAGGGCGCCCTGCTGCACATATGTTTGGAGGGGAAAGGAAAGTCTGCTTTTGCAAAGAACAAACCAGCAAAGGAAACTGGAAAGTAAGTACTAAGAACTGAGGCAAACTGGATAGTCAATCATGATATTACATGATTAAACATTTATATCGTTGGAATTAGTGAAATCAAATGAAGTGGAATGGGACATTTCATATGAGACAAACCCCAGATCTTCTACTGTGGTCATTACATTTCACAAATGGAGTAGCTCTAATAATCAATCAAAGTGTGGTTAACATGGTGCTCAGATACAACCCAATAAATGACAGAATGATTTTACTTTTGAATTCAAGGGAAGCTATTTAACATAACAGAGACCAAAGTCTATGCTCCAACCATGGATGCTGAAGAAGCTGACGTTATCCATTTCTAAGTGGATAATCAACACCTTTTAGATATAACACACAGCAAAGATGTTACTCTCATCAAAGGCGATTAGAATACTAAAGTAATGAACCAAACAATACCTGGAATAACAGGCAAGTTTGCAGATCAGAGATAAGTAGAATTCTGTCAAGATAATTTTTTGATCATAGTAAACACCCTCTTCCAATAGCCTCACAAATATTCTACACATGGACATCACAATATGGCCAATATAGAAATCAGATGGACTATATACAGTATCGAATAGCTGAACATGGAGGAGTCCGATATAGTCAGCAAAAACAATACCTGGATCATGAGCTTCTTATTGCAAAGTTCAGAATTTAACCTTGGAAAACAATCATCAGACCAAGCAGATACAAAATAAATAATTTCTCTTGTGAATATGCAGTGGAGGTGAAGAATAGATTTAAGAGATTTGACATTGTAGATAGAAATCCTGAAGAAATTTGGACAGAAGTTTGTGACATGGTCCAGAAAACAGCAACAGAAAATATTTCCAAAAGAAAGAAAACTAAATGGGCACACTGGCTTTTTGATTAGGTTTTTAAAGTAGCTCAGGAAAGAAGGAAAGCAAAAGGTAGTTGAGATATCAAAATATTTGCCCAAATGAATACAGTATTTCAGAGGACAACAATAAGAGACAAGGAGAAATTCAATAATGAGAGATGTAAAGAGACAGAAGAATTTAACAGAATGGGAAAGGCAAGCGATTTTTTCCAGAAAATTGGGGATCTCAAGAGAACCTATCATGCTGAAGAGTAGATGATAAAATATAAAAATGGTAATGTCTTAACAGAAGCAGTTTAGATAAAGAAGATGCAGCAGGAATATACAGAAGGATCGCAACAGTATTGATAGTTTGTCCAATGAGCTGGAGTGAGATATCTTGGAGAGTGAAGTAAGATGGGCACTAGCAAGTCTTGCTGATAACAAGGTTGCAGGAGCTGATGGGATCTCAGTTGAACTGCTTTAAATACTACAATGATGCTATGATGCTAAGTGTTGCTTGCATTATGTCAACACATTTGGAAAAGTCAAAGGTGGTCAGTGTACTGGAAAACTTCAGTCTACATCTTAACTCCCCAAAAAAGGCAGTGCCAAGGAGTTCTCCAATTGCACTGATTTCACATGCCAGCAAGGTAATGCTTAAGATCCTGCAAGCTTGGCTCCATCAACATATGGACCAAGAACTACCAGGTATGAACGCTAATTTTTGCAGAACCAGAGGCACCAAAGATCAAATACCAATGTCTGTGGGATAATCAAGAAAGCTAGAAAGTTCCAGAAAAACATTTACCTCTGCTTCATAGGCTATTCTTAAACCTTTGATTATGTAGATCACAAAAATTGTAGTTCTTAAAGACATGGGGGGTACCAGACGATCTTACCCGCCTCCCGAGGAGTCTGTAGTTGAAACAAGAAGTCACAGTCAAAACCAAATATGGAACAACCAAATGATTCAAGATGGGAAGATGAGTGCAACAAGTCACCTTATATATTCAACTTATACACAGAATACATCATGTGTAAGATTGAACAAATCCAAAGCAGAAATCAATATTGCTGGATGATACAACTCTGATAGCTGAAAGTTAAGAGGAACTAAAGGGAGGGTGAAAGAAGATAGTGTGAAAGTTGTCTCAACATTAAAGACAAAGATCATGTAAACTGTGATCTCAGTTCCTGGCAGATAGATGGGGAAACATATGGAGGCAGTGACAGGTTTTATTTCCCGCAGCTATAAGAAGAAAACAAGAAGAAAGCTATAGGAAGTCTGAACAGGCTATAAAAAGTAAACATATTATACTATCAACAAATGTCCATGAAGTTAGAACTATAGTATTCCCTGTAGTAACATATGGATGTGAGAGCTGGACCATAAAGAAGGCTGAAAGCACACAAAGAAGATGATGTCAGAGGTCGAGATGGATAGATGAGGTAATTGAAGCCACAAACATGAGTTTGATGGAGCTCAGATGTGCCTAATGTGTTATGGTCCATAGGGTCAAACTATTTTGTGGTCAGCTGTGTCTGGTAGGCTAGTGGACACATTTTACTTTTAGGGTTTGGGTGTTCGCACATCTCTGCATTTCATTTAATAAGCCATTTTAGATATTGTCTTGGCTGCTAGTAAGAAATGGTCCCGGTATAATGTCATTTAGTATTTTCTGTAGAAAGACTTGGTTAGTTGAGTTTTTGGTTTGATAGGAAGGAAGTACAGCTTGTTGGACATTTCTTATTATTTGTAATAAGGTTGCAAAGATAATTAATAAGCAACACTCAACATCTGCTGATTTAGTTTTGGCCACTAGATGGTGGTAATGGTTTGCTGTCCTTGGTTAGGAATTTAGAAGGCAAAGCCAAGAGAGATCAGCAGGCACTATTCTAGAAATTTCCAGTGATTTTTTAGTTTTAATATGAAGAAACTTGCTTATTGATTAACTGGTTCCTGATAACCATACATTCTCTTATCTATGTACTTATTATTGTATATATTTAGCGCTTTTCTCTCAAAACTAAATTACTTTCTGTGTCAACACATAACATACTTACTTTCATTGTACATGTATAACCCTTCACTGATAATGGAACAATACCATTTTTTTAAATTATTTATATAGAACTTTGAAATTTGTATCTGCTTTGGGACACGAGGGATGACCCAGGCTCCTGGGATCGCCGGAAGGGTCCTATGACCCGGCAGAGAGTGGGCGCACCCTCATTGGCTCCTCGACTGTGGAGTAGGGGCTGAGCTGGGTGGTTTGGCACGCATCGGCATCACGCTCCCATTCCGCGGCCGGACAGCGCTGCATTTGGAGGTCCTGTGCTGCAGTGTTGTGCCAGCTCCCCCGTTCTGTTCTGTGTTGTGTCTGCGTCTGTTTTTGTGCCTGGGCGAGTGTTGTCTTTTGTGTGTGTTTGTCTTTGGGTGTCTGTTGTGTTTGTTTGGTTTGTCCTGTCTGGGCCTTGCCTATGGGACATTTATACATAGCTTAATGGCTTAGGGTGGTTTGTTATTTATTTAATTTCTGTGGCATTGTTTCTCTATATCCCTTTCTTTATTTGGTATTTTATATTTGGAGCATTTTTTTCCCTATCCCTCCCTTCCCTATTTTGCGTTTTTTTCCCCGTTCCTGTCTGTGGTGGGTGGTTGTTCCCTGTGGGGGGAGTTAGGTGGTAGCTGTAGTGTGTAGGTTAGTGATGCTAGTTTATGGGCTGCACCATCATGGATACCATTGAATCAGCCAATCTTGAATGCCTATTAGAGGTGTTACACTGTAAGGCCATTTGCCATGGGGTCAAGTGGTTAGAAGACCGCTTGGGCACTCCTGCTGAAGGATTAACCATCTTCCCTCCTACAGGCTCCCAGTCGCAGCCTTCTGTGGATGGCAGTCTGGGAGGCTTAGGGGGCCCAGGCTCCTCTGCGAGGCCCACACTGCAGCCTGTTTCCAGTGCCTGCAATTTTCCAGAGGAAGGGGTGATGCCTCATACTGCCAGTACAGGTGAGGGTTAAACCAGCCTGCAGCTTTCACCTCATAGTAAAAGGAGAGCTGAGCATTCGGGTGTGAGCTCAGTTGATTGGCCTGCACCTTCTGGAACACCCTTGAGACAGATAATTCTCTACGACACCCCCACCCAACCCAAACCATACCCCCACCCAACCCATACCCCCACCCTAAGGGAGGCAGGGGTCCTAGTAAAGGTAGCACAACCAAACACCCATCGGTCCCAAAAAGGGATTTAGCGTGTATATCTGAATCTACAATGCAACCATCTAACGCAACGGTTTTGAAGGGTCAGCACCAAGATGGCGGTGGCACAAGTGCCAGTATGACAGCCTGCAACTGGGCAGAAAGCGCATGGAGATCGTGAGTGAGATGATGACAGAAGCAGTCAAGGTTACCAGGGTCACACGACTTTAAAAGGACCAGGAAGGCGACTTTAAGGTAAAATCCAATCTCGTTCTCCCTATCAGAAAAAAGGCTGAAAGTTGTAACGGCTCATGACATCACACCAAATACTAGGGTTGTCACACCGGTAGGTGACGCCTATGGACAGGTTAGAGTGCCAAAAAACAGTCCCAGTGCCAACAAGCAGTCCCAATTTGAATGACCATGACCATGGGGCAATGGGCCTTGGGGACTTAAGACAAGTAGTGAAAGAGATTGACTCATCTCAGGACAGGCGGGTTACTATAACTCCAACATGCAGGTATAGACGGGCTAGTAGTAGTTCTTCATGCTTTTCCAGGAGGTCCAGGGATCTGTCCAGATCCCACAGCTGCAGGTCTTGCAATTGCAGCTGAAAGGCTAGGAAAATAGGGCCTCAACAAACAAGTTCCCGCAGTACATAAGGGAATGGAGGACAAGAGTTGCTGGTGACGCCGCCCCCCCAGGATGAGAAGGCGTGTAGCCAACAGACACACTCACCATATGGGGTTAGGGCAGGTCTGGGGGTTCAGGATTTCTTCTTACCCGGGTTGAAAGATCTGCTAGGCAACCATAAGTTAGTCATAGGTGATTATGTCCTAGGGGAGTGGGTATCAAGACAGGCTTTAAAGGTGTGGCAAAACTCACCCTCTAGGAAGGCTCAGGAGAGCGGAGCTGTCCCGATTACCAGCGGGACCCAGGCATATCACAAGGGTTCTTAGTGTCGGGGAACTCTTGGGTGCAGTGGGGGACCTGGATGCAGTTAGGATATCCGAGGTGTCCACGAGGGCATTTGGCAGAGCGAATTTGTTGAAATGTTCTCTCTTCTCCCTATGTCGTGTTTTGTGGACCCCTCTGAGGTTGGTCCCCATGGTGACGAGTGGGGGGGGGGGGGGGGATAGGCGGTGTGTAATTAGCGCTACAAATAAAGGATAATAATAGGGAAAGGACTTTTGATAACTGGTTGCAAGCCTTCTCTATTATGGCGTGTGCCATTGGGGAGAAGTTTCCAGATCAATGCTCGTCCCTTTTTGTGTATCTCGAAGAAATTAGAAGCACTTACCGCACTTACAGCGGTATGGAGTGGTGGAAGTATGATGAGGACTTCCGGCAGTGTATGGCCTCCAGGCCAAATATGACTTGAAGTGAAAAGGCAATAGCAGATTGGCTAAATGTTATGACTCCCATGCGGGCCATGCTGCCCCTTCGGGAACAGTGCAGGTGGGCGTAGACCCCCTGCCACTATGTCAAATAGACTTGGGCGGATGGAATGTAGCCTGCCACCAGACAAAGTGGAGAATCTGAGGGCTGAGTTTACGACACTGGTTGGAACCAGGAGGGTATCCTTTTGACGGCTCCAATCCATCCTGGTTAAATTGAACTTTGCATGTCAGATAATGCCTATGGAAAGGATAATCAGCAGGAGGTTAGCTTTAGTAGCACTTTATAGCAGTCTCGGCTGCTATGAGAGATGACGTCAGGGTTTGGTTAGTGTTTTCAAACGATTTTAATGGGAAAACATTCATACATCTGCATCGTCTTTCTAACACTGAAATACAGCTGTACACCAACGCATCTGGTGCAGTTTGTTTTGGAGCGTACCTTAGCAGTGCCTGCTGTGCCGCCCCATTGCCAGTGGGCTGGGAAGAGGCTGAGTTGACAAAGAACCTAGTATTCCCTGTAGTTGTAGCGATGAGTATAAAGGGGGATAGAGTATGGGATCATCAGATTCTCTTCTTCTTGGACAACATGTCAGTGGTGTATGCCATCAACAACATTACGGCATCATCCATGCCAGTAGTACGCCTGCTGCGACATCTGATTTTATGTTGCTTGCGGTTGAATGTATGGTTCTGGGCTAAGCATGTGCCTGGGTACAGAAATGGGATTGCTGATGCCCTTTCTCGTTTTCAGTGGGATTGCTTCAGACGACTGGCGCCAGAAGTGGAACAGGGGGGCTTCAGCTTCCTAATGGAACTCTGGGAGCGTGCAGCACAGAGATAATAAGGTTGATAAGGAACTCCTTGGCTCCTGCTACCTGGAATTTGTATAGAAAGGTCTGGCAAAAGTGGAATGACATGGTGGAGTTAGCTGGTGGAGCTGACACGGGGAACAATATGACTGGCATCTTTTTATGGTTCCTATTGAGATGCAAGAACAAGGGGTGCTCTACGGCTGTGGTTGGGCACCAGGTGGCGGCCCTAGCTTTCATGTTTAAGCTAGCAGGGTTAAAGGGCCTGACAAAGGTGTTTGTGGTAAAGAGCGTGATTGGGGGGATGTTCAAAGGTGAACATGTTCAGGATAAAAGGCTCCCCATCACATTTACACAGTTACTGCGGCTGCTGAGGATGCTGGACACAGTGTGCAGCTCCCCTTATGAGACCCTACGGTGTTCTGGTTAAGAAAATCTAAAACCAATCGAGAAGGAAGAGGGAAAATAAATCACCCTTCATTGGGTGAGGACTGAGTGTTGCCCTGTAGAGTGTGCTAGCAGCTATCTAAAGGAGAGGCAGAAAGGTTTGGATCCACTGTTGATACACAGGGATGGTTTAGCTTTGTGCCAGTTCCAATTTTAAAAGGTCCTAAATGTCTGCTTGTAGCACCTTGGGCTGGATCGGGTCGTATTTGGCACTCATTCTTTTAGAAATGGGGCTGCAACTGTGGCATCTGGCCTGGGTTTACCAGATAATGTATAAAGAGAATTTGTAGGTGGGAATCCAAATGTTTTCAGTGCTATGTTAGACCACAGACGGCCATTTCCTAATTTTACCATGTTTTTTCCCAGGCAGCAGAAAAACAGATCTGGGTGATTGGCCATTCGTTTATTTATTGGCCTCAGAGGTTTGCTTCAGTTTCACCAGATGGCCTGCAACTGGGCGTACCAGTAGAAGAGATGCAGGTGCAATGGGCCGGTGTGACAGGGTTAAAATGGTCCCAAGTGGGTGGGCTCATAAAATCCCATGTTCAACGTTTTGGTAATTCTGTTGATTTATGTCAGGAGCAATGACCTTGGGGGTGGTACCCATGAAGAGATTGGTTACGGATATAAAAAGGGATATATCCCTATGAAGGGAATCATTTCTGGGCATTATTTTCATTTGGGCAGAAATAATTAGAAGGAAGGTATGGCGAATGCCAGGGACCCAAATCATTTAGACAGGGCACGTCTGAAAGCAAATAAATTGTTGATGAGTTTTTCATGTAAGATTGGCTTTCTGGGGTCCCTTCCCTGCTTGGTGGCAGCTAGGGAAGTTGCCCGGGTCAGTGGCAAAGAATGAGAGGGTAAGTCCCCCTCCCACCACCTGATGGACTTGGTACAATGATAATAGGTGGGCCCATGGGCACGTGCACAGGGACATGAGTTTGCTGCCGCTGACCAGGCCACTCCCTCACATTTTCTGGTTAATATGTTGTTATTCAAAAAATTATTGATCCTGAGGGGTCAAATCTAGAGCAACTTTAATGTATGTTTTAATTAAATATAATTTGGAAAATTCACCCTCATAAACTAAATGTACCTTTTGTTAATATAATTGTTAATATTTAATTCATACAGTTCTGTACTGTGTAAAAGAAAAATATGTTTTTTGGATTCTGTTGTACACTTTTAAACAACTATAAAGACCCATATTGCTACTGCTAAGTGAGCCATAGAGTAGTCCTGCTTAGTTTATAGGCAGTTTTTACACATGCATACAATTTAAACCTGTCTTCATTAAACAGCATCTTGCATCTGCATGTCCCTTTCAATAGAATTGTTTGAGTATTAGTTAATTTATGCAACAAGTGTTCAATAAATCCAATATTGTTAGTTTTAGTCAATATTTTCTACTGATTGCTATAATTGTTTGTTTCTTCAAAGTGACCTCCATGTCATTTCAAATAAATATTAGTTACTTCTGGTCAATATCTGTGACAGAGGAAAATAACTATTAGATTTTCAAAGATGACATATATGCCTTATTTTTATACAGAAGTTTTTAGTTAATGAAGTTCTATCCAAAAGCAATGTCTTCACTAACTAAAAACTTATAATAATATGCTCTGTGCCTATATAGAGCCCTATTCAGTTGGCCAAATCCCATTTGAATAAGGCTTATTGTGTTTACCCATCAGTTACATAAGCCAGGATTTCAGGATTTCCCTGTTAAGAAAATTGAGTCAGTCAATATGTTAGTAATTCAGATTGAGTCACCTTTGCTAAATGGGGGAAATTATGAAATATTGGCCTGTGTTCAGCACTCAAGGACCAATAAACTCTTTGCTTTGGTTGGGAAGGAACATTAAGGGCCTCATTAAAATCTCCCTCGTAGTTCTCTCGGTGCTTGCAAAAGGCATTTTTTTGCTGTTTGCGAGTACCGAATCTCTCGCAGCCTGCTTTGCGATATGACTACGAAAAATGGCCGAGAATAGGCTCAGAGAGAGCTACGTAGTCACACGCAGCCTTAAATCTACGAGTGATTCTTGCATTTCTCAAGGAATCGTAAAGCCTCTACTTGCTGCCTCGGAGAAGCCCGAGACAGACGTGTGAGGCTCCCCCCTGCTCCCTATACACATCCCCATGCTACAGGGGTCTCTATTGGGACCCCTGCAGCACCCCCACATTAACCTCTTGCAGCGGGGGTCCCCGATCGGCACTGATCAGGCCCCTGCTGCATTTAAAAGTTTTAAATTCCCTGCCGCTGCTCCTTAAAGGGCTCGCGGCACACTATTAGGCAACCCTGGGCGCGGCAAAAAAAATTAACCCCCCTCTATGCTGGGGGTCCCCATTGGGACCCCCCAAGTGTCCCCACATTAACCCCTTGCAGCGGGAGTCCCCAACCTGCATAGATCAGGCCCCCGCTGCATTTAAAAAATGGAAATTCCCCGCCGCAGCTCCTTAAAAGGCCTGCGGCACACTATTACTGACCCTGGCCGCGGCACCTAGTATTAACCCCCCTCTATGCTGGGGGTCCCCTTTGGGACCCCCAAAGTGTCCCCACATAAACCCCTTGCTGCAGGGGTCCATAGGGACCCCCGCAGCCCCACCCCCCCCACATTAACTCCCTGCAGCTGGGGTCCCTGATCGGCACTGATCCTGACCCTGCTGCATTTCAATTTTTAAACTTCCCGCCTTGCGGGTCCTTAAAGCACCGTAAAGGTCCTGAAAGGACTTGCACTAAAAAATATTAACCCCAGGCAACTAAAATTAACCCTATAATTCATGGGGGTCAACACAGACCCCCATAAGCACTTACTTAACCCTATAACTCATGGGGGTCAATACAGACCCCAATAAGGCCTTAATTAACCATATAACTCATGGGGGTCAATACAGACCCCCATAAGTCCTTAATTAACCCTATAACTCATGGGGGTCAATACAGACCCCCATAAGCCAATAATTAACCCTATAATTCATGGGGGTCAATACAGACCCCCATAAGCACTTAATTAACCCTATAACTCATGTGGGTCAATACAGACCCCCATACGCCTCTATTTAACCCCATCAGTCCCATAAGGGTATATTATGACCTATGGGGCTGTTAAAACCCTAACATTAACCACATAAGTGCCATGACGGTCCATAAGGACCATCATCACACTAACTACAAACACTACACTATAACCCCCAATAAACCATTCTATTTACCAATCTATTAACACTTACACTACCTACTTACACTACCTACCCCCTAATAAACCTCCCCACCACTCAAATTACAAAGAATAAAAAAGCCTACCTTACAGAAAATAAAAAACCTAAGTCATCAAAAATAAAATAACCTACAGTACAGAAAATAAAAAAAACCTACAGTACAGAAAATAAAAAACCTTCAGTACAGAAAAAAATACATTATAACCCCCCCCCCCCCCCACAACAGAAAAGAAAAAAAATTACACAACTGAAAAGGAAAGACTGACATACACAATACAATACGTACATACAGGGCCTCGCCTGAAGAACTGAACAATGACCGGACATGCTGGAAAGGTGAGTTGAATATTTAGAATGTATATAATGTTTATTTATTTTATGTTAATGTTTTGGACTAATTGTTTTGTTTTGTTTTACCCCTAGGTTAGTGATCTGAAGGGACATCTTAAAGGTAAGTGGTCTTAATTATTTTATTTTAGCTTAGAATTAGGGTCTGTGTATGTAGTTAGGACTGTAATTATTTTATTTTAACTTAGAATTAGGGTCTGTGTATGTAGTTAGGATTTATTCTATATTAGATAGATAGGGGGATGTATTTGATATAGTTATGATTTATTTTATATTAAATAGATTGTATGTTAGATAGATAGGGGGTATTTGATTTGTTTTGTATGTAATGTATTATATGTAATGTATTGTATGTAGTGTATTGTATGTAATGTATTATATGTAATTTATTGTATGTAATGTATTGTATGTATGTATTGTATTGTGTATGTCTGTCTTTCCTTTTCAGGTGTGTAATTTTTTTTTTCTGTAGTGGGGGGGTTGTAATGTATTTTTTTTCTGTACTGTAGTTTTTTTTATTTTCTGTACTGTAGGTTTTTTTATTTTCTGTTCTGTAGGTTATTTTATTTTTGGTGACTTAGGTTTTTTTATTTTCTGTAAGGTAGGTTTTTTTATTTTTTGTAATTAGAGTGGTGGGGAGGCTTATTAGGGGGTAGGTAGTGTAGGTAGGTAGTGTAAGTGTTAATAGATTAGTGTAGAGGGGGTTAGTTTAGATTAAATAGTTTATTGGGGGTTATAGTGTAGTGTTTGTAGTTAGTGTCATGATGGTCCTTGTGGACCGTCATGGCACTTATGTGGTTAATGTTAGGGTTTTAACAGCCCCATAGGTGTCATAATATACCCTTATGGGACTGATGGGGTCAAATAGAGGCTTATGGGGGTCTGTATTGACCCACATGAGTGACGGGGTTAATTAAGGCTTTATGGGGTCTGTATTGACCCCCATGAGTGACGAGGTTAATTAAGTGCTTATAGGGGTCTGTATTGACCGCCATGAGTTATAGGGTTAATTAAGTGCTTATGGGGGTCTGTATTGCCCCCCATGAATTATAGGGTTAATTAAGTGCTTATGGGGGTCTGTATTGATCCACATGAATGACAGGGTTAATTAAGTGCTTATGGGGGTCTGTATTGACCCCCATGAGTTATAGGGTTAATTTTAGTTGCCTGGGGTTAATATATTTTAGTGCGAGTCCTTTCAGGACCTTTACGGTCCTTTAAGGACTCGCGAGGCGGGAAATAAAAAAATGTAAATGCAGCGGGGTCACGATTGGTGCCGATCGGGGAACCCCGCTTCAGGGGGTTAACGTGGGGGGCTGCGGGGTCCCTATGGACCCCTGCAGCAAGGGCTTAATGTGGGGACACTTCGGGGGTCGCGATGGGGACCCCCAGCATAAAGTGGGGTTAATTGTAGGTGCCGCGGCTGGGATTAGTAATAGTATGCCGCAGGCCCTTTAAGGAGCCGCGGCGGGGAATTTAAAAGTATTAAATGCAGCGGGGGCCTGATCAGTCCCGATCGGGAACCCACGCTGCAAGGGGTTAATGTGTGGGGGCTGCGGGGGTCCCTATGGACCCCTGCAGCAAGGTGATAATGTGAGGACACTTCGGGGGTCCTGATGGGGACCCCCGCATAGAGGGGAGTTAATTTTATGTGCCGGGGGGCTAGTTGGAGTACCCCCCACGGCAGGGCTTATGTGGGGGACTGCCGCGGAGGTCCCGTTTAAGACCCCTGCACTACTTGTTGAGGTGCGGAAGCCTGCGATATCATCTCGCAGCCTGTCACTTCTCATGTACATTTTCGCAGTGTTGATACGTACGCCAGTGGTGCGTAGCTCATACGTTGCTCGCAGCAGGGCGATTTGTAATAGCATTGTAACTTAGAGAAATTTGGCAGTACGTAGGGCTTAAGTAGAAGCCTCTTATTTACAAGGCTGGAATTTAATAGGGCCCTAAATGTGTGCTCTGTGTATTTGCAAGCATATGTTCAGTAGATTGTAACAGATAAAATGAATAATTGTAACCTGTTGTTAAAGGCATATCTAAATGTCCTGGGTTATGAATGCATCTGATAGAGGATAATTAGTAGTTTATGAATACATTTTTGTTGCATGAAAAAAATTCCAAAATAAACATTAATTAGCTTACCTTGAAGTTAGCAAAATGTCCTCTGGTTTTTGGCAGTTGCATTTGATGGTGTATGCCCCAAGAAAATCCCAGCTAAATTAGCATAAACTTTATATTTAGTTGTACACAAGAAAATCCCAGCTAAATTAGCATTAAACTTTATATTTTAGTTGTACCCAATCAGAAGCAGGCTAATACATTGTATCAATCTCCACCTCAGTGGCTTCTAACATGCTTAGTACAAAAACTGAGGCTTAAATATATTACAAAGTTCATGTTAAAATTGGGTACGTTTCAAGGAGGGTTTTTACTGTTTGCCTTCCGCTGGATTTAATGTATATTGAAGTTAACAATTCTTCAGATGGAAATTGCATGTTAAAAAAACATTACCTCAAGTTTACAATACTGATTAGTTTAAAGTTCAACTGTTTTACATTCAAATGTTAATGCTTTTAATACAAAATTATGTTAAAATCTTAATTCAATATGTAACTGTTTATAATGTTTCCAAGTTGTAAATAAAATATTTCAAGTTCCTTAGTTACACAGATAAGAAAGTTCAAGTTTCAAAAAATATACTTTCAAGTTTCTTACTTAGATACATTACAAAGGTCATGTTAAAATTGGGTACGTTTCAAGGAGGGTATTTACTGTTTGCCTTCCTCTGGATTCAATGTATATTGAAGTTAACAATTCTTCAGATAGAAATTGCATGTTAAAAAAACATTACCTCAAGTTTACAATACTGATTAGTTTTGTTCAACTGTTTTTACATTCAAATGTTAAGACTTTTAATACAAAATTATGTCAAAATCTTAATTCACTATGTTACTGTTTATAATATTCCAAGTTGGAAAAATGTTTTTTCAAGTTCCTTAGGTACACAGATAAGAAAGTTCAAGTTTCAAAAAATATACTTATCAAGTCTCTTACTTAGATACATTACAAAGTTCATGTTAAAATTGGGTACATTTCAAGGAGGGTTTTTACTGTTTGCCTTCCTCTGAATTCAATTTATATTGAAGTTAACAATTCTTCAGATAGAAATTGCATGTTAAAAAACCATTACCTCAAGTTTACAATACTGATTAGTTTAAGTTCAACTGTTTTTACATTCAAATGTTAATACTTTTAATACAAAATTATGTTAAAATCTTAATTCACTATGTTACTGTTTATAATGTTCCAAGTTGGAAAAATGTTTTTTCAAGTTCCTTAGTTACACAGATAAGAAAGTTCAAGTTTAAAAAAATATAATGTCAAGTTTCTTACTTAGATATATTACAAAGTTCATGTTAAAATTGGGTACATTTCAAGGAGGGTTTTTACTGTTTGCCTTCCTCTGGATTCAATGTATATTGAAGTTAACAATTCTTCAGATAGAAATTACATGTTAAAAAAACATTACCTCAAGTTTACAATACTGATTAGTTTAAAGTTCAACTGTTTTTACATTCAAATGTTAATGCTTTTAATACAAAATTGTGTTAAAGATCTTAATTCACTATGTAACTGTTTATAATGTTCCAAGTTGGAAGAAAAGTATTTCAGGTTCCTTAGTTACACAGATAAGAAAGTTCAAGTTTAAAAAATATACTTTAAGTTTCTTACTTAGATACATTACAAAGGTCATGTTAAAATTGGGTACATTTCAAGGAGGGTTTTTACTGTTTGCCTTCCTCTGGATTCAATGTATATTGAAGTTAACAATTCTTCAGATAGAAATTGCATGTTAAAAAAACATTACCTCAAGTTTACAATACTGATTAGTTTAAAGTTCAACTGTTTTTACATTCAAATGTTAATACTTTTAATACAAAATTATGTTAAAATCTTAATTCACTATGTTACTGTTTATAATGTTCCAAGTTGGAAAAATGTTTTTTCAAGTTCCTTAGTTACACAGATAAGAAAGTTCAATCTAATGTCAAGTTTCTTACTTAGATATATTACAAAGTTCATGTTAAAATTGGGTACATTTCAAGGAGGGTTTTTACTGTTTGCCTTCCTCTGGATTCAATGTATATTGAAGTTAACAATTCTTCAGATAGAAATTACATGTTAAAAAACCATTACCTCAAGTTTATAATATTGATGAATTTAAAGTTCAACTGTTTTTATATTCAAATGTTAATACTTTTAGTTCAAAATTATGTTAAAATCTTAATTCACTATGTTACTGTTTATAATGTTCCAAGTTGGAAAAAAAAAAATTCAAGTTCCTTAGTTACACAGATAAGAAAGTTCAAGTTTCAAAAAATATTATTTCAAGTTTCTTACTTAAATATATTACAAAGTTCATGTTAAAATTGGGTACGTTTCAAGGAGGGTTTTTACTGTTTGCCTTCCTCTGAATTCAATTTATATTGAAGATAACAATTCTTCAGATAGAAATTGCATGTTAAAAAAACATTACCTCAAGTTTACAATACTGATTAGTTTTGTTCAACTGTTTTTACATTCAAGTGTTAATACTTTTAATACAAAATTATGTTAAAATCTTAATTCACTATGTTACTGTTTATAATGTTCCAAGTTGGAAAAACATTTTTTAAGTTCCTTAGTTACACAGATAAGAAAGTTCAAGTTTCAAAAAATATAATGTCACGTTTCTTACTTAGATATATTACAAAGTTCATGTTAAAATTGGGTACATTTCAAGGAGGGTTTTTACTGTTTGCCTTCCTCTGGATTCAATGTATATTGAAGTTAACAATTCTTCAGATAGAAATTACATGTTAAAAAACCATTACCTCAAGTTTACAATATTGATTAATTAAAAGTTCAACTGTTTTTACATTCAAATGTTAATACTTTTAGTACAAAATTATGTTAAAATCTTAATTCACTATTTAACTGATTATAATGTTCCAAGTTGGAAAAATGTTTTTTCAAGTTCCTTAGTTACACAGATAAAAAAGTTCAAGTTTAAAAAAATATAATGTCAAGTTTCTTACTTAGATATATTACAAAGTTCATGTTAAAATTGGGTACATTTCAAGGAGGGTTTTTACTGTTTGCCTTCCTCTGGATTCAATGTATATTGAAGTTAACAATTCTTCAGATAGTAATTACATGTTAAAAAACCATTAACTTAAGTTTACAATATTGATTAATTTAAAGTTCAACTGTTTTTACATTCAAATGTTAATACTTTTAATACAAAATTATGTTAAAATCTTAATTCACTATGTTACTGTTTATAATGTTCCAAGTTGGAAAAATGTTTTTTCAAGTTCCTTAGTTACACGGATAAGAAAAATCAAGTTTCAAAAAATATACTTTCAAGTTTCTTACTTAGATACATTACAAAGTTCATGTTAAAATTGGGTACATTTCAAGGAGGGTTTTTACTGTTTGCCTTCCTCTGAATTCAATTTATATTGAAGTTAACAATTCTTCAGATAGAAATTGCATGTTAAAAAAACATTACCTCAAGTTTACAATACTGATTAATTTAAAGTTCAACTGTTTTTACATTCAAATGTTAATACTTTTAATACAAAATTGTGTTAAAATCTTAATTCACTATGTTACTGTTTATAATGTTCCAAGTTGGAAAAATGTTTTTTCAAGTTCCTTAGTTACACAGATAAGAAAGTTCAAGTTTCAAAAAATATAATGTCACGTTTCTTACTTAGATATATTACAAAGTTCATGTTAAAATTGGGTACATTTCAAGGAGGGTTTTTACTGTTTGCCTTCCTCTGGATTCAATGTATATTGAAGTTAACAATTCTTCAGATAGAAATTACATGTTAAAAAAACATTACCTCAAGTTTATAATATTGATTAATTAAAAGTTCAACCTTTTTTACATTCAAATGTTAATACTTTTAGTACAAAATTATGTTAAAATCTTAATTCACTATTTAACTGATTATAATGTTCCAAGTTGGAAAAAGGTTTTTTCAAGTTCCTTAGTTACACAGATAAGAAAGTTCAAGTTTAAAAAAAAAAACTTTCAAGTTTCTTACTTAGATACATTACAAAGTTCATGTTAAAATTGGGTACATTTCAAGGAGGGTTTTTACTGTTTGCCTTCCTCTGAATTCAATTTATATTGCAGTTAACAATTCTTCAGATAGTAATTACATGTTAAAAAACCATTAACTTAAGTTTACAATATTGATTAATTTAAAGTTTAACTGTTTTTACATTCAAATGTTAATGCTTTTAATACAAAATTGTGTTAAGATCTTAATTCACTATGTAACTGTTTATAATGTTCCAAGTTGGAAGAAAAAAATTCAGGTTCCTTAGTTACACAGATAAGAAAGTTCAAGTTTCAAATATATACTTTAAGTTTCTAACTTAGATACATTACAAAGGTCATGTTAAAATTGGGTACATTTGAAGGAGGGTTTTTACTGTTTGCCTTCCTCTGGATTCAATGTATATTGAAGTTAACAATTCTTCAGATAGAAATTGCATGTTAAAAAAACATTACCTCAAGTTTACAATACTGATTAGTTTAAAGTTCAACTGTTTTTACATTCAAATGTTAATACTTTTAATACAAAATTATGTTAAAATCTTAATTCACTATGTTACTGTTTATAATGTTCCAAGTTGGAAAAATGTTTTTTCAAGTTCCTTAGTTACACAGATAAGAAAGTTCAATCTAATGTCAAGTTTCTTACTTAAATATATTACAAAGTTCATGTTAAAATTGGGTACGTTTCAAGGAGGGTTTTTACTGTTTGCCTTCCTCTGGATTCAATGTATATTGAAGTTAACAATTCTTCAGATAGAAATTACATGTTAAAAAACCATTACCTCAAGTTTATAATATTGATGAATTTAAAGTTCAACTGTTTTTATATTCAAATGTTAATACTTTTAGTTCAAAATTATGTTAAAATCTTAATTCACTATGTTACTGTTTATAATGTTCCAAGTTGGAAAAAAAAAATTCAAGTTCCTTAGTTACACAGATAAGAAAGTTCAAGTTTCAAAAAATATTATTTCAAGTTTCTTACTTAAATATATTACAAAGTTCATGTTAAAATTGGGTACGTTTCAAGGAGGGTTTTTACTGTTTGCCTTCCTCTGAATTTAATTTATATTGAAGATAACAATTCTTCAGATAGAAATTGCATGTTAAAAAAACATTACCTCAAGTTTACAATACTGATTAGTTTTGTTCAACTGTTTTTACATTCAAGTGTTAATACTTTTAATACAAAATTATGTTAAAATCTTAATTCACTATGTTACTGTTTATAATGTTCCAAGTTGGAAAAACATTTTTTAAGTTCCTTAGTTACACAGATAAGAAAGTTCAAGTTTCAAAAAATATAATGTCACGTTTCTTACTTAGATATATTACAAAGTTCATGTTAAAATTGGGTACATTTCAAGGAGGGTTTTTACTGTTTGCCTTCCTCTGAATTCAATTTATATTGAAGTTAACAATTCTTCAGATAGAAATTGCATGTTAAAAAAACATTACCTCAAGTTTACAATACTGATTAGTTTTGTTCAACTGTTTTTACATTCAAATGTTAATACTTTTAATACAAAATTATGTTAAAATCTTAATTCACTATTTTACTGTTTATAATGTTCCAAGTTGGAAAAACATTTTTTTAAGTTCCTTAGTTACACAGATAAGAAAGTTCAAGTTTAAAAAAATATAATGTCAAGTTTCTTACTTAGATATATTACAAAGTTCATGTTAAAATTGGGTACATTTCAAGGAGGGTTTTTACTGTTTGCCTTCCTCTGGATTCAATGTATATTGCAGTTAACAATTCTTCAGATAGAAATTACATGTTAAAAAACCATTGCCTCATGTTTACAATATTGATTAATTTAAAGTTCATCTGTTTTTACATTCAAATGTTAATACTTTTAATACAAAATTATGTTAAAATCTTAATTCACTGTGTTACTGTTTATAATGTTCCAAGTTGGAAAAATGTTTTTTCAAGTTCCTTAGTTACACGGATTAGAAAGTTCAAGTTTCAAAAAATATACTTTCAAGTTTCTTACTTAGATAC
This sequence comes from Discoglossus pictus, assembly GCA_027410445.1. Lineage (NCBI taxonomy): Eukaryota > Metazoa > Chordata > Amphibia > Anura > Alytidae > Discoglossus > Discoglossus pictus. The sequence goes on along the minus strand of CM050164.1, from coordinate 302,144,485 downwards.
ATTACAAAGTTCATGTTAAAATTGGGTACATTTCAAGGAGGGTTTTTACTGTTTGCCTTCCTCTGAATTCAATTTATATTGAAGTTAACAATTCTTCAGATAGAAATTGCATGTTAAAAAAACATTACCTCAAGTTTACAATACTGATTAATTTAAAGTTCAACTGTTTTTACATTCAAATGTTAATACTTTTAATACAAAATTGTGTTAAAATCTTAATTCACTATGTTACTGTTTATAATGTTCCAAGTTGGAAAAATGTTTTTTCAAGTTCCTTAGTTACACAGATAAGAAAGTTCAAGTTTCAAAAAATATAATGTCACGTTTCTTACTTAGATATATTACAAAGTTCATGTTAAAATTGGGTACATTTCAAGGAGGGTTTTTACTGTTTGCCTTCCTCTGGATTCAATGTATATTGAAGTTAACAATTCTTCAGATAGAAATTACATGTTAAAAAACCATTACCTCAAGTTTATAATATTGATTAATTAAAAGTTCAACTGTTTTTACATTCAAATGTTAATACTTTTAGTACAAAATTATGTTAAAATCTTAATTCACTATTTAACTGATTATAATGTTCCAAGTTGGAAAAATGTTTTTTCAAGTTCCTTAGTTACACAGATAAGAAAGTTCAAGTTTAAAAAAAAAAACTTTCAAGTTTCTTACTTAGATACATTACAAAGTTCATGTTAAAATTGGGTACGTTTCAAGGAGGGTTTTTACTGTTTGCCTTCCTCTGGATTCAATGTATATTGAAGTTAACAATTCTTCAGATAGAAATTGCATGTTAAAAAAACATTACCTCAAGTTTACAATACTGATTAGTTTAAAGTTTAACTGTTTTTACATTCAAATGTTAATGCTTTTAATACAAAATTGTGTTAAGATCTTAATTCACTATGTAACTGTTTATAATGTTCCAAGTTGGAAGAAAAAAATTCAGGTTCCTTAGTTACACAGATAAGAAAGTTCAAGTTTCAAATATATACTTTAAGTTTCTAACTTAGATACATTACAAAGGTCATGTTAAAATTGGGTACATTTGAAGGAGGGTTTTTACTGTTTGCCTTCCTCTGGATTCAATGTATATTGAAGTTAACAATTCTTCAGATAGAAATTGCATGTTAAAAAAACATTACCTCAAGTTTACAATACTGATTAGTTTAAAGTTCAACTGTTTTTACATTCAAATGTTAATACTTTTAATACAAAATTATGTTAAAATCTTAATTCACTATGTTACTGTTTATAATGTTCCAAGTTGGAAAAATGTTTTTTCAAGTTCCTTAGTTACACAGATAAGAAAGTTCAATCTAATGTCAAGTTTCTTACTTAAATATATTACAAAGTTCATGTTAAAATTGGGTACGTTTCAAGGAGGGTTTTTACTGTTTGCCTTCCTCTGGATTCAATGTATATTGAAGTTAACAATTCTTCAGATAGAAATTACATGTTAAAAAACCATTACCTCAAGTTTATAATATTGATGAATTTAAAGTTCAACTGTTTTTATATTCAAATGTTAATACTTTTAGTTCAAAATTATGTTAAAATCTTAATTCACTATGTTACTGTTTATAATGTTCCAAGTTGGAAAAAAAAAAATTCAAGTTCCTTAGTTACACAGATAAGAAAGTTCAAGTTTCAAAAAATATTATTTCAAGTTTCTTACTTAAATATATTACAAAGTTCATGTTAAAATTGGGTACGTTTCAAGGAGGGTTTTTACTGTTTGCCTTCCTCTGAATTCAATTTATATTGAAGATAACAATTCTTCAGATAGAAATTGCATGTTAAAAAAACATTACCTCAAGTTTACAATACTGATTAGTTTTGTTCAACTGTTTTTACATTCAAGTGTTAATACTTTTAATACAAAATTATGTTAAAATCTTAATTCACTATGTTACTGTTTATAATGTTCCAAGTTGGAAAAACATTTTTTAAGTTCCTTAGTTACACAGATAAGAAAGTTCAAGTTTCAAAAAATATAATGTCACGTTTCTTACTTAGATATATTACAAAGTTCATGTTAAAATTGGGTACATTTCAAGGAGGGTTTTTACTGTTTGCCTTTTTCTGGATTCAATGTATATTGAAGTTAACAATTCTTCAGATAGAAATTACATGTTAAAAAACCATTACCTCAAGTTTACAATATTGATTAATTAAAAGTTCAACTGTTTTTACATTCAAATGTTAATACTTTTAGTACAAAATTATGTTAAAATCTTAATTCACTATTTAACTGATTATAATGTTCCAAGTTGGAAAAATGTTTTTTCAAGTTCCTTAGTTACACAGATAAAAAAGTTCAAGTTTAAAAAAATATAATGTCAAGTTTCTTACTTAGATATATTACAAAGTTCATGTTAAAATTGGGTACATTTCAAGGAGGGTTTTTACTGTTTGCCTTCCTCTGGATTCAATGTATATTGAAGTTAACAATTCTTCAGATAGTAATTACATGTTAAAAAACCATTAACTTAAGTTTACAATATTGATTAATTTAAAGTTCAACTGTTTTTACATTCAAATGTTAATACTTTTAATACAAAATTATGTTAAAATCTTAATTCACTATGTTACTGTTTATAATGTTCCAAGTTGGAAAAATGTTTTTTCAAGTTCCTTAGTTACACGGATAAGAAAAATCAAGTTTCAAAAAATATACTTTCAAGTTTCTTACTTAGATACATTACAAAGTTCATGTTAAAATTGGGTACATTTCAAGGAGGGTTTTTACTGTTTGCCTTCCTCTGGATTCAATGTATATTGAAGTTAACAATTCTTCAGATAGAAATTACATGTTAAAAAAACATTACCTCAAGTTTATAATATTGATTAATTAAAAGTTCAACCTTTTTTACATTCAAATGTTAATACTTTTAGTACAAAATTATGTTAAAATCTTAATTCACTATTTAACTGATTATAATGTTCCAAGTTGGAAAAAGGTTTTTTCAAGTTCCTTAGTTACACAGATAAGAAAGTTCAAGTTTAAAAAAAAAAACTTTCAAGTTTCTTACTTAGATACATTACAAAGTTCATGTTAAAATTGGGTACATTTCAAGGAGGGTTTTTACTGTTTGCCTTCCTCTGAATTCAATTTATATTGCAGTTAACAATTCTTCAGATAGTAATTACATGTTAAAAAACCATTAACTTAAGTTTACAATATTGATTAATTTAAAGTTTAACTGTTTTTACATTCAAATGTTAATGCTTTTAATACAAAATTGTGTTAAGATCTTAATTCACTATGTAACTGTTTATAATGTTCCAAGTTGGAAGAAAAAAATTCAGGTTCCTTAGTTACACAGATAAGAAAGTTCAAGTTTCAAATATATACTTTAAGTTTCTAACTTAGATACATTACAAAGGTCATGTTAAAATTGGGTACATTTGAAGGAGGGTTTTTACTGTTTGCCTTCCTCTGGATTCAATGTATATTGAAGTTAACAATTCTTCAGATAGAAATTGCATGTTAAAAAAACATTACCTCAAGTTTACAATACTGATTAGTTTAAAGTTCAACTGTTTTTACATTCAAATGTTAATACTTTTAATACAAAATTATGTTAAAATCTTAATTCACTATGTTACTGTTTATAATGTTCCAAGTTGGAAAAATGTTTTTTCAAGTTCCTTAGTTACACAGATAAGAAAGTTCAATCTAATGTCAAGTTTCTTACTTAAATATATTACAAAGTTCATGTTAAAATTGGGTACGTTTCAAGGAGGGTTTTTACTGTTTGCCTTCCTCTGGATTCAATGTATATTGAAGTTAACAATTCTTCAGATAGAAATTACATGTTAAAAAACCATTACCTCAAGTTTATAATATTGATGAATTTAAAGTTCAACTGTTTTTATATTCAAATGTTAATACTTTTAGTTCAAAATTATGTTAAAATCTTAATTCACTATGTTACTGTTTATAATGTTCCAAGTTGGAAAAAAAAAAATTCAAGTTCCTTAGTTACACAGATAAGAAAGTTCAAGTTTCAAAAAATATTATTTCAAGTTTCTTACTTAAATATATTACAAAGTTCATGTTAAAATTGGGTACGTTTCAAGGAGGGGTTTTACTGTTTGCCTTCCTCTGAATTCAATTTATATTGAAGATAACAATTCTTCAGATAGAAATTGCATGTTAAAAAAAACATTACCTCAAGTTTACAATACTGATTAGTTTTGTTCAACTGTTTTTACATTCAAGTGTTAATACTTTTAATACAAAATTATGTTAAAATCTTAATTCACTATGTTACTGTTTATAATGTTCCAAGTTGGAAAAACATTTTTTAAGTTCCTTAGTTACACAGATAAGAAAGTTCAAGTTTCAAAAAATATAATGTCACGTTTCTTACTTAGATATATTACAAAGTTCATGTTAAAATTGGGTACATTTCAAGGAGGGTTTTTACTGTTTGCCTTTTTCTGGATTCAATGTATATTGAAGTTAACAATTCTTCAGATAGAAATTACATGTTAAAAAACCATTACCTCAAGTTTACAATATTGATTAATTAAAAGTTCAACTGTTTTTACATTCAAATGTTAATACTTTTAGTACAAAATTATGTTAAAATCTTAATTCACTATTTAACTGATTATAATGTTCCAAGTTGGAAAAATGTTTTTTCAAGTTCCTTAGTTACACAGATAAAAAAGTTCAAGTTTAAAAAAATATAATGTCAAGTTTCTTACTTAGATATATTACAAAGTTCATGTTAAAATTGGGTACATTTCAAGGAGGGTTTTTACTGTTTGCCTTCCTCTGGATTCAATGTATATTGAAGTTAACAATTCTTCAGATAGTAATTACATGTTAAAAAACCATTAACTTAAGTTTACAATATTGATTAATTTAAAGTTCAACTGTTTTTACATTCAAATGTTAATACTTTTAATACAAAATTATGTTAAAATCTTAATTCACTATGTTACTGTTTATAATGTTCCAAGTTGGAAAAATGTTTTTTCAAGTTCCTTAGTTACACGGATAAGAAAAATCAAGTTTCAAAAAATATACTTTCAAGTTTCTTACTTAGATACATTACAAAGTTCATGTTAAAATTGGGTACATTTCAAGGAGGGTTTTTACTGTTTGCCTTCCTCTGAATTCAATTTATATTGAAGTTAACAATTCTTCAGATAGAAATTGCATGTTAAAAAAACATTACCTCAAGTTTACAATACTGATTAATTTAAAGTTCAACTGTTTTTACATTCAAATGTTAATACTTTTAATACAAAATTATGTTAAAATCTTAATTCACTATGTTACTGTTTATAATGTTCCAAGTTGGAAAAATGTTTTTTCAAGTTCCTTAGTTACACAGATAAGAAAGTTCAAGTTTCAAAAAATATAATGTCACGTTTCTTACTTAGATATATTACAAAGTTCATGTTAAAATTGGGTACATTTCAAGGAGGGTTTTTACTGTTTGCCTTCCTCTGGATTCAATGTATATTGAAGTTAACAATTCTTCAGATAGAAATTACATGTTAAAAAACCATTACCTCAAGTTTATAATATTGATTAATTAAAAGTTCAACCTTTTTTACATTCAAATGTTAATACTTTTAGTACAAAATTATGTTAAAATCTTAATTCACTATTTAACTGATTATAATGTTCCAAGTTGGAAAAAGGTTTTTTCAAGTTCCTTAGTTACACAGATAAGAAAGTTCAAGTTTAAAAAAAAAAACTTTCAAGTTTCTTACTTAGATAAATTACAAAGTTCATGTTAAAATTGGGTACATTTCAAGGAGGGTTTTTACTGTTTGCCTTCCTCTGAATTCAATTTATATTGCAGTTAACAATTCTTCAGATAGTAATTACATGTTAAAAAACCATTAACTTAAGTTTACAATATTGATTAATTTAAAGTTCAACTGTTTTTACATTCAAATGTTAATACTTTTAATACAAAATTATGTTAAAATCTTAATTCACTATGTTACTGTTTATAATGTTCCAAGTTGGAAAAATGTTTTTTCAAGTTCCTTAGTTACACGGATAAGAAAGTTCAAGTTTAAAAAAATATACTTTCAAGTTTCTTACTTAGATACATTACAAAGTTCATGTTAAAATTGGGTACATTTCAAGGAGGGTTTTTACTGTTTGCCTTCCTCTGAATTCAATTTATATTGAAGTTAACAATTCTTCAGATAGAAATTGCATGTTAAAAAAACATTACCTCAAGTTTACAATACTGATTAATTTAAAGTTCAACTGTTTTTACATTCAAATGTTAATACTTTTAATACAAAATTATGTTAAAATCTTAATTCACTATGTTACTGTTTATAATGTTCCAAGTTGGAAAAATGTTTTTTCAAGTTCCTTAGTTACACAGATAAGAAAGTTCAAGTTTCAAAAAATATAATGTCACGTTTCTTACTTAGATATATTACAAAGTTCATGTTAAAATTGGGTACATTTCAAGGAGGGTTTTTACTGTTTGCCTTCCTCTGGATTCAATGTATATTGAAGTTAACAATTCTTCAGATAGAAATTACATGTTAAAAAACCATTACCTCAAGTTTATAATATTGATTAATTAAAAGTTCAACCTTTTTTACATTCAAATGTTAATACTTTTAGTACAAAATTATGTTAAAATCTTAATTCACTATTTAACTGATTATAATGTTCCAAGTTGGAAAAAGGTTTTTTCAAGTTCCTTAGTTACACAGATAAGAAAGTTCAAGTTTAAAAAAAAAAACTTTCAAGTTTCTTACTTAGATACATTACAAAGTTCATGTTAAAATTGGGTACATTTCAAGGAGGGTTTTTACTGTTTGCCTTCCTCTGAATTCAATTTATATTGCAGTTAACAATTCTTCAGATAGTAATTACATGTTAAAAAACCATTAACTTAAGTTTACAATATTGATTAATTTAAAGTTCAACTGTTTTTACATTCAAATGTTAATACTTTTAATACAAAATTATGTTAAAATCTTAATTCACTATGTTACTGTTTATAATGTTCCAAGTTGGAAAAATGTTTTTTCAAGTTCCTTAGTTACACGGATAAGAAAGTTCAAGTTTAAAAAAATATACTTTCAAGTTTCTTACTTAGATACATTACAAAGTTCATGTTAAAATTGGGTACATTTCAAGGAGGGTTTTTACTGTTTGCCTTCCTCTGAATTCAATTTATATTGAAGTTAACAATTCTTCAGATAGAAATTGCATGTTAAAAAAACATTACCTCAAGTTTACAATACTGATTAATTTAAAGTTCAACTGTTTTTACATTCAAATGTTAATACTTTTAATACAAAATTGTGTTAAAATCTTAATTCACTATGTTACTGTTTATAATGTTCCAAGTTGGAAAAATGTTTTTTCAAGTTCCTTAGTTACACAGATAAGAAAGTTCAAGTTTCAAAAAATATAATGGCACGTTTCTTACTTAGATATATTACAAAGTTCATGTTAAAATTGGGTACATTTCAAGGAGGGTTTTTACTGTTTGCCTTCCTCTGGATTCAATGTATATTGAAGTTAACAATTCTTCAGATAGAAATTACATGTTAAAAAACCATTACCTCAAGTTTATAATATTGATTAATTAAAAGTTCAACTGTTTTTACATTCAAATGTTAATACTTTTAGTACAAAATTATGTTAAAATCTTAATTCACTATTTAACTGATTATAATGTTCCAAGTTGGAAAAAGGTTTTTTCAAGTTCCTTAGTTACACAGATAAGAAAGTTCAAGTTTCAAAAAATATAATGTCACGTTTCTTACTTAGATATATTACAAAGTTCATGTTAAAATTGGGTACATTTCAAGGAGGGTTTTTACTGTTTGCCTTTTTCTGGATTCAATGTATATTGAAGTTAACAATTCTTCAGATAGAAATTACATGTTAAAAAACCATTACCTCAAGTTTACAATATTGATTAATTAAAAGTTCAACTGTTTTTACATTCAAATGTTAATACTTTTAGTACAAAATTATGTTAAAATCTTAATTCACTATTTAACTGATTATAATGTTCCAAGTTGGAAAAATGTTTTTTCAAGTTCCTTAGTTACACAGATAAAAAAGTTCAAGTTTAAAAAAATATAATGTCAAGTTTCTTACTTAGATATATTACAAAGTTCATGTTAAAATTGGGTACATTTCAAGGAGGGTTTTTACTGTTTGCCTTCCTCTGGATTCAATGTATATTGAAGTTAACAATTCTTCAGATAGTAATTACATGTTAAAAAACCATTAACTTAAGTTTACAATATTGATTAATTTAAAGTTCAACTGTTTTTACATTCAAATGTTAATACTTTTAATACAAAATTATGTTAAAATCTTAATTCACTATGTTACTGTTTATAATGTTCCAAGTTGGAAAAATGTTTTTTCAAGTTCCTTAGTTACACGGATAAGAAAAATCAAGTTTCAAAAAATATACTTTCAAGTTTCTTACTTAGATACATTACAAAGTTCATGTTAAAATTGGGTACATTTCAAGGAGGGTTTTTACTGTTTGCCTTCCTCTGAATTCAATTTATATTGAAGTTAACAATTCTTCAGATAGAAATTGCATGTTAAAAAAACATTACCTCAAGTTTACAATACTGATTAATTTAAAGTTCAACTGTTTTTACATTCAAATGTTAATACTTTTAATACAAAATTGTGTTAAAATCTTAATTCACTATGTTACTGTTTATAATGTTCCAAGTTGGAAAAATGTTTTTTCAAGTTCCTTAGTTACACAGATAAGAAAGTTCAAGTTTCAAAAAATATAATGTCACGTTTCTTACTTAGATATATTACAAAGTTCATGTTAAAATTGGGTACATTTCAAGGAGGGTTTTTACTGTTTGCCTTCCTCTGGATTCAATGTATATTGAAGTTAACAATTCTTCAGATAGAAATTACATGTTAAAAAACCATTACCTCAAGTTTATAATATTGATTAATTAAAAGTTCAACCTTTTTTACATTCAAATGTTAATACTTTTAGTACAAAATTATGTTAAAATCTTAATTCACTATTTAACTGATTATAATGTTCCAAGTTGGAAAAAGGTTTTTTCAAGTTCCTTAGTTACACAGATAAGAAAGTTCAAGTTTAAAAAAAAAAACTTTCAAGTTTCTTACTTAGATACATTACAAAGTTCATGTTAAAATTGGGTACATTTCAAGGAGGGTTTTTACTGTTTGCCTTCCTCTGAATTCAATTTATATTGCAGTTAACAATTCTTCAGATAGTAATTACATGTTAAAAAACCATTAACTCAAGTTTACAATATTGATTAATTTAAAGTTCAACTGTTTTTACATTCAAATGTTAATACTTTTAATACAAAATTATGTTAAAATCTTAATTCACTATGTTACTGTTTATAATGTTCCAAGTTGGAAAAATGTTTTTTCAAGTTCCTTAGTTACACGGATAAGAAAGTTCAAGTTTCAAAAAATATACTTTCAAGTTTCTTACTTAGATACATTACAAAGTTCATGTTAAAATTGGGTACATTTCAAGGAGGGTTTTTACTGTTTTCCTTCCTCTGAATTCAATTTATATTGAAGTTAACAATTCTTCAGATAGAAATTGCATGTTAAAAAAACATTACCTCAAGTTTACAATACTGATTAATTTAAAGTTCAACTGTTTTTACATTCAAATATTAATACTTTTAATACAAAATTATGTTAAAATCTTAATTCACTATGTTACTGTTTATAATGTTCCAAGTTGGAAAAATGTTTTTTCAAGTTCCTTAGTTACACAGATAAGAAAGTTCAAGTTTAAAAAAATATAATGTCAAGTTTCTTAGGTAAATATATTACAAAGTTCATGTTAAAATTGGGTACGTTTCAAGGAGAGTTTTTACTGTTTGCCTTCCTCTGGATTCAATGTATATTGAAGTTAACAATTCTTCAGATAGAAATTGCATGTTAAAAAAACATTACCTCAAGTTTACAATACTGATTAGTTTAAAGTTCAACTGTTTTTACATTCAAATGTTAATGCTTTTAATATAAAATTGTGTTACAATCTTAATTCACTATGTTACTGTTTATAATGTTCCAAGTTGGAAAAATGTTTTTTCAAGTTCCTTAGTTACACAGATAAGAAAGTTCAAGTTTAAAAAAATATAATGTCAAGTTTCTTAGGTAAATATATTACAAAGTTCATGTTAAAATTGGGTACGTTTCAAGGAGGGTTTTTACTGTTTGCCTTCCTCTGGATTCAATGTATATTGAAGTTAACAATTCTTCATATAGAAATTGCATGTTAAAAAAACATTACCTCAAGTTTACAATACTGATTAGTTTAAAGTTTAACTGTTTTTACATTCAAATGTTAATGCTTTTAATACAAAATTGTGTTAAGATCTTAATTCACTATGTAACTGTTTATAATGTTCCAAGTTGGAAGAAAAAAATTCAGGTTCCTTAGTTACACAGATAAGAAAGTTCAAGTTTCAAATATATACTTTCAAGTTTCTAACTTAGATACATTACAAAGGTCATGTTAAAATTGGGTACATTTGAAGGAGGGTTTTTACTGTTTGCCTTCCTCTGGATTCAATGTATATTGAAGTTAACAATTCTTCAGATAGAAATTGCATGTTAAAAAAACATTACCTCAAGTTTACAATACTGATTAGTTTAAAGTTCAACTGTTTTTACATTCAAATGTTAATACTTTTAATACAAAATTATGTTAAAATCTTAATTCACTATGTTACTGTTTATAATGTTCCAAGTTGGAAAAATGTTTTTTCAAGTTCCTTAGTTACACAGATAAGAATGTTCAATCTAATGTCAAGTTTCTTACTTAAATATATTACAAAGTTCATGTTAAAATTTGATACGTTTCAAGGAGGGTTTTTACTGTTTGCCTTCCTCTGGATTCAATGTATATTGAAGTTAACAATTCTTCAGATAGAAATTACATGTTAAAAAACCATTACCTCAAGTTTATAATATTGATGAATTTAAAGTTCAACTGTTTTTATATTCAAATGTTAATACTTTTAGTTCAAAATTATGTTAAAATCTTAATTCACTATGTTACTGTTTATAATGTTCCAAGTTGGAAAAATTTTTTTTCAAGTTCCTTAGTTACACAGATAAGAAAGTTCAAGTTTCAAAAAATATTATTTCAAGTTTCTTACTTAAATATATTACAAAGTTCATGTTAAAATTGGGTACGTTTCAAGGAGGGTTTTTACTGTTTGCCTTCCTCTGAATTCAATTTATATTGAAGATAACAATTCTTCAGATAGAAATTGCATGTTAAAAAAACATTACCTCAAGTTTACAATACTGATTAGTTTTGTTCAACTGTTTTTACATTCAAATGTTAATACTTTTAATACAAAATTATGTTAAAATCTTAATTCACTATGTTACTGTTTATAATGTTCCAAGTTGGAAAAACATTTTTTAAGTTCCTTAGTTACACAGATAAGAAAGTTCAAGTTTCAAAAAATATAATGTCACGTTTCTTACTTAGATATATTACAAAGTTCATGTTAAAATTGGGTACATTTCAAGGAGGGTTTTTACTGTTTGCCTTTTTCTGGATTCAATGTATATTGAAGTTAACAATTCTTCAGATAGAAATTACATGTTAAAAAACCATTACCTCAAGTTTACAATATTGATTAATTAAAAGTTCAACTGTTTTTACATTCAAATGTTAATACTTTTAGTACAAAATTATGTTAAAATCTTAATTCACTATTTAACTGATTATAATGTTCCAAGTTGGAAAAATGTTTTTTCAAGTTCCTTAGTTACACAGATAAGAAAGTTCAAGTTTAAAAAAATATAATGTCAAGTTTCTTACTTAGATATATTACAAAGTTCATGTTAAAATTGGGTACATTTCAAGGAGGGTTTTTACTGTTTGCCTTTTTCTGGATTCAATGTATATTGAAGTTAACAATTCTTCAGATAGAAATTACATGTTAAAAAACCATTACCTCAAGTTTACAATATTGATTAATTAAAAGTTCAACTGTTTTTACATTCAAATGTTAATACTTTTAGTACAAAATTATGTTAAAATCTTAATTCACTATTTAACTGATTATAATGTTCCAAGTTGGAAAAATGTTTTTTCAAGTTCCTTAGTTACACAGATAAAAAAGTTCAAGTTTAAAAAAATATAATGTCAAGTTTCTTACTTAGATATATTACAAAGTTCATGTTAAAATTGGGTACATTTCAAGGAGGGTTTTTACTGTTTGCCTTCCTCTGGATTCAATGTATATTGAAGTTAACAATTCTTCAGATAGTAATTACATGTTAAAAAACCATTAACTTAAGTTTACAATATTGATTAATTTAAAGTTCAACTGTTTTTACATTCAAATGTTAATACTTTTAATACAAAATTATGTTAAAATCTTAATTCACTATGTTACTGTTTATAATGTTCCAAGTTGGAAAAATGTTTTTTCAAGTTCCTTAGTTACACGGATAAGAAAAATCAAGTTTCAAAAAATATACTTTCAAGTTTCTTACTTAGATACATTACAAAGTTCATGTTAAAATTGGGTACATTTCAAGGAGGGTTTTTACTGTTTGCCTTCCTCTGAATTCAATTTATATTGAAGTTAACAATTCTTCAGATAGAAATTGCATGTTAAAAAAACATTACCTCAAGTTTACAATACTGATTAATTTAAAGTTCAACTGTTTTTACATTCAAATGTTAATACTTTTAATACAAAATTGTGTTAAAATCTTAATTCACTATGTTACTGTTTATAATGTTCCAAGTTGGAAAAATGTTTTTTCAAGTTCCTTAGTTACACAGATAAGAAAGTTCAAGTTTCAAAAAATATAATGTCACGTTTCTTACTTAGATATATTACAAAGTTCATGTTAAAATTGGGTACATTTCAAGGAGGGTTTTTACTGTTTGCCTTCCTCTGGATTCAATGTATATTGAAGTTAACAATTCTTCAGATAGAAATTACATGTTAAAAAACCATTACCTCAAGTTTATAATATTGATTAATTAAAAGTTCAACCTTTTTTACATTCAAATGTTAATACTTTTAGTACAAAATTATGTTAAAATCTTAATTCACTATTTAACTGATTATAATGTTCCAAGTTGGAAAAAGGTTTTTTCAAGTTCCTTAGTTACACAGATAAGAAAGTTCAAGTTTAAAAAAAAAAACTTTCAAGTTTCTTACTTAGATACATTACAAAGTTCATGTTAAAATTGGGTACATTTCAAGGAGGGTTTTTACTGTTTGCCTTCCTCTGAATTCAATTTATATTGCAGTTAACAATTCTTCAGATAGTAATTACATGTTAAAAAACCATTAACTTAAGTTTACAATATTGATTAATTTAAAGTTCAACTGTTTTTACATTCAAATGTTAATACTTTTAATACAAAATTATGTTAAAATCTTAATTCACTATGTTACTGTTTATAATGTTCCAAGTTGGAAAAATGTTTTTTCAAGTTCCTTAGTTACACGGATAAGAAAAATCAAGTTTCAAAAAATATACTTTCAAGTTTCTTACTTAGATACAATACAAAGTTCATGTTAAAATTGGGTACATTTCAAGGAGGGTTTTTACTGTTTGCCTTCCTCTGAATTCAATTTATATTGAAGTTAACAATTCTTCAGATAGAAATTGCATGTTAAAAAAACATTACCTCAAGTTTACAATACTGATTAATTTAAAGTTCAACTGTTTTTACATTCAAATGTTAATACTTTTAATACAAAATTGTGTTAAAATCTTAATTCACTATGTTACTGTTTATAATGTTCCAAGTTGGAAAAATGTTTTTTCAAGTTCCTTAGTTACACAGATAAGAAAGTTCAAGTTTCAAAAAATATAATGGCACGTTTCTTACTTAGATATATTACAAAGTTCATGTTAAAATTGGGTACATTTCAAGGAGGGTTTTTACTGTTTGCCTTCCTCTGGATTCAATGTATATTGAAGTTAACAATTCTTCAGATAGAAATTACATGTTAAAAAACCATTACCTCAAGTTTATAATATTGATTAATTAAAAGTTCAACTGTTTTTACATTCAAATGTTAATACTTTTAGTACAAAATTATGTTAAAATCTTAATTCACTATTTAACTGATTATAATGTTCCAAGTTGGAAAAATGTTTTTTCAAGTTCCTTAGTTACACAGATAAGAAAGTTCAAGTTTAAAAAAAAAAACTTTCAAGTTTCTTACTTAGATACATTACAAAGTTCATGTTAAAATTGGGTACATTTCAAGGAGGGTTTTTACTGTTTTCCTTCCTCTGAATTCAATTTATATTGAAGTTAACAATTCTTCAGATAGAAATTGCATGTTAAAAAAACATTACCTCAAGTTTACAATACTGATTAATTTAAAGTTCAACTGTTTTTACATTCAAATATTAATACTTTTAATACAAAATTATGTTAAAATCTTAATTCACTATGTTACTGTTTATAATGTTCCAAGTTGGAAAAATGTTTTTTCAAGTTCCTTAGTTACACAGATAAGAAAGTTCAAGTTTAAAAAAATATAATGTCAAGTTTCTTAGGTAAATATATTACAAAGTTCATGTTAAAATTGGGTACGTTTCAAGGAGAGTTTTTACTGTTTGCCTTCCTCTGGATTCAATGTATATTGAAGTTAACAATTCTTCAGATAGAAATTGCATGTTAAAAAAACATTACCTCAAGTTTACAATACTGATTAGTTTAAAGTTCAACTGTTTTTACATTCAAATGTTAATGCTTTTAATATAAAATTGTGTTACAATCTTAATTCACTATGTTACTGTTTATAATGTTCCAAGTTGGAAAAATGTTTTTTCAAGTTCCTTAGTTACACAGATAAGAAAGTTCAAGTTTAAAAAAATATAATGTCAAGTTTCTTAGGTAAATATATTACAAAGTTCATGTTAAAATTGGGTACGTTTCAAGGAGGGTTTTTACTGTTTGCCTTCCTCTGGATTCAATGTATATTGAAGTTAACAATTCTTCATATAGAAATTGCATGTTAAAAAAACATTACCTCAAGTTTACAATACTGATTAGTTTAAAGTTTAACTGTTTTTACATTCAAATGTTAATGCTTTTAATACAAAATTGTGTTAAGATCTTAATTCACTATGTAACTGTTTATAATGTTCCAAGTTGGAAGAAAAAAATTCAGGTTCCTTAGTTACACAGATAAGAAAGTTCAAGTTTCAAATATATACTTTCAAGTTTCTAACTTAGATACATTACAAAGGTCATGTTAAAATTGGGTACATTTGAAGGAGGGTTTTTACTGTTTGCCTTCCTCTGGATTCAATGTATATTGAAGTTAACAATTCTTCAGATAGAAATTGCATGTTAAAAAAACATTACCTCAAGTTTACAATACTGATTAGTTTAAAGTTCAACTGTTTTTACATTCAAATGTTAATACTTTTAATACAAAATTATGTTAAAATCTTAATTCACTATGTTACTGTTTATAATGTTCCAAGTTGGAAAAATGTTTTTTCAAGTTCCTTAGTTACACAGATAAGAAAGTTCAATCTAATGTCAAGTTTCTTACTTAAATATATTACAAAGTTCATGTTAAAATTTGATACGTTTCAAGGAGGGTTTTTACTGTTTGCCTTCCTCTGGATTCAATGTATATTGAAGTTAACAATTCTTCAGATAGAAATTACATGTTAAAAAAACCATTACCTCAAGTTTATAATATTGATGAATTTAAAGTTCAACTGTTTTTATATTCAAATGTTAATACTTTTAGTTCAAAATTATGTTAAAATCTTAATTCACTATGTTACTGTTTATAATGTTCCAAGTTGGAAAAAATTTTTTTCAAGTTCCTTAGTTACACAGATAAGAAAGTTCAAGTTTCAAAAAATATTATTTCAAGTTTCTTACTTAAATATATTACAAAGTTCATGTTAAAATTGGGTACGTTTCAAGGAGGGTTTTTACTGTTTGCCTTCCTCTGAATTCAATTTATATTGAAGATAACAATTCTTCAGATAGAAATTGCATGTTAAAAAAACATTACCTCAAGTTTACAATACTGATTAGTTTTGTTCAACTGTTTTTACATTCAAATGTTAATACTTTTAATACAAAATTATGTTAAAATCTTAATTCACTATGTTACTGTTTATAATGTTCCAAGTTGGAAAAACATTTTTTAAGTTCCTTAGTTACACAGATAAGAAAGTTCAAGTTTCAAAAAATATAATGTCACGTTTCTTACTTAGATATATTACAAAGTTCATGTTAAAATTGGGTACATTTCAAGGAGGGTTTTTACTGTTTGCCTTTTTCTGGATTCAATGTATATTGAAGTTAACAATTCTTCAGATAGAAATTACATGTTAAAAAACCATTACCTCAAGTTTACAATATTGATTAATTAAAAGTTCAACTGTTTTTACATTCAAATGTTAATACTTTTAGTACAAAATTATGTTAAAATCTTAATTCACTATTTAACTGATTATAATGTTCCAAGTTGGAAAAATGTTTTTTCAAGTTCCTTAGTTACACAGATAAGAAAGTTCAAGTTTAAAAAAATATAATGTCAAGTTTCTTACTTAGATATATTACAAAGTTCATGTTAAAATTGGGTACATTTCAAGGAGGGTTTTTACTGTTTGCCTTTTTCTGGATTCAATGTATATTGAAGTTAACAATTCTTCAGATAGAAATTACATGTTAAAAAACCATTACCTCAAGTTTACAATATTGATTAATTAAAAGTTCAACTGTTTTTACATTCAAATGTTAATACTTTTAGTACAAAATTATGTTAAAATCTTAATTCACTATGTTACTGTTTATAATGTTCCAAGTTGGAAAAATGTTTTTTCAAGTTCCTTAGTTACACAGATAAGAAAGTTCAAGTTTAAAAAAATATAATGTCAAGTTTCTTACTTAGATATATTACAAAGTTCATGTTAAAATTGGGTACATTTCAAGGAGGGTTTTTACTGTTTGCCTTCCTCTGGATTCAATGTATATTGAAGTTAACAATTCTTCAGATAGTAATTACATGTTAAAAAACCATTAACTTAAGTTTACAATATTGATTAATTTAAAGTTCAACTGTTTTTACATTCAAATGTTAATACTTTTAATACAAAATTGTGTTAAAATCTTAATTCACTATGTTACTGTTTATAATGTTCCAAGTTGGAAAAATGTTTTTTCAAGTTCCTTAGTTACACGGATAAGAAAGTTCAAGTTTCAAAAAATATACTTTCAAGTTTCTTACTTAGATACATTACAAAGTTCATGTTAAAATTGGGTACATTTCAAGGAGGGTTTTTACTGTTTGCCTTCCTCTGAATTCAATTTATATTGAAGTTAACAATTCTTCAGATAGAAATTGCATGTTAAAAAAACATTACCTCAAGTTTACAATACTGATTAATTTAAAGTTCAACTGTTTTTACATTCAAATGTTAATACTTTTAATACAAAATTGTGTTAAAATCTTAATTCACTATGTTACTGTTTATAATGTTCCAAGTTGGAAAAATGTTTTTTCAAGTTCCTTAGTTACACAGATAAGAAAGTTCAAGTTTCAAAAAATATAATGTCACGTTTCTTACTTAGATATATTACAAAGTTCATGTTAAAATTGGGTACATTTCAAGGAGGGTTTTTACTGTTTGCCTTCCTCTGGATTCAATGTATATTGAAGTTAACAATTCTTCAGATAGAAATTACATGTTAAAAAAACATTACCTCAAGTTTATAATATTGATTAATTAAAAGTTCAACCTTTTTTACATTCAAATGTTAATACTTTTAGTACAAAATTATGTTAAAATCTTAATTCACTATTTAACTGATTATAATGTTCCAAGTTGGAAAAATGTTTTTTCAAGTTCCTTAGTTACACAGATAAGAAAGTTCAAGTTTAAAAAAAAAAACTTTCAAGTTTCTTACTTAGATACATTACAAAGTTCATGTTAAAATTGGGTACATTTCAAGGAGGGTTTTTACTGTTTGCCTTCCTCTGAATTCAATTTATATTGCAGTTAACAATTCTTCAGATAGTAATTACATGTTAAAAAACCATTAACTTAAGTTTACAATATTGATTAATTTAAAGTTCAACTGTTTTTACATTCAAATGTTAATACTTTTAATACAAAATTATGTTAAAATCTTAATTCACTATGTTACTGTTTATAATGTTCCAAGTTGGAAAAATATTTTTTCAAGTTCCTTAGTTACACGGATAAGAAAGTTCAAGTTTCAAAAAATATACTTTCAAGTTTCTTACTTAGATACATTACAAAGTTCATGTTAAAATTGGGTACATTTCAAGGAGGGTTTTTACTGTTTGCCTTCCTCTGAATTCAATTTATATTGAAGTTAACAATTCTTCAGATAGAAATTGCATGTTAAAAAAACATTACCTCAAGTTTACAATACTGATTAATTTAAAGTTCAACTGTTTTTACATTCAAATGTTAATACTTTTAATACAAAATTGTGTTAAAATCTTAATTCACTATGTTACTGTTTATAATGTTCCAAGTTGGAAAAATGTTTTTTCAAGTTCCTTAGTTACACAGATAAGAAAGTTCAAGTTTCAAAAAATATAATGTCACGTTTCTTACTTAGATATATTACAAAGTTCATGTTAAAATTGGGTACATTTCAAGGAGGGTTTTTACTGTTTGCCTTCCTCTGGATTCAATGTATATTGAAGTTAACAATTCTTCAGATAGAAATTACATGTTAAAAAACCATTACCTCAAGTTTATAATATTGATTAATTAAAAGTTCAACTGTTTTTACATTCAAATGTTAATACTTTTAGTACAAAATTATGTTAAAATCTTAATTCACTATTTAACTGATTATAATGTTCCAAGTTGGAAAAATGTTTTTTCAAGTTCCTTAGTTACACAGATAAGAAAGTTCAAGTTTAAAAAAAAAACCTTTCAAGTTTCTTACTTAGATACATTACAAAGTTCATGTTAAAATTGGGTATGTTTCAAGGAGGGTTTTTACTGTTTGCCTTCCTCTGAATTCAATTTATATTGCAGTTAACAATTCTTCAGATAGTAATTACATGTTAAAAAAACATTAACTCAAGTTTACAATATTGATTAATTTAAAGTTCAACTGTTTTTACATTCAAATGTTAATACTTTTAATACAAAATTATGTTAAAATCTTAATTCACTATGTTACTGTTTATAATGTTCCAAGTTGGAAAAATGTTTTTTCAAGTTCCTTAGTTACACGGATAAGAAAGTTCAAGTTTCAAAAAATATACTTTCAAGTTTCTTACTTAGATACATTACAAAGTTCATGTTAAAATTGGGTACATTTCAAGGAGGGTTTTTACTGTTTTCCTTCCTCTGAATTCAATTTATATTGAAGTTAACAATTCTTCAGATAGAAATTGCATGTTAAAAAAACATTACCTCAAGTTTACAATACTGATTAATTTAAAGTTCAACTGTTTTTACATTCAAATATTAATACTTTTAATACAAAATTATGTTAAAATCTTAATTCACTATGTTACTGTTTATAATGTTCCAAGTTGGAAAAATGTTTTTTCAAGTTCCTTAGTTACACAGATAAGAAAGTTCAAGTTTCAAAAAAAATAATGTCAAGTTTCTTACGTAAATATATTACAAAGTTCATGTTAAAATTGGGTACGTTTCAAGGAGGCTTTTTACTGTTTGCCTTCCTCTGGATTCAATGTATATTGAAGTTAACAATTCTTCAGATAGAAATTGCATGTTAAAAAAACATTACCTCAAGTTTACAATACTGATTAGTTTAAAGTTCAACTGTTTTTACATTAAAATGTTAATGCTTTTAATACAAAATTGTGTTACAATCTTAATTCACTATGTTACTGTTTATAATGTTCCAAGTTGGAAAAATGTTTTTTCAAGTTCCTTAGTTACACAGATAAGAAAGTTCAAGTTTTAAAAAATATAATGTCAAGTTTCTTACTTAAATATATTACAAAGTTCATGTTAAAATTGGGTACGTTTCAAGGAGGGTTTTTACTGTTTGCCTTCCTCTGGATTCAATGTATATTAAAGTTAACAATTCTTCAGATAGAAATTGCATGTTAAAAAAACATTACCTCAAGTTTACAATACTGATTAGTTTAAAGTTCAACTGTTTTTACATTCAAATGTTAATACTTTTAATACAAAATTATGTTAAAATCTTAATTCACTATGTTACTGTTTATAATGTTCCAAGTTGGAAAAATGTTTTTTCAAGTTCCTTAGTTACACAGATAAGAAAGTTTAAGTTTCAAAAAATATACTTTCATGTTTCTTAGATACATTACAAAGTTCATGTTAAAATTGAGTACGTTTTAAGGAGGGTTTTTACTGTTTGCCTTCCTCTGGATTCAATGTATATTGAAGTTAACAATTCTTCAGATAGAAATTGCATGTTAAAAAAACATTACCTCAAGTTTACAATACTGATTAATTTAAAGTTCAACTGTTCTTACATTCAAATGTTAATACTTTTAATACTAAATGCTTTAAGAGTTACTGTTCACCAAGAGAACATTTTACATAACTAAACATGTTTAATATCACAATACTACTTATTTCATCATAACTAAAATCTTACAAGTTTCAAATACGTATATTATGAAACTAAACAACTTTCCAAACATACACATCTCATTGCCAGAATTTTTTGACAGGCAAGTCGCTGGTTACAAATAAATGTAAGGTTATGCATTTGGGAAGGAAAAATAACCATGCAATTTATAATCTTAATAGGGCAAATCTAGGGGTATCTGAGATTGAAAGGGATTTGGGAGTACTTGTGGACAACCACCCAGGTAGCAGTGCTCAATGCCAAGCAGCAGCTGCAAAGGCAAGTAATATATTAGCATGTATTAAGAAGGGTATAGAAGTAAGGGAAACAGATTACCTTATTTAAATACATCCAGGATCAATATAAGATTTTGTCAAGTGAACTTTTTGTGCCAAGAGGTTTTCAAATGACAAAAGGAAATCCTTTGTGGTTAGAGGAAAAAAGATTTCACCTTAAAGAACGAAAAGGGTTCTTCATAGCTAGGATGGTGAAACTGTGGAAATCTCTACCAAAGGAGGTGGTGACAGCAAATTCGATAGATGATTTTAAAAAGGGGTTAGATATATTTTTTAATAAAGAGGGCATTCAAGGTTATCCTAGATAATTGCCAACATTTCAATGTTTTTTTTTTTTAGTATAAGTATAGTATAAGTATATATGATTGCATATACATCTCGCTCATCACATCTACATTGGGAAAACAAATATTGGCCTAATTACACTGCCACATCACATAGATCAAGTACCAGGGGAACATCTTATTATTTGTTGTTCAGTCCTTAAGTTGTGTCCGATTCCCTGTGACCCTATGGACTGCAGCACATTTAGCTAGGTCTCTGCCTGTGCTGTTCCAAAAGGTTTGCATGCCAAAGATACTGGAGTGGGTTGCCAGTTCCTCATTTCCTCATTTAGTGAACTGTGATTTGTCTGACCTCTCTGCTATCACCTACCCACCTACACTAGCCCTACATGGTGTAGCTCAGAGCTTCATTTAAGTACACAAACCCCTTCACCGCCACCACTTAGCAATCCAGAAGAGGCTCAGGGGAACATCACACTAATGTAAATTGATGGAAATGGGTATACATCATGGCACATGACCACCAGCAATGGTGTGGGACTTTCCAGGTGAGTAAGCTGTTGATCCTCATTACTCTGCACAGCCTCCATGTGTTTTTACAGCCCCTCCTGATGGGTTAGAGTAGATTAGTGTGTTGTATGTTCCCATGATAACCGTGTGGATTGCTAAGTTGTGGTGGTGAAAGGACTTGTGTATCTAAATGAAGCTGCTAGAGTTCAATTATTGGTGTGCCCTCTACAGCCTATGCATAGGGCTCATTAGTTTACATATATAGAAATGTGGCACAAATAAGATGTATGTAGATGTCCCATAACCCCAACCATTCATATGAGCCATGATCTACGATGCTCATTTTGCAGGCCGTGGTTCATCTGTGTAACACAAGCACCACAGTCAATCACAGGTGACCATGATGTCAAGGATATTGAAACACATATGAAATGAACATAAGTATAAATAAATATAATATATATGTGTATGTATATGTGGTAAAGAATGTGAGTACTATGTGTAGTAAAGTAATTGTATGGGGGTTAGTGTAGATGTGCTATGTATAGCTATGTGTACGTATTAATCTATTTGCGTGAATTATGTGATATCAGTAACTATGTGTGTTGTAAATTAAGGGTTAATAAATATTAGAGGTCTAAATATCACAAAACTTACAAACTTATCTCTCTCTCTCTCCAGTGGCTGATAGGTCTGTGTCAAACTCTGTGGTTACTGATTTGGATCATTATGGCCATAGCGGCTCTGCTGGCACCTTAACAGGGACCTTCTGAGACCGTTGCCCGCCGCTGGAGCTTCAACCCTGGTGGCCCAACAGGACCCAGCCTCTATGTCAGGTGAATACCACATACACCAACATGCCACCACATGTGCATCAAAAACACTACACATGTACATGATTACCAACAAGGACACTGACATGTCAGCTCCATGGAATTACCAAGGGATTGATGGATGCATCATTAAAGCCATGAAGCTGACAAATCAATGTTATGTCCTGGGCACAAGCAACAGAGAGTCCATTTATTGATGTACCCACTGCAGCCTATGCAGTTACAGAATGCAGCTGAATCAAGATAGCGTTAGGCACCAAGAACGATCAAGACCATAAACCAAAGAATAGATCAAATCTAGCATATGATAGCTAATCTGAGTTGCAATTAGGAGAATCACCCAGGTTCAAGCCTAGATGTGAAATTGTTAGAAAGGAACAAGTAACAATGTGTTATTCATCATACTAATGACATATAGCTTTCTTTTCTATCTTTCAGCATCCAGGAGGAGGTCTGGGTCCAGTGGTTAGCTAGAAGCAAAGGCGTAGGCTCCATCGGAGCAGGGTGTGTAGGAGCAAGAACCAGTACAGGGGGAGGAGAAAAGTTAAGTTAATCTGAGGGCGCTGGCTCGGAGGAGGAGGATGTCATTTGGGTGGTGGGGTCACCGTCCGGATCTCCGACAACCCCACCAGGATTTGACCACACTTTTGCCAGGGCCCTCCAACTGGACATATGGAGCCCAGGACAGCAGCCAGCCACCACCTCCTATCCCCCACAGCAGTGCGTTGGCCTGTCCGCCACCACCACTGAGCACACTGCCATAAGTTTTTCTCCAGGCTCAAGCCTGGCCCCAGACCTTCCCCACTCCATCACTGCCACTTCCTCACCCCGCAACGCCCCACGGACCTCCATCCCCATCACCACCAAGCCAGGCCGCTCAGGTGTAGATGCTGGCCATCATGCGCCAGCAACTGGACTATCTTCAGGGGATCAAGGTCAGCATCTCTGCCAATCATGCAGAGCTCATGCGCAGCCTGGCAAGGTGCAATAGTAAGGAGAATGATGACGGAGTCCTTCCTGTCCGGGCTACTAAGGATTGGACTCATCTCCAGATCCGCCTCCTCTATCCCAGAGACATCACCTGGGCAAACACAGCCCGGTGCCTCTTCTTATACCACCATCCCTCCACCACTGCCACTTGTAGTGCCGTTGCCTCCTGGCAGGTTGCCTCCCCCCGCCCCTCCGCCCCCCTCCATCATCACTACCACCACCAGCAGGGACATGGCGGCTGGCTGCAGAGGAAGTGGGTCCTGTGGCTAGGCAGAGGAGGACATAGGGGCTGCAGAATTTTTTGTGCGATCTCATTGACAATCTATTGGTCACAATGTTAACCTAATCTAGCCTGGCTACAAAGTCTTGGATCTTGGCCTATGTGATGGTGATATTTTGTATGCAGAAAGGATACCTCCCATCACATGGTCCCTGATCCTCTTCTCTGTGGACATGTAGGGTTCTGTTTAACATGTCACCTATTGATGGTCACTGAGGAATGCTGTTGAGAAGAGATGCTGCAGTCCCTTTTTTTTTTTAGGTACAATTCAGGTCCATGAAGGCATCTTCTGCATCTGCAAACATTGTGGATGAAATGTATGAGATGTAAGGTTTTCCCAGTCCCCCGTTAATATGTTGCTTCCACAATCTTAAAGCTATCATATAGCCAGATATCTCAGACATGATTGTTGTTAGCTTAAATGTAGACTGATACTGCTATGGCAGTGAACTTGCAAAGTCTCACAATGACATGTTAATGACAACCAGCATTAATATATGCACTAGTGAAGCATTTGATCCTGACCTCAATATTAGTCTGAGATAAGATCCTTGGGTCTGATGTAAGTAACATTGAATCTGGCTGCTGACCTTTGTGTCCTCTCCATATTAATGTGTATTTTCTCATATTTCTGATTATCCAGAGACAGACCTAGCTATTAGTTAGTAATGCGTGCAGATGGGAATCAGGTGAGTTGGTATATTGTTATAGTTACAGTATATAGCACTGTACTGTGCATGCATGTTGATTAGTTTTTTTTTAATCCTCTTTTTGTGTGAAGCTGGATTGGATTACACAGTCCAGAGGTTGAATTATCTGTTCATTGAGCAGATCTAGACAAGTTGTAAGTGCTATGCACATTAATGGTTTCTTCAGTTAAATGGAGTGATTTCTGATGATCCTTTTTTTCATCAGATTCCGGTTGCAGTGGTATAGGGATAACATGTGACCCTAGTAGGTGCTATGGATCAGGCTTATTCTAGACTATCAC
Source organism: Discoglossus pictus (assembly GCA_027410445.1). Taxonomy (NCBI): domain Eukaryota; kingdom Metazoa; phylum Chordata; class Amphibia; order Anura; family Alytidae; genus Discoglossus; species Discoglossus pictus. Next base: position 302,119,698 of record CM050164.1, on the reverse strand, counting down.
ATTACCCCCTTTAGGTATTCCCTTTTCCCAATAATAGCCTCTTGCTCTCTTCAGGTCTGCCCACACCACACCCATGATATTAATGCACAGTTTTGACCATTTCTGATTGTGGTATGTGTATAAAATAAAGCTTTTTCATACTGTTTTGTACGGCTTTGTCAGTGTGTTTTCAATGGTTGGGACATCCACATGCATCAAATTAGTGTCACATTCTTATATATGTAAACTAATGAGCCCTAGTTAACATGCAATACATATAAAAAGAATAATAGTCATAAGAGCATTAGATATCATATAATACTAAATACCAAATATTATAATAATAATAATAATAATAATGAAGGGTTAATACACAGGCCAAGGAGTTGGTTGCCAGTTCCTTCTCTAGTGGACTGTGATTTGTCTGATCTCTCTGTTATGACTTGCCCACCTAGAGTGACCCTACATGGTATAGCTCACAGCTTCAATGCAGTACACAAGCCCCCTCACCACCACCACCACTTAGCAATGTTGAAGGGGACCAAGGGAACATACACTACACTAATATACTCTAACACATCGGAAAGGGCCGCAAAAACACATGGAGGCTGTGCAGAGGCACGGTGAGCAACAGCTAACTCACCTCCGTCAAGGGTAATCTCCACTACGCCTATCCTGGAAAGTCCCATGCCATTGCTGGTAGCCATATGTCAAGATGTATAGCTATTCCCATTTGGTGACCTCCTATTATGTTCTGCTATTCATCAATATACATTAGTGTGGATTGTGTACCTGAATGAAGCTGTGAGCTATATCATTTAGGGCCAGTGTAGGTGGGCAGGTGATAGCAGAGAGGTCAGACAAATCATAGTCCACTAGAGAAGGAACTGGCAACCCACTCCAGTATCTTTGGCATGCAAATCTTTTAGAACAGCACAGGCAGAGACCTAGATAAATGTACTGCACTCGATAGGGTCACAGAGAGTCGGACATGACTAAAGGACTGAATAACAAATACAAAAATGTTCACTGGGTACTTGAAATATGTGATGTGGCAGTGTAATTTGGCCACTATTTTGTTCCCAAATGTAGATGTGAGGAGCAAGCAATGTATGAGTTAATATGGCATGAATTTCATGTTTTTGTGTTGCTATTTAATCAGTTAGTGTGCCTTTAATTGCTTTGTGCATGTTGCAGCATGGCTTTTCATTTTGGCATATGTTTTTTAAATGCATTTTTGTTTTTGTTTGGGGATTTATGTGCAAGTAACCTTAATGCCTTTCCATGCTTTCCCTATATCTTAAAGTGCACTGGTTTGATTATATTGTCCTTTACAGTATTTAAAAGCTGTATGTAAACCCTTTGCTGGTCCTATTTGGAGCCAGTAATGTTTTGGCCTCCATTTGCTGGTTATGGGCTTGAACGTCATGGTGTCTTTAGAAATTCGTTGCAATTTCATAGCGAAAGTGGAACATTGCAGTTGCAGGCTTGACTGAACAAAGGATTTGCAGGCGTGAAGTTCCACGTTCCACTTCCCATAGGCTTGTTTCGTCCTTAACCCAATTTAATAGTCACAAGTTTTGCCGCCTACTTTACGGGCTACGGTTTTACACGTTCAGGGAATTTAATAGGGCTGCAAGTATAGTTGTATTTTCTCACATATTATATTTGTCTAACTACGAGACGTCATTGCGCTTTGCGTGGTGCATTTGACTTATCGATGAGCGTCATTAAACGCAGAGCACTTAGGAGATGAGCACCAAAGGTGCTCATCGCCGGCGAGCCTCGCATAGAGAGGCACCGTTAAACTCCAAAGGCATTCATTGCGTACGAGCCTCGCGAAGCGAGGCGAGGAAGATGGAATGAAACACGAAGGACTTAGCCTATAAACACTACAAAATGCGAGACGCAGGACTTAGAAAAAAAAAATGTGACCTAAGAAAAATACAAAGTTAACGCCCGAACTGCGCAAACCAAAAAACAACAAAAACACAAAAAATAAAATACAACAAAAAGATCACCAATAGCCAGGACGTCTGGAAGTGAGGTGAAACGCGAATTTAGGTTGAATTTCGGTAGTAGTTTCGGTACTTGAAAATCGCCTAAGCGAGAAAAAACATTGTGACCGAAATTTTTTAAACAAGGCTACACAACCTTGAACCGCGCGAAACACAGCCAGCAACGTACGCGGTACAAAACTACTAATAGGAAGGATGTAAAATCAGCGAGCAACGCGGAAAACATAGACTAATATCGCCATTTTACAATACTAAGTTACACATTTACACATTAACATTGTGAAATGGCGGATTTCCCCGCCTAAACCAATGGTTATGTCTTGCGCACACTTGCCTCAGAACTGACACTTTCTCCTCAAGTGATAACAGTCTGACTGGACATTTTCTGCTGCCGGAAAATCAAAAGAGATTGTTAGCTCTTTAGGATACTGATTGCTGAATATTAAATACAAAAATGTACAATATATTAATAAACATTAATAAAAAATTAATTAATGAATTATCAATTAAAAAAAGGATTACTTAAACAAATTGAGCAAACAAGAATTTACACTTGATTTAGTTTAGCAATACTTTCATGCTTAGCTGTTTATAATATATGAATTAATTGAATAATTAATTAATAATGTACTTTAATTCATTAATTATTAATTAGTAATCATTAAGAAAAAAACGCTTAAAGTTTATTAATACATTAATGCAAAAAAATGTCTAAGACATTTACACATTGATTCATTACTTATTAATGTACATGATTTTATTAATTAATTAATTATTAGTAATCATTATGAACAACAAATATTTGATATTTTACATTGCCTTTAGTTTAGGAATATATTAATGCTTAGCTCTTTAGAATACATTTAGTCAGTTATTGATTAATAATGTACATTAATTTCTTTAATTAATAAAAAAAAAAAAGGACCACAAACGAGATGTATGTATTTTATATTTTAAGATGCACTGACATATCCGTGATGATGCCTCATAGGGATTAATCCATATATTACAAATGCTTTCCCTCTTATTTGACAGTTTCACTGTCGCTGCAGTTGACTCAACACAGAGAGGGACATTTGCAGCCTTTCAACAGTATAAACATCACCTTTACAGGCATATCATTAAATTATGTTCTTATGGTAAAAAAAAAGGATTAAAGTCTTTTTAACTGGAAGTGATGACAGTTATTGATTAATTAATGTATATATTTAATTATTAATTAATTAATAATTAGTAATCAGGACCAAAAATATGGTTTGATTTCACAATACATTGATGACTATGCTTTTATGTTTTGCATCTATGCCAATAGATCTGCGTTGCTGCTGATTGCCTAATAGGGATGAAGCCAAATATTACAAATGCTTTCCATCTTATTTGACAGTTTTAGCGTACTTGCAGCTGACTCAACACAGAGAGTGATATTTGCAACCTTTCAACAGCATAAGGATCATCTTTACAGGTATATCATTAAATTATGTTCCTATAGGTAAAAAAAGGATTCAACTTTTTTATTTGGAATTGATGACACTTATTGATTAATTAACGTATATTAATATATTAATTAATTAATAATTAGCAATCATTATAAAAAAAAGGTTTGATTTAACAATACATTGATGACTATGCTTTTATGTTTTGCATCTATGCCAATATATCTGTGTTGCTGCTGATTGCCTCATAGGGATGAAGCAAAATATTACAAATGATTTCAATCTTATTTCACAGTTTCATAGTCTCTGCAGCTGACTCAACACAGAGAGTGACGTTTGCAGCCTTTGAACATCATAAAGATCACCTTGACAGGTATATTATTTAATTATGTAGTTATGGAACAAAAAAGGCTTTCTTTTTTGTTGGTAACATGGATAACAGTTATTGATTAATTAACGTATAATATTTTTTTTTTATAACACTGAGTTTTATTGTCACCGCATATAATAATTATTTCACAGCCTGGATCTAGGCACGCAGGCCTATCCATTTCACATATATCCATAGCATCCAGTAAACAAACATTTACATACATCAGAGTACAGTGAGTTTTGGACCCACCCTGTAAGATAAGTCCAGATGCTGGTTAGCCTGTTATAGGTCAAGCCGAGTATTGCTAGAGTATGCATGGTGACTATCACTTTTTTAATTTTATTTATAACATTAACCTTTTAGAAACAAAAAACAAAACCTAACACTTGAACAGCTTGCTGGCCGGTCCCTTTTCCCACGTATGGGCTCCCTAAATACAGGATTTTTTTTTTTTTTTTTTTTTTAAGTAGGATTGTCCCCCAGCCCCATCATTAACCCCCTCCCCGGGCTCCCGGGTCTACTTCACTGAGGAAATGGGCTAAGCTTACAACCCGCCACTAGTTCTAGCACCCTAATGCTAGGCCTATGTATACTGTCCATGGGTCCCAAATTTTCCTGTACTTATCCAAAGAGTCATCTAATAGATGGGTGATTCTTTCATTGATGGCAATATAATTAATCTTTTTTTTAATCATCTGGAAGTTTAGGTTACTGGATTTCCAGGCTTTAGCAATATGACTCTTAGCTGCCAATGCTATGTATTGCAGCAGTCTGTTTTGGGAGGGAGTCAGAGCACTATTGGGGATCCCCAGTAGCATGCTATCTATAGACCTTTCTACCGGGGTAAGGAATAAGTCAGAGGCTAGTACTGAGACTAAGTCCCAAATCTTTACTACCTTGGGGCAGAACCACCAGATATGGGAGAATGTCCCCGTTGCCTGACACCCCCTAAAGCATAGTTGGCTTTCTGACTTTTTCCATTTTGCGAGCTTCTCCGGGGTTATGTATACCCTGTGGAGCACCTTGATGGCGGTTTCTAGGATGCTATAGTTAAGGGAGCCCCTATAGATGTTAGACCACGCTGCCCTCCATTTACTTAGGTCCCAGCTCGTATTCATGTCAGTTTCCCAATCGGCCATGTGTTTGGGCTTAAGTCCGGCAGGCCTGGCATTGAATGTTTTGTATAGCATCCCTAGGGTGCCCTTCGTTAGAGGAGCCGCTTGACAGATTTTAGTCAGCCAGTTCGTTTCTGGGACTGTGTGCTTTTCCAATAAGGAGATTGCTAGGTGTTTTAATCTACAAAAATTGTAGTGTTCAGACAGGGGCATATCATGTTTATCCCTTATTTTTTCGAATGAGATAATTCGCCCCTTTTCCATCCACTCTCCCAGCCTATCCAGATTTTTATTCTTCCACCAGTGTTGGGAGGATAAATTTAGGTTAAATGGCATCTGGGGATGATTAAGAAGTGAGATCATGCAGGATGGTTTTGGGAATAAATTTGTGTGTTCGCGGGCCCATTTCCAGCATGTCAGAGTATGTTTTATTATGGGATTGGATAAGTCTTTAATTTTTGGGGGAGTTTCTGACAACCACATAATAGAATCCCAGGTCAACGGTTTCAATGATTGGTTTTCTATGTAAATCCACGCCGGCTGATGTGTCGTTGAGTGTGCAATTGGTAGAAAGGATAGTTGGGCGGCCTTGTAATACAATTTAAAGTTAGGGCAGGATAGACCTCCATCTAACTTGTGTAGATACATGATTTTTTTTGCGATTCGTGATGGGCCTTGGTTCCAGATGAACCTAAAGATGTGCCTTTGGAATTTAGATAACTCTTTATGTTTAACCTGAATTGGGAGGGTTCTAAAAAGGTAAAGAAGTCTGGGCAAAATGTTCATTTTAATTGTGTTAATTCTCCCTACCCAGGACAGGCGGAATTTCGTCCATCGACCTAAATCGGCCATCATGGTTTTTAGTAGTTTAGAATAATTCTCGTTATATAGGTCGCTCAGATTCGCCGTTAGCCTTATCCCCAAATAATTTATATATTTAATGTCCCAGTTGAATTTATACCTGTCATGTAAACTGTTTTTTTCTGCTGCCGGGACGTCGATGGCTAGGGTTTCAGTTTTTTCTAAGTTTAGTTTTAGTCCCGAGATTTGGCCAAACCTTTCTAAAGTTTTAATGAGTACCGGGACTGATTTACTCGGATTGGACACCACGCAAAGAAGATCATCTGCGAACAGGCAGATTTTGAAGTGATGATGTAACGTATAATATTTTAATGAATTAATAATTAGTCATCATTAAAAAAAATAAAAATTTATCCATGTACATTGTTTTTGGAACTATTAATTAATAATAATACAAAAAAGAAAGAAAGATGGAGTTAGAAGACTTAAAAAAATGATGAAAAATACAATGATGAAAAACTATTTTCTTGTTATTTCACAGATTACTCATTTCTGCACCTGACTGAAGACAGAGAGTGAATTTGCAAGGATTTTTACACAAACAACAGCAAGTTCACGGGTATATGATTTCATCACGCCCTTATGGTTTTGGATTGATGACACTTAATGATTTATTAATGAAACTATATTTTTTAGGGACTCATTCATTTGCAATTTGTAAAATTTAACAGAGCTCTATATAATGACATAGCATATTAGTTATACAGAACATTTGAGTTAATGAACATCTGTCCAAAACTAAGGTATTAAAAAAAATTACAAAAAATATGCTATGTGCTTATATAGTGCTATTGCTTTGAACAATTTGCAAATTAATGAGGTTTTTAGTATTTAATTTTTCATTACAATAACACATTTTTTTTTTTAAATGAATGAGTTTTTTAGTATTTATTTGTCATTACAATAACAACAAAAAAATAGCAAGATATATATATGCTTACCTAATTAACTTTTAAAGAACCTAAATTAGACATCATAACTAAATTAATTGAAGAAAATTTAACAGTATTTTAGGCCACATCTATACTTTGATAATAGCTGTTTCTGTTTCTTTACGACAACATAATAATTTTTTTAGGTTTACCATTGATTTCAGTTTTTGATTAATTCAGTAATGTATATTCATTTAGTAATGACTTAATAATTCATTAGTCCAATATATATATATATATATGCAGTGCTTTGCTTTTTAATGTATGCCAATAAAACAACCAAAAAAATCATCTTTGCATTCTTAAATTAGCGCTATTTACCATTGGATTGAGAGCAGCTACAAACAATATGTACAGAACAAAAAACATTACATCTTATACCTGTATTTACAATTACAGATTACAATGGTGGATAATGGAGAAGACAACATTGAACGCAAAAGAAGATTGGCAAGGGAAAGGAAGTTGGAGAGATGCACAGTCACCTGAAACTTCCCAACGCTTAAGAGAAGACAGAGACTTTTAAATAAAACAATGAGTATAAAAGCACAATGTGAGCTTCAAAGAAATGAAGAAGTAAACAAAAACATGTCTGTGAACCATTGCCCAATAATACAATATTGCCTTTTGACACCAATGTTCAGACATGACACCAATGTAGATATAGAAAGTCATAGTGATATCTATGTTGAGGAAGCTCAGGATAATGCATTTATTAGAGCACTAACAGTAGACACTCATTATTGTGGATTACTCAATGTTGTTTGTCAGTTTTGTGGGGCCTATAATTTTCTCAAGGAAAGACCAACTGACGGAGACTTCATTAGTTGTTGTCAGAAAGGAAAGGTAAGACTTCCACAAAGACACACATTTCCAGATTACTTACAAAGTATCATGAGCGATTCAACATTTCCAAATTATACCAATTAAAAAAAAAACATAAGGTCTTATAACAGTGCAATTTAATTTGCTTCAATGGGTGCTACATTAGCAGAACATGTCCCAGGACATGGTCCTTACTGTTTTAGAGTTCATGGACAAATTTACCACAGAACTTCACATTTACGCCCACAGTTACATGTCTTGGATACAATGGAAGCTGTTGAACAAAGAATAAACAGTGTTGGATAAAATTATGGCCAACAACCCATACAGTCAAGCATACAAACAATTAGCGCAGGTTGAAAAAGAACAACAGCAACATGCTCAAAGACATCAATTGACAATGCCAAGAGTAAATATGGTTTTAAAAAGAGATCGAAAGACGGTATAGTTTACCAACAGTAACTGAGATTGCCATGGTCTTTAAAAATGAAGATGGTGAGCCACCTTTTCAGCGGGATCTTAGAATATATCCACGCAATGAAGAACAACCTTTTATAAACATAAATATATTAAGTTGCAATTTAGATCCAATGACATATCCCATTTTCTTTCCAAATGGTGAACCTGTATGGGAACCAAAATTACAATTGCAAAGTTATCCCAATAGTAAAGTTTATGTTAGATGCAATATTTCTATACTGGAATATAAAGTGGCACAAACTGCTATTCAGGATTCTTTTAACCCTATTTTATGTGGGGTCAAACTCACACAACAATATATTATTGATTCCTATCTACAAGTTGAAGCAAAAAATCTAAATTTTAAAAAAAATTTCAACAAAATAAGCTTAGAGTAGAACAGTATTGTGGATTGATGGATTATGTCGCTTAATTGACTACCAACAGAGGTATTCCAGCTGGAAGAGCAATCATTTTGATTTTGAATCATTTAGATCAAGGACAATTTGTATCTGGGACAAACTATTTCTTACCGACCAGATTTAGTGGCAAGAGTATTCAAAATCAAACTCAACTCAATACATGATATAACTAAAGCACAGTTATTTGGAAAATATGTGGCTTTTGTTTATACCATTGAATTTAAAAAAAGATGACTGCCACATGCTCACATGCTTTTAATCTTGCAGGAAAAAGATAAGTTTAATACTGCAGAGAGAGTGGATTCAATCATTACTGCTGAATAGCCAGGTCCTGAAAAATATTCCAAACTATTTAAGATTGTGACACACAGAATGATTCATGGGCCATGTGGAGATATGAATCCAAATTCACCATGTATGGAAAATAAAAAATGTACAAAATAATTTCCAAAACAATTGTAAATGCAAACTTATGCTAATTGTGATGGATACCCTTTGTATAAAAGAAGACAAGGACAAACAGCTATTATCCATGGACAAAAGGTTGATAATAGATAGGTCGTTCCATACAATTCACATTTGCTCATGAAGTACAATGCACACATCAATGTTGAAGCTTGCACTTCTATTAAACCCATCAAATATGTGTATACATATATATACAAAGCATATGATGCAGCAACTGTTGTTGTGCAAGGTGCAGCAAACGAAAAAGAAAATCCAATTTCACATGACGAACTTTCTAATTATTTAGATGCTTGCTATGTTAGTGCTCCGGAAGCAATGTGGCTTCTTCTGAAATTTGAGATGCATGATCGGTCACATGCTGTGTATCGATTAGCTGTACATTTGCCACAAAGTCTGTTTGTTTGCTTTACTGCAGGCAATGAAAGAACTGCCTTAGCTCAAAGTGAACACAGAGATACAACACTTACTGCATGGTTTAAATTAAACTGCCAGGACATGCAGGCCAGACAATTGTTATACATTGAGATTCCATGTCATTGTGTATATTTATACCGTCAGTCCAAGAGACATTGAATGTTTCAGTTTAAGATTACTTCTTTTACATGTTCCCGGTGCACAACGATTTGAACATTTACGCACAGTGAATGACATAGTTTATGAGACTTTCCTATTAGCTGCAAGACATCAAAACTTTATAGCAGATGATACAGAATGGGAGAGGTGTCTGGAAGAAGCAGAACTATGTCAAATGCCAAAGTAAATGAGAGAACAATTTGCGTTCATTTTCATCTTTTGCAATGTACCTGATGCATTTACTTTGTGGGAAACATTTAAATTAAATATGTCCGAAGATTTCTTGAAACGTTACAATAAGCCAATAGCACTGTTAAAAACTTTAATGGAAATTCAAGAAATATTTCTGGCTCATGGATTAAATTGTGCAAGTTTTAACTTGACGGATCCAGGACTTATAGATGACATCAACTTTAATGTTTATGACACTGAGCTACAAAAACAAAAGACAGAAGAAAAACTGGCAACTTTAAATACTTTACAATTACAAGCATTTAATGCCATCACAAATGCTACAGATGATTAAATGGTCAAAGACTGTTATTTTTATCTAGATGACCCTGGTGGATCAGGAAAAACTTATCTATACAATTGTTTGAGGAGTTACATTCGAGCACAGGGTCAAATAGCAATGCCATTTGCAACAACTGGAATTGCAGCACTTTTGTTAGAAGGTGGTAGAACTGTGCATAGTGGATTTAAACTGCCAGTTCCCATTTTAGAAACATTCTGTGTCACATATTCGACTGAATTATTTACAAGCCAAAACATTTAAAAAAAGTAAATTAATTATCATAGACGAGGCAATGAGGAATTTCCAGTTATCATGGCATTTGCCATGACCATCAATAAATCCCAAGGACAAACTTTTAAGTCTGTGGGTAACCTGGTTTTCACATGGACAACTCTATGTTGCTTTTATAAGGTGCACTAATCCAGATGAGATTAAAGTTTCAATTGAAGATTACCCAAGTCAGGGTGATCTACTACACAATGGACGTATTTTTACAAAAAACATTGTGTACTATGAGGTAAGAAATTTAAGGTCACTTGGCCTCTTCTTAGAGGAACTCTATTTCACTTACAAAACTATATCTACAATTTAAGAAACATACAGTAATAACCAACAAAAAAGGAAGAAAGGATAAAAAAACAAAAACAAAAAAAAACAGGGGTTATATCCCATAGACCCAAATAAAAGTCTGCTGGGCTCTTTGAAAGGAAACCACTTTTAACGGAAAAAAAATAAAAATGGAATGTCTTGGAGGTCACTTATGCCATGATTGGCCCCACAAAACAGTTAGCTTGCATTTTATTACCTTTACTGTTTACAATTTAATATGATTCTTTCAGGTTTGTAATCTTAAAATTCTGTTTGAAAAGGACCGATAAGTTGATGCATTCTATGGCCCTCATTCAATTGCAATTTGGCCAATTGAATAGGGGTCTAAATAAGCACATAACATATTTTTTTAAATAAGTTTTTACTTAGTAAGCATCTATCTAAAAGCAAGGTTTTCACTAACTAAAAACTTATTTAAAAAATATATGTTATGTGCTTATTTAGAGCAATATTCAATTGGCCAAATCGCAATTGAATGAGGGCCTATGTAATTAAGGTTGAATGTTAGTAGCAGCATCATCATTTGTTGAACAATTTAAATGTTTTATGATATATAGATTATTGATCCAGCGACGAATCCGATTGCCAATTAATGGAGTCAGGAAGGAATTATTTTTGACAACACTATCAACAAATTTACAAAGTTGAAATTAAATGTTTTGACATTTGCCTTCCTCTGGATTCAAGATCACTATAGTTTAAAATAAATTCAGGTTAAATGTTATTATCTTATGTTAATGTTTGCATGGTTATCATTGTATGTTAAAAGGTTTGAAAAGTTCATTTATTGAATGTTACTAAAGATTTATGTAATTTGCAGCAGAAACATTTGTTAACAAAATTCAATGTATAATTAAATAGAAAGGATTCATCCAGGGAGTAACCCGATCGCCATTTCATGGGGTCAGGAAGGAATTAATTTTTTCCCCTTTTGAGAAAATTGGCTAAGTTGCAATGTTTTTTTTTTATTGTTTGCCTTCCTCTGGATACCTATGTGCTTTACCGGGATTTTCAATAGAAGTTGTATATTAATAATTCTGTCATGGTTGAAGACACTCATTTAGAGAAAGTTCAACGATTTCATGTTAGTATTGTTAAAAAAAATTAATTACCCACTGTTTACAATATAAGTTGCATATTATAAACCTTTATGCAATGGTTCACAATACGTATTCAGAGAAATTTTATGGATTGTTATATTATTATTCAATACATGACAATTAAAAAGTTTGATATGGTTTAACAGTACATTGTTAAAAAATAAAAAATATTTAATATATATTTTTGTACTTCTTTGTAGATAAGAAAAAGATTCAGAGTGTTAAAGAATCACATTGTGTCACAAACAGCATTTCCAGATTAAACATTTTATTGAACGTTAATTTTTGACGGGCAAGTCCCTAGTCCAGTTATGTTTGGACAGAAGGACAATCCTTTGAAGAGAACAGATACATATTTGTGATAGTTGGTACTTTGAGACATTTATAAATTCTGTAAGTTCTGTGTAGTTTTCAGGAAAAGTATTTGTTTTACTTGTGTTGTTTCTTGTGAAGATAATGTATTTCTTTTTCTACATGTTCAGTTTCATATTTGTTTTGCTCCCTTAGTTTTTGAAAGAGGCATACTCTTTGGTGATTTAGATGGTGTTTCATTGGTGCATCTGCATACATTTTTAGCATATACTGAGTTATATGCAGATCTTAGTGGATTTTTAATTTTAAGTCCATTTGGTATAAGGTTCCTTTTCTTGAAGTGTGACAAAAAATATATGTCACTGTTAAATTGTGTTGTTTTTGTTGTTATTTTAATTCATTGCTTCTGAACTATAGTCATCAGCGCCCACTAACAGTTCATATTTTAAGTATATCCCTGCTTGAGCACAGGTGAGCTAATCAGGGGCTCTGTACTTCTATTTAACCACCTGCTGAGCCTCTGATTAGCTCACCTGTGCTCACTCAGGCATATACCTAAAATGTGAACTGTTGGTGGGCTCTGAGGACTGGAGTTGAGAAACACTGCTCTAATTAGTGGCTTCTTGATACGCCCAAATGCAGTATCTTCTTTAATAATTGAAGAGTGAAGCAGCTGTAAATGTCCAGTAATCTACATTTATTGCAGTATACTGTGATTCCCTTTGTATTGACAAGCTTTTGTGAGGCTTGACCTCTGTGAGATGTTTGTCCAACAGGAAGCATATCACTGGGGACTGCAGTGTTCTGTTTTTTCATGTATATATTGATGTATATGTATACATAGTATGTGTATATATGTTTCCTATACTATTTTATGTTGATTCCACCTACAGTATATATGTTTAACTCATGATGTCAAATGCTGTATCTCATGTATATATTGATGTATATGTGTACATAGTATGTGTATATATGTTTCCTATACTATTTTATGTTGATTCCACCTATATATGTTTACCTCATGATGTCAAATGCTGTATCTCATCACTGTTTATATTCAAAACAAAAAGTCAGAGATGCTCAACTGAGAATGAACAATAACGAGGTAGGTTTGTTCTATAGGTCTGGTTACCTACTCAGAGAGCAGCCTCTTTTAGCTCACTTGTGCCCTTCACAGGAAGAAATATCTTGTAAAATATCAGTCTGGACTCACTCTAAAGAGTGATTCATCCCGAAATACCAGGCAATTTAACCCTGAATAGGAGAAACAGCAATCCTCTGGCATACATTTCAGCCTCTCTTGGCCTTGTCAGTGAAGTGCAGCTGTACTCCCTAAGGCACAGAGAGCAAGGAGTCTACGTCTGGATGCCCCCTGAGGGTTCCATTTCATGCTAGTATTGCTTTAGAATTGATAAAGAGAGGTCAAACCTGTTGACGGCTACTGAATATAAATAAGGTGTTTGTCCAATACAAAAGGTATCACAGTATACTGCAATACTTATTATTTATATACATATATCCACTTAGCTTCCAATTTTGAGGAAGAGGTACAACACAACCAATAGCCGAAAACAAAATCAAGGCAATAGGTCCAACATTCTGCAAGTGCAGTGTAGGCTTATCAGTATGTTCATCATTGAAAGTAAATCAATTATAGACATCCTGTATTTTTGTCTGGATTAAGCACCTGACACATACGATTGAAAGTCAGTCTTATTAAGGATTTGTGTCCTGCAATTGTTTCCTTTAGAAGGTTTTGTCTCCATAGTACAGCCCACAAGGGCCGGAAACCTTGTAAACAGTAAATGGCCTTTTGTCTCAAAAGTTCAGTCCACAAGGACAGGAAACCATGTAAACAATAAATGGGCAGAGTCGCACAGTCAATACAGTAGAAGCCAAGAATAATCTGACTTGAGGCGATAGCCAGTGCAGGCTTGGCAAAACAGATGACATTAAATATAACTTTTAACTTGGTGGAGAAACCAGAGGTTACTAGACATAAAGGTAATGTAGGCTTGACAGAACAAGCAGTGTTAAGAACATCACTTGCACCTATTTCACTTTTTTAAAAGTGAGGTATAACACAATGAATCCTCTGTCAGTGGCTAATACTGCATACTTCCAAAACAAAATAGAATTATCTTAAAAGCAACTATATAGCTAGTACTGAAATTTAACACATATTTTTCTTTTCTTTTGTCTTGATAATTCAGAATATACAGTGTGCACTAACACTGCCATTTTACTTGTTATCAAATTTCCATTAATAGTATGTATATAGTTTATGTGTAGATAGTTGTGGGGACGCCAGTTTGTATTTTTGCCTTAATCGTTTCCATTTTACACTTTCCTTTCTACTACTACTGACACCTACTCTGTTATCAGTGGTACAGGAAGAAACAAATATAGATTGCCTATTTTCTGACACAAATGAGAATCTTAATACGTTATTTTCTGCTGTTCACCAGCATGATGAAAGCTCCTATCAACTGGTTATTGAATCGCTTCTACATACTGACACTTTCCTTTTCTTGCCCTGTGAAAAATTCAATCATTTCAACTTTAAAGCACAGATTTAATGGAGTAGCCGAAAGGTATTACTTCCACTTGCTTTTTTTTTATTTTTGTTTGCAATCAAAGAGCAATCATTTATCAAACATCCTACCATTGTTTTTACCATGGTATTTCATTTATTTATAACTCACTCAAAATTTCAGTTATCATCACCACCACCACCACGATCATTTTACATTTATCATCAATATTACTTTGGGTGGCATTATTCTATAAGCTATATCAAGCAATATATAATGTACCAAGACATTGGATTTTCCTCCATTACAGTGATTTTGACCAATTCTCTTTCTCAAAGAGTGTAAATGACATTTTCATTACTGTTGACTCTCAGCTGTTTTAAAATCTCTTCAAATTGGAATTTAAGATAATGTATGTTATAGTGTGTGCTATGTGGTGCAATGCATTTCTCAGCCATGAAGAACATATGGATGAAGTTACATTAAATGTAAATATTCTTAGTATACTATGGGCCTCCTTCAATTTCAAGCCCGTAATTGCCTGTAACCTGAAATTTTGGCTGCGGGTTACATTTTTTCTAAACATTTAAACACATTAAATTATCTCTAACTCACAACTGCCCTCTCACAGCCTTCACACAGAAACCATGCACTCGTAAGAAGGATTTCCGGGAGCTTGATCACATGATCTGTCAATATTTACGCAAGCCCGTAATTTACTTCTTGGACACAACCAATAGTAAAACATGGAGTTTATCCTTAACTACTACAAATTAATTAGTGTTGAGAATGAAAGCTTACAATCGGACTCGCAATCCAGCAATGTAGAAATCAATGAAACTCATTAAAGCAACTGTTCTAGTCCATGAGTAACCTTTAAGTCCCGAGATCCATTTCACAAAAAAAAACATAAAATAAATATTTTTTAATTGCATATTTGTGGGTTTGAGAGTGTTGTGCAATTACTTCTAATGTATTTATATGCCTTCCCATGCTTTTAAAGTACATTTGTTTAATATAAATTGCTGCTGCAGCTGTGATAAGTGTTTGAAAAGTCGTTGCTAGTGTTATTCAGTATAGAAACTTGATACATTTTATCAGTCTTAAGTTGCTAGCTAGAGCTACGGATCTAAAAGATTATTGATTTTTTGTAACTTTAATTATTTAGCACTCGTAAATCTTGAGCTGTGCTAAAACCAATGGAGTTCTCAGGCTGGTATTTGGCTGAAGGAAAAGGTGATGGACATGCCAAGCATGTCTTCGGACCTAAAACCTATTGAGCATCTGTAGGGCATTCTCAAATAGGAGGCAGGGGAGTCCAAGGTCTCTAACATCCACCAGCTCTATGATTTCATCATGGAGGAGTGGAAGAGGACTCCAGTGGCAACTTGTGAGGCTCTGGTAAACTCCATGCCCATGAGGGTTAAGGCAGTGCTGGGAAATAATGGTGGCCACACAAAATATTGACACTTTGGGCCTAATTTGGACATTTCCACTTAGGGGTGTACTCACTTTGGTTGCCAACGGTGTGTTGAGTTATTTTGAGGGGACAGCAAAGTTACACTTTTATACAGGCTTTACACACTACTTTACATTGTAGCAGGGTGTCATTTCTTCAGTGTCACATGAAAAGATATAAGAAAAAATATTTACAAAAATGTGAGGGGTGTACTCACATTTGTGAGATACTATATATATATATATATATATATATATATATATATATATATATATATATATATATATATATATTTCCGTCTGGTTAGTATTTTTAGAAATATATGCGGTTATGTAGTTTCTGTAATATTCTATTTGAACCCTCAGAAAATAAATGTACAATTTGGGTTTAGCCACCAAAAATTCAGGAAAGAACTATCAATACAGGCCTGAGGTAATACTGAAACATTTATGGGTGCTCTCCATAGACTTACTATATATTCTAAGGTTCTAATATTTCTATATATATTGAAAGTCATGCTGTACTGTAATTCCACACTGTAATTTAGCCAACACATTTGCCAGCGTCTGAGGATCAAGTTGTCTTTGCATAATTTTAAATGGAAGCAAATATTACATGTGAGACATAATTGACACTGAAACATCTATTATTTTTTAGATACTTTATTTTATTTAGTTCAAGGGGGTTTAATTGGATGTTGTGTCTTTTGTTAAAGCAATAGATCAGAACATTTTGTTGCGCTTTTCCAGTTTTCATAAACTTTATGCATCAAAGCCAATAATACATTAGCTCTTATAACTTGATAAAAGCTAGATGTGTTGTCAGTGATGAAAATAAAGTACAGCTACATTTTCAAGATATGGGTGAGAAGTTCAACTAGAGCCCTAAGCAGAGAGGAAAGTCGATCATGTTAGATAATTAGACACAAAAGACCTCATGTATAAATAAAAGACAGTCGGAATACTATTTGTAAAAGAATATAGTACAGCTAGTGGACAATAATCTAAGAAAATTTGTAAGCACACTGTAAAAACAGAAAAAAGAAGAAAACTTTCAAGAACCGCCTCTATTTTGATATAAGACACCAAAGAGTTTTGGAGAGCTGACGTGGTACTATTTCAATATTGGTGCAATTATTTAAGATCTCAAAAGAAGTGGACTTTTCCATTTCACAGCTATAGTGTCCCTTCAGTCTTAGCTAATAGAGAAAAACAACATACGCAGTAAAAGACAGGACAAAGAACATAAGTTAAATATAGTAATTAAAATCCAGTATCCGCACACTTCTCACTGTAGTCAGCTGTAATGTTTGAAAACATTAGAAAAGATATAGAGGGGGAACTATACAATTACCAGAGTGAGAGGTTTATCAGATTCATAAACTTGGCACATTATTGCCTAATGTGTTAAATAAAGATTACGATTTGCATCTTTTTGTTTATAAACTTTGCCAAGATTGTTCTTTTCTTTTCTGTATAAAGCTAACAAATAATTTGGCATGACGTGCAATTCTTTATCTTAGATCTGTCATGTGATGATACAGGTTCAATTGGACCAGAACTGAAAGAGTCACTTGTTAGATTCTATTTAAGCTCAATTTTATCTAACACCAGCCTGATAAAGCTACTTAAACCACATCGAAGATCCTATTTAACCGAGAACTGGGGAAGGAGGGTGTAAAGTTTATCACAACTGATAATAAACCATGAGGGTAAAGCATAATGAGAAGGTTGATGCAATTAAAAGTATTAACCATATATTGTTTACATATAACATAGAAATAAAGTTTCACTATTATTTATGTACATATACATTTAAATATATACAGTATTTGTATAATACTTTTATTTATTTGGAAGCAAAAATATGCTATACCGTGCATTATAACCTTCTTGCATTACTAAATGGAGCCTATAATGATTTATTTTAAGAAGCAGACGACTCTGGATATATACCATTAGATTAAGCTCTCTTGATAATATGGGGTATATTAAGAAATATTTCTAATTGCTTGTTATGTTGAAATGGTACTTTAATTTCTTTGGCCTACCTAAACTCATTGGTTATAGTATGTATTTATGGCATGACAATGAGTTTTGCATTCCGAAATGTGGCACTAATTTTTATTAATAATGAAGCAGATGGCATACAATAGTTATAGAGAAAGAACAGTGTAACACAGTATGACATAACAGACAGATATACATGACATAAGCTATGTTTTATACAGAGTAAAATTAGAGTAAGATACACTTAAGGGAGTCAAGCACTTTTTTCTTTTATAACTGGGAGAGTATAGGGAAGGGATGGGATTAGAGATGGGTAGGGAATTGTGTTTTATGGATGGTGCACGGATGAGGTCAGAGGAAACTATAGGCAATTTTTAGTTAAATCAAAACCACAATCAACTATTATATAAGAAGAAATTGTTTGTTTTAAAAGAGTAATTACATCTTGTCAATAGCAAAATTGAAATAATCTGTACCTCATAACACAGCTGCAGAACCATAGTTATGACATGGTTGTGAAGATAACAAATGACTAGAACTGACACAAGAAGTAATTCGCTTTACCAATTTGTTGGTGTTAAATCCTCAGCAAAATTACCAAAAAGTTATACACAGAAATAGCTTGAACATGTAGGCTAATTGTGGGTTTAACTTTGTGAGTGGCAGTACCTATTGTTGCTATGAGGAGCGGCCTGGCTGGAATGGGTTAAAAATTATCTGTGGTAAATTCCATCAGATGCAGCTTATAGATGGCACATGGAAATGGTTTCCATAGAGAGCCATTCCAATGGAGAGGCAGTGTTCCAGGTGTAATGTGATAGATACATGGTTATGCAGAGTAACGCAGTAACCAAACAATAAAAGATTATGACACCTTTAGTCAATAATAATAGGAGCTAGCACCACTATTTAACATCTTGGTCAAATGTGGGGGTGGAGCTAACATTCAAGGAAGGAGGATGTGTGTTACAGGAGCTCTGCTGAAAAAACATATAAAATCATATATAAAGTGACTTACCTATCACCAAGTCTATATATATGGCCAGAATTGCGCACAGGAGGACCCAGCGGGCTTTAAAAATGAAGTTTGGCATATTTTCCTCCTGAGATTTGCTGCTGACCAGAATAACAGAGACTCTGATAAACATCATACTTAAGGTGGGTAGAAATTGAAAAGGCTTGTCCTACTCAAACCTATACCGTTCTAACCTAGATGCCTTATACTACTGGAGACTTATTTTATGCAACAATTTGAAGATATTGAATGATATCCGGATTGTACACACAATTAGTTGTTTTGTACTTCACCCAGCATCAGGATATAACATATGCCTTTTATGAGGGAGACTGTGAACAATACAAATTACTTCTTCAATGCTTTATCAGGCTTTAAATTCACAATTACTTTGAAGGTTAAATAACTGTTTTTCTTGTTGAAAAAAACAAAACAGTTAGAGTTAATCCCTTTGTTTACAACTTCTCTGTGTACTCTACTGCCATCTACTTCCAACTGCAATTATAACATCTATAGAAATTTATTTTTGAATTAACAAAGATTGCTGGTGCTTCTAAAAAGGGATCTTCAAAAAAGATTACAAAACAAAATGTGCATATTTCTCAACACCTTGCTATTCCAGATAAACAATTACAAAAAAGTGGAACAGTGACTTCTGCTCCAAGCATTAAAGCAGATATCCAAGACTTTAAATAATTAATCTCCTCTTTCAGATTAGAAATTAAAGCTGAGATACAAAAAGTCTCTGTGGAACTAACAGCAGAAACAAAAGCATTAAACACCAATGTTCTCGAACTAGAAGACAGATATAATAATCATCTTAAGTCACACACAGAAATTGAAAAACAAAAAACAAGAGGATCTAGAAAATTAATCTCGGAGGTCCAACATTAGAATTCGTAACTCTTACCAGGTCTGAGTAAAGAAGAACTTAGAATAATAGGATTCATAGAGTGATAAGAGCTCCCCAATCCTCCAATGAGAGACCAAGACATGTGGTCGTCAGATTCCATAATTTTTCTACGAAAGTATTATTCATGAAAGCAGCTAGATATGGTGTTCCTGAAATTGAAGGAGGTCAATCAGCTATCTTCTTGGACTTGTCACCCACTACTTTATACAAAAGGAAACTCCGTAAACCCTTTTTAGAGGTGATTATAATGCATGGATATAATTTTCCCTTTTAGACTTATTACATCCAAAGAAGGGAGACATCACACAATTCATACTCCTGAGGAAGGTGAAGCGATGCTCCATTTGTGGAATTTACCAATTCCAAACAAAATTAAAGTTAAAATTCCCCAATACAAAGCGGACCAAGAAGAAAAAAGATCCACACAATTATCGAAAGAGAGGGCCCTATTAAATTCCAGCCTCGTAAATAAGAGGCTTCTACTTAAGCCCTACGTACTGCAACGTTTCTCTAACTATTAAATTAGCCTTGCTGCGAGCAACGTATGAGCTACGCAGCAGGGCCGTACGTATCTACACTGCGTAAATGTACATGAGGAGTGACAGCCTGCGAGATGATATCGCAGGCTCCCACTCCTCATCAATTGCTGCGGGGGTCCTAAAAGGGACCTCCGCGGCAGTCCCCCACATAAGCCCTGCCATGGGGGGTACTCCAAATACCCCCCTGCACCTAAAATTACCCCCCCCTCAATGCGGGGGTCCCCGTCGCGACCCCCGAAGTGTCCTCACATGAACACCTTGCTGCAGGGGTCCATAGGAACCCCCGCAACCCCCACACAATAACCCCTTGCAGCGGGGGTCCCCGATCGGCACCGATCAGGCCCCCGCTGCATTTAATACTTTTAAATTCCCCGCCGCGGCTCCTTAAAGGGCCCGCAGCACACTATTACGCAATCCCGGCCGCGGCACCTAAAATTAACCCCCCTCTATGCTGGGGGTCCCCATCGGGACCCCCGAAGTGTCCCCATATAAACCCCCTGCAGCGGGGGTCCCCGATCGGCACCGATCAGGCCCCCGCTGCATTTAATACTTTTAAATTCCCCGCCGCGGCTCCTTAAAGGGCCCGCAGCACACTATTACGCAATCCCGGCCGCGGCACCTAAAATTAACCCCCCTCTATGCTGGGGGTCCCCATCGGGACCCCCGAAGTGTCCCCATATAAACCCCCTGCAGCGGGGGCCCCCGATCGGCACCGATCGTGACCCTGCTGCATTTCAATTTTAAATTTCCCGCCTCGCGGGTCCTTAAAGGACCGTAAAGGTCCTTAAAGGACGGGCACTAAAAATATTAACCCCAGGCAACTATAATTAACCCTATAACTCATGGTGGTCAATACAGACCCGCATAAGGCCTTAATTAACCCATTAACTAATGGTGGTCAATCCAGACCGCCATAGGGCCTTAATTAACCCATTAACTCATGGTGGTCAATCCAGACCCCCATAAGGCCTTAATTACCCCATTAACTCATGGTGGTCAATACAGACCCCCATAAGGCTTTAATTACCCCATTAACTCATGGTGGTCAATACAGACCCCCATAAGGCCTTAATTAACCCATTAACTCATGGTGGTCAATACAGACCCCCATAAGGCTCTACTTAACCCCATCAGTCCCATAAGGGTATATTATTACCATTATGGGCCTGTTACAACCCAACATTAACCACATAAGTGCCATGACGGTCCTCAAGGACCATCATGACACTAACTACAAACACTACACTATAACCCCCAATAAACCATTTAATCTAAACTAACCCCCCTCTACACTAATCCAATAACACTTACACTACCTACCTACACTACCTACCCCCTAATAAACCTCCCCAACACTCTAATTACAAAAAATAAAAAACCTACCTTACAGAACACAAAAAACCTACCTTACAGAACACAAAAAACCTACCTTACAGAACACAAATAAACCTACCTTACAGAACACAAAAAAAACTACAGTACAGAACACAAAAAAACCTACCTTACAGAACACAAAAAACCTACCTTACAGAACACAAAAAAACCTACAGTGTAGAACACAAAAAACCTACCTTACAGAACACAAAAAACCTACCTTACAGAACACAAAAAAACCTACAGTACAGAACACAAAAAAACCTACAGTACAGAAAACAAAAAAAACTACAGTACAGAAAAAAAAATACATTACAACCCCACTCCCCACTACAGAAAATAAAAAAATTACACACCTGAAAAGGAAAGACAGATAAACACAATACAATACATACATATAATACATTACATATATTACATACAATACATGACATTACATACATTACATATAATATATTACATATAATATATTACACATAATATATTACATACAATACATGACATTACATACATTACATATAATATATTACATATAATCAAAATCAAATACCCCCTATCTATCTAACATACAATCTATTTAATATCAAATAAATCCTAACTATATCAAATACATCCCCCTATCTATCCTATATACAATAAATCCTAACTACATACACAAACCCTAATTCTAAGCTAAAATAAAATAATTACAGTCCTAACTACACAGACCCTAATTCTAAGCTAAAATAAAATAATTAGGACCAATTACCTTTAAGATGTTGCTTCAGATCACTAACCTAGGGGTAAAACAAAACAAAATAATTAGTACAAAATATTAACATAACATAAATAAACATTATATACATTCTAAATATTTTACTCACCTTTCCATCATGTCCCGTCATTGTTTAGCTCTTCCGGCGCGGCCCTGTTAAAAAAACACAATACATTAATACATTAATACAATATCTAAACAATAAATAAAATAAACATATAAACATCTAAATATACATTTAACTTACCTCCCCGCGATGTCCCCGGCCTTCTCCCCTTCAGCCCCGGCTGGGCCGCGGAACCATCCGCGCTCTAAAAAAATAAAAAATAAAAACTAACGGAGGTCTGCACCCGCAGACCTCCCCGACGCTAATGAGCCTCATGGAGTCATTTCCGGGAGGAAATTGGCATTGGCGGCTTGTGATTGGCTGAAAAAGCTGTCAGCCAATCAAAAGTCGTCAATGTATGAGCCAATCAGGATGCGCAGATGTCTTCTACCAATCACTCCGTGGGGGTGTATCCCATAGTGATTGGCTGAAGGCATCTGAGCCTTGTGATTGGTTCCCATAAAGATAGACAAGTGTTTTAGCCAATCAGAGTGGGATATTGGGGTGTATCCCATCCTGATTGGCTCACACATTGACGACTTTTGATTGGCTGAAATTGATAGACAGCTTTTTCAGCCAATCACAAGCCGCCATTGCCAATTTCCTCCCGGAAAGGACTCCGGGAGACTCATTAGCGTCGGGGAGGTCTGCAAGTGCAGACCTCCGTTAGTTGTTTTTTTTTAGAGCGCGGATGGTTCCGCGGCCCAGCCGGGGCTGAAGGGAAGAAGGCCGGGGACATCGCGGGGAGGTAAGTTAAATGTATATTTAGATGTTTATATGTTTATTTTATTTATTGTTTAGATATTGTATTAATGTATTGTGTTTTTTTAACAGGGCCGCGCCGGAAGAGCTAAACAATGACGGGACATGATGGAAAGGTGAGTAAAATATTTAGAATGTATATAATGTTTATTTATGTTATGTTAATATTTTGTACTAATTATTTTGTTTTGTTTTACCCCTAGGTTAGTGATCTGAAGCAACATCTTAAAGGTAAGTGGTCTTAATTATTTTATTTTAGCTTAGAATTAGGGTCTGTGTAGTTAGGACTGTAATTATTTTATTTTAGCTTAGAATTAGGGTTTGTGTATGTAGTTAGGATTTATTGTATATTAGATAGATTGGGGGATGTATTTGATATAGTTAGGATTTATTTGATATTAAATAGATTGTATGTTAGATAGATAGGGGGTATTTGATTTGGATTATATGTAATATATTATATGTAATGTATGTAATGTCATGTATTGTATGTAATATATTATATGTAATATATTATATGTAATGTATGTAATGTCATGTATTGTATGTAATGTATTATGTGTAATATATTATATGTAATATATTATATGTAATATATTATATGTAGTGTATGTAATGTCATGTATTGTATGTAATGTATTATGTGTAATATATTATGTGTAATATATTATATGTAATATATTATATGTAATATATTATATGTAATGTATGTAATGTCATGTATTGTATGTAATGTATTATGTGTAATATATTATATGTAATATATTATATGTAGTGTATGTAATGTCATGTATTGTATGTAATGTATTATGTGTAATATATTATATGTAATATATTATATGTAATATATTATATGTAATGTATGTAATGTCATGTATGTAATGTCATGTATTGTATGTAATGTATGTAATGTATTATATTTATGTATTGTATTGTGTTTATCTGTCTTTCCTTTTCAGGTGTGTAATTTTTTTATTTTCTGTAGTGGGGAGTGGGTTTGTAATGTTTTTTTTTTCTGTACTGTAGGTTTTTTTTGTTTTCTGTACTGTAGGTTTTTTTGTGTTCTGTACTGTAGGTTTTTTTGTGTTCTGTACTGTAGGTTTTTTTGTGTTCTGTAAGGTAGGTTTTTTTGTGTTCTGTAAGGTAGGTTTTTTTATTTTTTGTAATTAGAGTGTTGGGGAGGTTTGTTATTGGGTAGGTAGTGTAGGTAGGTAGTGTAAGTGTTAATAGATTAGTGTAGAGGGGGTTAGTTTAGATTAAATGGTTTATTGGGGGTTATAGTGTAGTGTTTGTAGTTAGTGTCATGATGGTCCTTGAGGACCGTCATGGCACTTATGTGGTTAATGTTGGGTTGTAACAGGCCCATAATGGTAATAATATACCCTTATGGGACTGATGGGGTTAAATAGAGCCTTATGGGGGTCTGTATTGACCACCATGAGTTAATGGGTTAATTAAGGCCTTATGGGGGTCTGTATTGACCACCATGAGTTAATGGGGTAATTAAGGCCTTATGGGGGTCTGGATTGACCACCATGAGTTAATGGGTTAATTAAGGCCTTATGGGGGTCTGGATTGACCACCATGAGTTAATGGGTTAATTAAGGCCTTATGGGGGTCTGGATTGACCACCATGAGTTAATGGGTTATTTAAGGCCTTATGGGGGTCTGTATTGACCACCATGAGTTAATGGGGTAATTAAGGCCTTATGGGGGTCTGTATTGACCACCATGAGTTAATGGGGTAATTAAGGCCTTATGGGGGTCTGTATTGACCACCATGAGTTAATGGGGTAATTAAGGCCTTATGGGGGTCTGGATTGACCACCATGAGTTAATTGGTTAATTAAGGCCTTATGGGGGTCTGGATTTACCACCATGAGTTAATGGGTTAATTAAGGCCTTATGGGGGTCTGGATTGACCACCATGAGTTAATGGGTTATTTCAGGCCTTATGGGGGTCTGTATTGACCACCATGAGTTAATGGGGTAATTAAGGCCTTTGGGGGTCTGGATTGACCACCATGAGTTAATGGGTTAATTATAGTTGCCTGGGGTTAATATTTTTAGTGCGAGTCCTTTCAGGACCTTTACGGTCCTTTGAGGACCCGCAAGGCGGGAAATTTAAAATTGAATTGCAGCAGGGTCACGATCGGTGCCGATTTGGGACCCCCGCTGCAATGGGTTTATGTGGGGACACTTCAGGGGTCCCGTTGGGGACCCCCAGCATAGAGGGGGGGTAATTTTAGGTGCCTCGGCCGAGATTGGGTAATAGTGTGCCGCGGCCCCTTTAAGGAGCCGCGGCAGGGAATTTATAAGTTTTAAATGCAGCGGGGGCCTGATCGGTGCCGATCGGGGACCCCTGCTGCAAGGGGTTAATGTGGGGGTGCTGCAGGGGTCCCGATAGAGACCCCTGCAGCATGGGGATGTGTATAGGGTGCAGGGGGGAGCCTCACACTGCTGTCTCGGGCTGCTCCGAGGCAGCACGTAGAGGCTTTAGGATCCCTTGCGGGCACTTTTTGTGCCCGTAGGGATTCTTACGATATGCGAGAATCATGCGTAGATTTAAGGCTGCGTGTGACTACGTAGCTCTCTCGGAGCCTATTCTCTGCCATTTTTTCGCAGTCATATCGCAAAGCAGGCTGCGAGAGATTCGGTACTCGCAAACAGCAGAAAAACTGCCTTTTGCGAGCACCGAGAGAACTACGAGGGATAATTTAATAGGGCCCTTAATGTCCGTTTTGCTACTCTGATATATAAAAAGCAGAAGAAAAAGATAAATACGGTACTGAGAAATATTATTCATTTACTATATAAAATGTTTATAATCATAGATTTGTTATTGTTATAATTAAGAAAAGGTGAAAAAAGAAACGAATTACAGTAAAAATATATAATAGGAAAAAGTTATGTTATAAAAATGTAATTGTGTTTTCTTTTACTGTTATCATTTATACTGTAGTATATTTACAACACTGGTGTTAGTTATTTGTATTCTCTGAACTCACAATAAAAAAGTATAAAAAAAAAAATCTTGGTCAAATAGCCCTGTGCCCTCAAAGGGGTCCTCCTACCTGGAAGGTTTAAATGTTTTTTTTTTCCTTTTTTTTAATTTTTAATTTTTATTTTAACAAATATATTACATCACCAGAAAAAGAATAATAAACATACAATACACAAAAACAAACAGGGATAACGAACAAACATTGTACCAACGATATACTCTAAAAGTAGAACGGTTTTCTAGATTATATAATACATTGAAAAGGTACAATGTACATCCATACTGGCATTCGCTCAGATTCGAGGCAGATAACATTTTAAACACATGGGCCAATGAGGAGAATTAGGTCCGAATGGAGTTACACCCGAGAAATAGTAAGGTAAGTACTATTTCCCCCTGCCCTCTGGCTAAAATGTACTATGTTTGATGTAGTTGTCCCATTTAGACCAATTTATCATATTTCTGTTTTTTGCATTAGCCGAACTATAAGCGTTGAGATATAGGTCTCGGTTATAACAAATAGTGTTGATTAACTCTCTAATTGTAGGTATATCTGGGGTTTTCCAGTATTTTACTAGCAGCCATTTGGCCCCCAAAAGGACATGCGAAACCAAGTTCCTTTCCACTGGGGAGAGAAACTCCAACCCTCTATGGAGGATGGCCACTTGAGGGGTACAAGGAATATGTTTATCTAAAACTCTAGCTAGAAGTTGACAAACTTCTAACCACATATCTGAGATCTTTTTACACTTCCACCAGACATGGGAGTCATCTCCTAGAAAACCGCACTGTTTCCAGCAAAGGGCGTCCCCTTTTGTATTAAATTTTGACATTCTAACCAGGGTTAAATGCAATCTGTGTAAGATTTTAAAAAAGAGTTCCAGATAAGCTGGATTTATGGCGGATTTCTTAATCAACATTATAATATCCCTCCAATTGTCTTCATCAAGAGCCATATTAAGATCTAGTTCCCAGCCTATGATTCCCTTACTTTTAATAAATGGAGTAATCTCGCTTATAATCTTATTGCAGTTTGAAATAATATGATGATTCCTTCTCTTTATAATTAGTTCTTCTATTTTAGTAGGTGAATTTATTTCTAGGGTTTTAAATCCCCAAGACATTAAAGCTTGTTTTAAGCTTTCGTAATTTAGCCATGAGAGTTTTTCCAGGTTATATTTTTTCATTAACTCTGAATATGTCAGAAGATTGTTATTGTAATATAATTCTGATACCAAGGAAATGCCTCCTCTATACAAAAGATAACGGTTTACGGAGGGGTCTCTGGAGTATACCACTTCAATAGGGGTGGCTAAAGATGGATAATGTGTTATTTGCATTCTCTCTTTATTCTTATACCAAAATTTTACTAGAAATTGTATATTTTTTGGTAGTTTACCCAGTGAATTCTTATTGTAGTATGGTAGCCATAATAGGTTCTTTATAGAAGATTCACAAAGAATAGCCTCTTCAAGGGCAAGCCATCTGGGTTTCTCCTGGAGGGTGTTCCAATTTATAAGTTGCGCGATGATAATTTTATGATATATGTCTTTTATACTAGGGGCATTTAAGCCTCCTTTTTCATATTTCTTACTGACCACGCTTTTCATGATTCTACTTTTTTTCCCACCATATATGTATTTATCCAAAATATCCTGAATGGTTTTCAGATAATTATTTGATATTCTATCAGGTATAGATCTTAAGCAATAGGTAATTTTTGGGACAATACTCATGTTGGTTGCAGCGATTCTCGCCGACCAGGGCAGGTTAAGAGATCTCCAGTTACATAGAATAGGTCTAATTTGTTTCTTCACATCCTCCAAGTTAGATTTAAGGATATCCTTAACTCCAAATGACATTTTTATGCCCAAATGGACGATATATTCGGATTTCCAATTATACGAGGATCATTTTTCCAATCTATTTATAACTTCCGGTTTAAAACCTCTCATTAAGGTATTAGATTTTAAATTATTTATCTTAAAATATGATAGTCTTCCGAATTCTTCAAGAATTTCTTGTAATTTTGGGCATGCCTCCTCCGGGTTGGTCATGGTAATGACAATATCGTCTGCGAAACCCATAAATTTAAATTCCTCCTTATTAATAATTACACCCTCTATAGCTTTACACTCTCGAATATAGATAGCTAAAGGTTCTATAAAGAGGATGAACAATAGAGGGGATAGGGGACATCCCTGCCGAGTGCCATTTCCAATTTTAAACTTTTCTGACTCAAAGTCAGGGTTTGCAATATATGCCATAGGATTGGCATTCAGGGCTTTAACGGATCTTGAAGCAAAATCGTTAAATCCGAATTTCCTCAGGACCGCCTGAAGAAATTCCCAGTTGACCCTGTCGAATGCCTTTTCGGCATCCAAACACAGGGCCAATAAGGGTATATCCTGTTCTACCACATAGTTTAAAATATCAATCATTCGTCTAGAATTATCAGATGCTTGGCGACCAGGAATAAAGCCTGTTTGGTCTCTATTAATCAACTGATTGATTATAGTTTTCAGTCTATTAGCCAATATTTTGGCGTAGATTTTTATATCTAAATTGATCAGAGATATTGGTCGGTAACTCCCGCACTGCTCCGGATTTTTACCTTCTTTCAAAATGTTGATTATTTTAGTCTCTGACATCTCAGGGGGGATATGCCCTGTTTGTTTTATTTCATTAAATAGGTTGCATAAATGACTCTTTAGTTCAGACACAAAAGATTTGTAAAACAGAGAGTCATATCCATCTACCCCCGGGGATTTGTTGGATTTGCCGCTATTAATTGTTTCAGTGATTTCCTCGATGGTTATCTCACTGTCTAAATATTCACTATCCTTTTCTGAAACCCTAGGAAACTTGATCTTACATAGGAAGGATTCAATTTCTTCTTTGCCAGGAAGTTTAAACCGCTTATCATTTCCTAGATTGTACAATTTGGTATAATAGTCCTGGAATATTACACTAATTTTATCGGGGTGTAGATGAATTTTACCCTCTTTATCTCAGATTTTTAAGATCCTGTTCTGACTACGTTGCTTCTTTAGTCTGTTAGCAAGATATTTACCGGATTTATTACCGTATAGAAAGTGGGATTGCTGATATCTCCAAAGGAGATTATCAGCTTGTAACTGGAAAATTTTTTTGATTTGATTATGTATCTCCTTAATTTTTCCTCTTAGTTCTTTACTTGAGTTCTTCATATTATCCTGATGTAGCTTTTCTAATTCTAAATAAAGGAGATTTAGTGACTTACCCTGATTTCTCTTATTTTCGGCTGCTCTAGCGATTAGTATCCCTCGGATAAATGACTTGAAGGCGCACCATAATGTCTTTGCTGACTTTACCGAGTCCTTATTTATTTCAAAAAATTCCTGTATATCTCTTTTGATAGCGGAAACAGATTCGTTTTTTTTAAGTAGCAATGGGCTGATTTTCCAACTGTTCTTAGGCAACACCTTATTTGTCTCTTCCAAGATAATACTGTTAATAGAATGGTCTGACCAAGGTGCCAAAATTATTTCAGAATGTTCTATCATTCGCACTGTGCTTGCATCTGCAAAAATATAGTCTATACGAGAATAGGATTGATAGCGATTAGAGAAAAAGGTGAATTATTTTTGGTCTGGATGGAACACCCTCCAGGAGTCTAGTAGTTCATAGCTCTTAATCAAGCTAGAGAACTCAGAGGCGGCTTTACTGATATGGGTTTCCGACTTGACTTTGTAGGACCTCTGTTTATCCATTAGCACATTAGTTACCAGGTTAAAGTCCCCTCATAACATAATCAATCCCTTTTTAAATTTAAAAATATCTCTTAGTAAATTTTTAAGATATCTATTTTGGTTTTTATTTGGCAAATAGACATTAACCAAGGTTATCAATCTATTGTTTATAAGGCCAACCCATATTATATATCTCCCCAAGGGATCTATTTTTTTAAATTCCTCAGCCACCACTAACCTTTTGTTAAAGAAGATCGAGACTCCTTTTGATTTGTTGTTATATGTGGAGTCAATTCTAGTTGGGTAAGATTTATTGGACATATATTGCACTGACTCCCTCTTTAGGTGGGTTTCTTGAAGGCAGAGAATATCCGCCTGAATCTTATTATAATTAAAAAAGGCTATTTTCCTCTTTGTTACTGAGTTCAGACCATTTACATTATGCGAGATGATTTTTAATCCTTTACCCATTGGCAAGGTTTTTAGATTCCTCCCATGTCATAAGTAATAAAATTCCCACTTTACATTGCCTCAGATAATTCCAAAATACAATCATCATTCTTTCAACATAAACATTCATACATATTGAACTTAAGTCAACCAACATCCTGGACTCTGGTTAACAGGGCGATAGCCTGATATAGGGAAATGTCAGGGGTGGCTATCCACCTTTGGTAGGGAGATCTGCAGATAAGCAAAGGAAAGAACAAGAAAAGAGAAAAGAGAAGAGAAAGGAAAAAAAAAATACAAAAAAAATAGAGGAGAGAAGATACCATTGAAGAGATTGCTTGTTAAGCAAGCATATATGCCCTTGCAAAACATATGTAGATGGTTATAAACTTCTAGAAGAATATATTAACCCTTAACACTCCTCCCATAAGGGGGGCGGAGTACTTAACTTTTTTTCCCAGCTCTACCTCCGTTGCCCACCCCCCCTCCTCACCTCCTCCCTATCCTCTTTAGGTGCCGTGATATTGTATTAAGAAAGTATACCCGTCCAGAGAGAAGTGAGAGTGTAAGACATCCTGCTTCTAATGGATGAGCATTAACCTCTAAATGGGAAACTACATATTATATACTAAATTCAGATATGTGCTATAAAAATTATTATGAGGTATTCCCCTTTAAATTGGGGAACCAAGGTGGCTAAGGAAAAAAAAGGTGGCTAAGAAAAAAAAAAAAAAAACTTATATCATATAATCCTATAAGGGAATTCTCAATTATATTGTGAAGGGAAGTAATGAGAGAGAACAGGGACGGATCTGGGGAGAAGAGAGGAAAGGCATAGGAGGCAGGAAACAGAGAAATTACATATGGGAGGAGATCCTTTTTCAACTTTATACCCTATGAAAATCTTCTTCTAATCCATCTAATGAACTAACAATATATTCCTAGTAAGTCTAGAAACATTGTCCCCTTCTGTATATGGGTACATTTACATTTTTTAGCTTATCCTTGTATGCCAGGTCAAGTTACTGGCAGACAGTATCATTTTTTCAGCCCCTTTAACCTCCTTACCTATATCAATCTGCCATTCTTTCAGCAATTTTATACCTTCCTGGACTGTTTTAATCCTATACCAATTTAAATCCTTATATACGGAAATACCCATTGGAGAGATCCATTTATACTTAATTTCTCTCTGTCTTAATATCTGGGTTATTTCTGAGAATTCTCTCCTCCTAGCTAGTGTCTGAGCTGATAAATCTGTAAATATTTTGATATGTTCATATGGGGAGGGTAGACCTTTCTTTTCATATGAGGCCCTTACAATTGTTTCTTTGTATGATCTAGAGTACAGTCTCAGGATAACGTCTCTGGGTAAGGACTTATGTAAGTGTCTGGCTAGAGGCAGCCTATGGATACTGTCAATAGTATTTTCTGATTTTGAAGTATTTGGGACCAATTTCCCCAATAAGTCCTCCACATAAGTTTTCAAATTGTTCTCTGGTATCGTCTCCGATATGCCTCTCAAACGCAGATTATTTATCCTACTGCGGTCTTCAATTGAAGTAATTTTTAGCTGTAGGTCCTCTAATTTGTTTTCTAGAGTCGTAGTGTATATTAGTAAGCTGTTATTATCTGAGATTAATTTGTCACAGACTTTTTCGATCGAGTCCACTCTTTCCTTAACTTCTTTAATGAGTTGTGTATTTTCGGTGATTTTTTTGGTCAGGTCTGCCACAAGGCTAGTTTGAAAGTTTTGAAATAGTTCTCTCATTTTTGAGCATGTCAGGATATCTTCTTCATCAGAAAAGGAGCTCCCGGTGCTCACAGTTTGGGAGGCTTTTTCTGGCGAGCGATAAGCCCCCTCATTAAGGTGAGTTTCTTTCTCAGTATTAGAGGTATTAGCACCTTTGCTCCTGGGAGAAAAAATATTCTGTGTTTTTAAAATTTCAGCTCTTTTGTCTCTTGCTTTCGTTTTAGACGGCATCTTTGCGAGTTTGCCTTTAAATGTAGGCCTGCGTATATCAGGATAAATTTCCACCAGAAATTTGAGTAAACACATTAACTGAGAATTCACTGGGGAGACTTCAGTTTACCTGGCGTGTCCTCTAGTGTCAAGGAGCAATTTCCAGAACTCAGCTGCAGCGCCCTGCCTTTCCCATTAGCAGTTATACTCTACTATGAACTGACTATTGGCTAATGTTCCCCTTGAAACTGCTTTCCATGGGCATAGCTGTTAGCCTACATAACTAGGAGTGGGAGGGGGCGCTGTGGAGCCGATAAAACTATTGTTGTTTGTAAACATCCGCCCTTTAATAATTATTTTTAGTTTGGGAAACTTGTTGTCTTATTTATAATATCCATATTTTAAGATATTGCTGGAGGTTTAAGGACTTTAAGATTTGGAAAAACTTCTGCTTATTTGTCCGTATACCTTTTAGCCTTTCTTTTTTTCTTTTCTCCCTCCTTTATCTAGTCTGTATGGCCTTTGGCCCATATCATTATGTATATCGCTCTAGATATGGAGTTGACAATTCACCAATAAAATGAAGACATGAGAGTTATTATTACCTCACTGATGCAGGCCCCAAGGTGTCTCAGGGAGTCTGGAAATTTCTTTATATAAGTATAACATACCTCTTAAATGTCCAGATTGTTTCCTGTGTTCCAATTTCTTCACCTTACCCTCCAGCATCCAGACTGACTGTTCCCAACTATATTCCGAGTTCCACTAGGGCAATATGTACAGGAACATCTACTCCCTCCATGTATATTTTATCACTGAACCAGTGTAAGTGAAGCACCTCCTATCCACAAAAGCACCTCCAGCTTTTCCTGCCCTCCCAGGCTGTCTCCAGCTGCCTTTCATCAGCGTCAGTAGGAGCCCACGGACTTCTCGACAGATCTTAGGCTATCTTGGGGCTTGTAACAGTCGCCAGGGAGAGCTCAGGTCGTCTGCGTGGTTCTGGAACCAGTCTCCGGTGTGTTTAAAAATGGCGCGGTTTTTCGGAGCTTTGGCTCTCTATGAGGGCCAGGGCCCTGCGCATCACACACTATGTTTCACTCTGTATGGCTACCGCTCCCCCATCATCACTGGCAGCGTTGCCGGGGGTCCTACCCTCAATTATGGAGAGAGTGGCGTCGTTCTGGTAGCACTTGTGCAGTCTCCCCTTCTCTGCTTGTTGGCTCAGCTCCTCATCTCAGCAGTGCTGCAGTCTCCCTACCACCCTGAAGCTAGCTGTAAGCTAGCATGACTCCATTTCCTGTCACGCCCCCTGTGAGGTGGATCAAGATTCACCTGACATGTACCACCTCAGCTCAGTGTTCAGTGAGTCTGGAAGGTTTAAATGTTAAGACTCCAAAACTGGCTAATCATGGGGATGAATAATAATTCCAAATACTATATTGAAAGCATCAATAGAAAGGTAAGCAATTATGCAACAACCAACTTTACCAACTGTAAACATCACAAAATAATGATGATGCCCTGTGTCCTCAAAGGGTCCTCCTTTCTGGAATTATCAACCTATGTGTATACCTCAAAGTTGACTAATAACTCTAAATATCTTCATATGCCCCAACACATGGCAGAAAGATCAATAACATCACAGTAATAAAATATATACAATAGTATATATATATATATATATATATATATATATATATACTGAATATACTTGAGTATAAGCCAAGATTTTCAGCCCTTTTTTTAAGGCTGAAAAGGGCCCCCTCGGCTTATACTTGAGTCACTCTCCCCCCGTGTCTCTCTAACCCCAGCGTGTCTCTCTAACCCCCCCCCCCCCCGTGTCTCTCTAGGGCCCACGTGTCTCTCTAACACCCGCCCTCCCCCCGTGTCTCTCTAACCCCCCGGTGTCTCTTTCCCTCCTCATCCTCAACCCCCCATCCTCATCCTAAACCCCCCTCCTAATTCTAACCCCCCTCCTCACTTTACCCCTCTAAATACCTCCCCCTCTCCCTTTCCCCTCAATTACCTCCATCTGCAGCTGCTCCTCCGATCCTCCACGCTCCTTCCTTCGCACCACATCATTAGCATTGGCCCGGGTGAAGACACAGGAAGGAGTGTGGAGGAGCGGCGGAACAGCGGAGGAACAGCTGCAGATAGAGATTAGTGAGAGGAAAGGGAGAGGGGGAGGTATTTAGAGGGGTAAAGTGAGGAGGGGTTTTAGGATGAGGAGGGGTAAAGTGAGGAGGGGGGTTTAGGATGAGGATGAGGATGGGGGTTTAGGATGAGGATGGGGGGGTTAGGATGAGGATGGGGAGGGTTTAGGATGAGGATGGGGGGTTGAGGATGGGGGGGTTTAAGAATGAGCATGGGGGGTTGAGGTTGAGGAGGGGGGGTTGAGGTTGAGCAGGGGGGTGAGGTTGAGGAGGGGGGCTGACGAAAAAGGTTGAGGAGGGAGGTTGTGGAGCGGGGTTTAGGATGAGGAGGGGGTGCTGAGGATGGGGTGATTGATGATGGGGGGGTTGAGGAGGAGGGATTGAGGAGGGGGGTTGAGGATGAGGAGGGGGGTTAAGGGAGAGGAAGGGGGTTGAGGAGGGAGGTTGAGGAGGGGGTTTAGAATGAGGAGGGGGTTGTGGATGGGGGTTGAGGATGAGGATGGGGGCTTGAGGTTGAGGAGGGGGGTTGAGGTTGAGGAAGGGGGTTGAGGAGGGAGGTTGAGGAGGGGGTTTAGAATGAGGAGGGAGGTTGTGGATGGGGGTTGAGGATGAGGATGGGGGGCTTAAGGGTTGAGGAGGGGGTTGGGGCTGAGGTTGAGGAGGGAGGTTGAGGATGGGGTGGAGGATGAGGAGGGGGTTGAGGAGGGAGTATGAGGAGGGAGCATGAGCAGAGGGGTTGAGGAGGGGGCTGAGGATGGTGGTTTAGGATGAGGATGGTGGTTTAGGATGAGAAGGCTGGTTTAGGATGAGGATGGGTGGTTAAGTATGAGGATGGGGGGTTGAGGATGGGGTGGTTGAGGGTGGGGTTTGAGGATGAGGAGGGGGGTTGAGGTTGAGGAGGGGGTTGAGGATGAGGAGGGATGTTGAGGAGGGGGTTGAGGATGAGGAGGGGGGTTGAGGAGGGAGGTTGAGAATGAGGAGGGAGGGTGAGGAGGGAGGTTAAGTAGGGTGATAAGGAAGGGGGGGTGAGTCACAGGGAAGGGAGAGGGGGAAGAGACACAGGGGAGGGAGAGGGGAGAAGAGACACAGGGGAGAGAGAGGGGAGACACAAGAAAAGGGCACACAAGAGAGGGACACAGAGGGCACAAGAGGGACACAGGGGGCAGCACATTTCCCACTGTCGGCTTATACTCAAGTCACTCATTTTTCCCAGTATTTTGTAGTAAAATAGATGCCTCGGCTAATACTCGGGTGGGCTTATACTCGAGTATATATATATATATACAAACATACTTTAAAGTGTATTAAGTTGCATGAATCAGCAAATATCCCAAATAAATTAATGTATATATACAAAAGAGAAGAAAAATACTTTAACACTTACCCCCAAAACATCTGCAATTAAAAATAACAAATTAGGTTGATAGGGTAACACTATATTAGTGTAAAAAACATAAGGGTTAATTGTCAATCACCAGGCACAGATATATAGAAATACTAAGTTAAGAAAACAATGGTGAATCTACCAAACAATAAGTTATTCTTATTGATGCAATAAGTAGGCACATAAACCCACTGTTTCTGTATCCAGAGATAATAAAGTTGCTGTGAAATAGGTAGCATTATAAGTTGTGACAATTGAATAGATTCAGTTTTTAACACCAATCTGAAACATATATTAGAAACGTTGTAGTACCGTATTGGTCCAAATATAAGCCGCACCTTTTTTCCTATTTTATAGTTTGCAAGTTACTGGTGCGGCTTATTCGCAATTGTAAAAAAAATCACTGCCGATTTGCGAGCTTGCAAGTTATGTGTGCGGTTTCTATTCGCGAACGTAAAATTACTGCAGATTTGAGCGATTGCGATTTAAGGGTGCCGATTTTCGTGCTTGAGAGTGTGGTATTGTAGCAATTGAATAGCAATTTATGGTTTTAGTGATTCTAACATCCTCTAAGGCCTGTAACCTGCAAAAAAAAGTTACAGTACTAATAAGAAAGCCTGTTTCTTGAAATGGCTGATCACTTGGAGAGAGTCTTTTTCTCCAATTTTAAGGGTGCGGCTTATATTTGAGTACTATCTTTTTTCTATTTTTCCGCCTTGAATTTTACAGGTGCGGCTTATATGCGGGTGCGGATTATATTCGGACCAATACGGTAATTGAATTACCACAATATTATGCAGTTTGGAATAAAAGTGTTTAAATGCACCTCAAAAAGTATAACCCACTGTAAAGGGTTAAGTGCTACAATAGCAATGCAATATGGCTATTAAGTCTCAAATGCAGAGCAAAAAGCTTTTCCACAGATGTTGCAAAATATTAAAAACACTTAAGACACTAAATGACCAAAGTGGTCAAATAAGCCTTAAATAATAATATAAACAAATTGCCTGAGCAAACATAGTGCTGTTAATGAAGTGGCAAAAGTGAGAAAAAAAGGAAGAAAGATCCAAGCCAATGCAATACTTGCTTTGTTTTAACAAGAGTACTCTGCCATGGCATCCTGTTCAATTGTCCATGATACAAAAGTAAAACAGCACAATAACTGCTTGTTGGGTTAAACTTATCAGTATCCAGGTTACATAGTTGACCTGAATGCCGTTTGCAGGGCATTATATGGATTTGTAGTTTAGCAGTATGCTGGTATAGGGTAAGTTGTGTAGCCAGTGGACTGACTGTCATAGTGTAGAGAAGGGGTGAGCAATTAATTTCCCAAAGGGGCCACATGAGAAGCTCAGAATGTGGTGGAGGGCCGAACCATAGGCTGAACTTGAATCTGCTCAATATTAATTTTATAACTTTATTTTATTTTCTCAGCGCCAGGAGCAGTATCTACAGAATGCTATCCATCCCAGTTAGTCACAAAACTTTTTTTTTCCAGGACACAAATTTGTATCCCACTGTAGTGGGCCGGACAGGGACAGCCAAAGGGCCGGATGTGGCCCAAGGGCCGTACAATGCCCTGGTCTGGTGTAGAGCATAAGAAGGTCTTATCTTATACTGCCAGATTCTTGCAAATGTTCGTAATTTGTAAGTGCTGGTGTGCATGAAATTATTGTTATGGTTAAGCCTGGTGAGTGAGGCATGCAAGAGTAAAGCATAGTGGATCTCCTCTTTTGAGCTAAAAGGCTTATTTCTTCTGTTTTTTTTTTTTGGGGGGGGGGGTTGGTCTGCCAGATTTCTTGGTCACTGAGGGTGCTGCTGGACCCACACTGTGTAGTCATATGTGGTGCAATTGTCTGAGAGCAGGAACTGCAGTTTTGAGAATGCCTTGACTAGTGTACAATGCCTTTGTTCATAAAGTATCGCCCTTTAGTTTGGTCTCCTCTGTCATTTGACTGAGGGTTTTGGTGGTGCTAAAACAAGTGTGAGACCATATTGTGCTCTCCACCCTGTCAGTTGGAAATTGAGATCCTCAGTGATGGTTTCCGGGAGGGTTCCAGAGAGGTAGATGACACTGTGATTGTTATGATGAGTGCCAGTCTTGTGGCCTATGAACAGAGCTGGTTGTATCAGTTTGTAGTACCATTAAATAGAGTAGTCCCTGTAAATTATTGAAAAGACTAGCCAATCAAACTACATGCAACTTAAATGCCACTGTTACTATTAATAGTGTTAACACAAATATTAAATCCAATATTGGATCTCTATATAAAATAATGTGATAAGTGGCATAATAAGTGAAGCACTAAAAGTTGCAAATTAATAGTCTGGAAGGAAAGAAAAGAGAAAAGAACAACTCATATATTAATGCTTCACTCTTATTGAATACTGAAAAGGACCAATATGTAACTCTTTGTAATGGTCACTTATGTGAGGAAGACAGAATGTGTTTAATTGGTCGACAATTAAAAGTGTCAACACACATTTAGCAATATCAGACTCAAAATATATTGGTGTCACAACCACAGCATCAGTGGGCTTGCTCAGAACATTATGTTTTTTGTTTAAAATCCCTGCTACCAGGAAATGAACCGGACCAGTACTTGACCACCAGGATTTCCACAGGAATACAGGAATCACCAGACAAAGTTGCAGAGTTACTGGCTGTAAGGATTACACCTTCCCACAATAGTAAGCACACACGTAATTAGGTATGATCACACTGAGGACTGTTTATTAGGCAAAAGTCCACATATTTATGTACATCCATCACCAATCAGCATCAAGTCACAACCCTTGGCAAACATTCACTTATCTAATCCCCAAGCCCCTTTCTCCTAGCCATGTGGCCCAACTGTCAATAAAGGCCTGACAATCTCCATAATGACCACCAAGGTACCTTGGAGCCTGAGATGGTAATTAACAAATTCCTTCTTTTGTTCCATTTGTCAGGGGGGCTAGCTGGGTTATAAAGGAAGAAGACAGCTTGTCTGGTGGTCCATGTAACTGTTTTCTGGCCTCTCACTTTGGCTTATGTCCATTTAAACTCTTGCTGTGGTCCCCAATTATCAGTACCCCACTCCCCACGGCTGGGACCTACCACCCCTGTATGCAGGGAGCTTAGCTGATGTTAACAGGAGTGAATAGTGCTGTGTGGGCACCCTGCGAGTGGAACATTAACAGCTAATTAGACCTACCTTTCTCACACTTAACTGAATTTGCTGGGCTCCCAGAAGAATCAAAGCTGTTTCTTAGACCTCTAAATAATTTCTGAGCCCTGTACCCTAGTGCGCCAGAACTTGGACCCTATCCCGGAGGATGTGGGCCATATGATTTATTGTATTCCTTGGGGAGAACCGAAACTCTGCATACCAAACATACTAGGGCCACTGACAGTACCCTATGAGCTCCCTGGTAACAACCATATTACATGGGTATATTCACAACAGCCAACAAGGCAACAATAATTTGTATAAAGCCACACTTGCCAGTAGGGAAACCCTAACCCATATGCCCAGGGTTTACCCCAATTATGACCACCCTGCCCACAGGAAAATAACAGTCCATATAACAGTCCATATATCCAATTGATAATGTTTGCCTGGAAAGGGACCTATTACCCCATGCTCTCCCAGGGCCCTGGTTGGTTGAATCAACCCCTAGAGACCCCAATTGCCCCTGGGCATCACAATTTGATATAATATCCCCACCATGGTTATGACAATGTTGCAGTTTTGAAAATAAGTGATCACTCAGCTAATTGTAATTGTGTCCTGAATCTTATATTGTAATGATATAACAGATACCAATACAAAACATTCATGTAGTAGTACCTGAATTAATGTTTTACTAGTTGTACCTACAATCTAAAACACGTCCATGTTGCATAAAAACAAGACAGTTTTAACGTACTGTAATTACTTTTTCACCACGTTACCAACATTATATTTCCTGATGTTTCAATTAATCAAAGAAATGATCTTAATCTATATTCCCAATAAAATTAGAAAATACATTTTCTGAATTAATATTGAAATTGATGTGATTAATTTGTATTTAACAAATTTGACAATATAGTCTAAGTTAAAGCGGATGTTTCAAGTTGATATCTGGATAAATACGATACAATTGTACCTCTTAATAACAAAGTAGCAGAATGCACCAACCAGGGCAACTGTTTTATTATTTAGGTTTTGGTAGCATTGCTATCATCTAATTAGTTTACTTATATTTGGGTAATTCTTAGGTAACAATGTATCATTACTCATCTATCTAATGAATACAGCAAGAAAAATATGTCAATATTAGTGATTTTATTTTAGGCTGAAAAAGAGCAGCAAAATAGGGTCATCAGAATGGTTGTAACATTTATTTGATACTGCTATCGATTCCACAAGCATAGCAGATCGTTAAGTGCTTAAAATATATACTCATATATACTTAGTATATCAGATATTCATGCATAAATATAGCTTTCAATACTAGTATTATACCACATATAATGATCTGATAATTAAGATCATGTTATCCTTTAGATAGCAGGTTTGTACATTTTACATTTTGAATGGTGCTTTGGTTGAAAGCACTTTGGACACTGGATTCTAAGCTAACTCTAAGCTCAGCTTACAAAGAAATGATAATAATAAAATAATAATGTGATTGCTAATATAAGCATTATTCACCTCTATAACTCTAATTGGCAGAACATTTCTTTGAATCAATTCCTTCCCATTTTGGTTTGGACTATTGCTGGTTCCCCCAATAGTCTTATAAATGGTCACCAGTTGGTGAATTTTTAACAAATGCAACAGTGATCTAACTGTGGCGCTAACACCCTGCTACATGTGACATCATCTTATTGTGATGGTACCACTCAACTGACTGCCTGATGCCTGTTTCACTGATGCTTCTACAGAGGCCAGCGATAATGAGAGTAGCTAAGTTTAAATGTGAGGTAAGTGAATTTTTAACTCCTAGAATGCCGAAACTGAGATCACTTAACTCTATAGATGCCAAAATTGCTTAATTAGAACTCTTGACTTGTAGACATTCCTATTTAAGCATTTACAATATTTACCACCTCTGTGATAAATTTCACGTTACATTTCATGTTATATCACCATAAGATTTTAAATATAGAGCCAACAGATAAACTTCATAAGAAGAGTAGAAAGGAGATCAATCTGATTGCAATCATAATAAAATTAATCATGAACATCTGAGCAAGATTTGATACATTAATGGATCCTATATAGACCTGTCTAGATCCACACTAAATGATTACACTGGGGACCAAAGTTACTATGTTACTATATTTTATTAATTTAAATAAACATTTGTCTTGCAATGAATCAGACCGAAGCCTATGATATAAGTGCTAAAACTCCCATGAATCATAATGACACCTTAACATCTATGCAGGTCTCTTATAGATCAAGAATAGCTAAGACCTGATACAAGAAGTATGTGTTCTTACGGTGAGTGTGTATAAGTTGTATGATTTATGTAGCATTCTCCCCTGCTCTAGATAAAACAACAAATATGAAGAGAGACAGATTGAGGATGTTAAAAAAAGAATACACGCCGATGTAAAATCTCAAATATCCATCACAGAGACTCATCTTTAGTACAACAGAGACATCCAATAATGCAGCCATAAAAGGCAAACCAATCTCCAATGAATCAGCAATCAATGTCTTCAGGAACATAAATCACACATCAATGTCACCAGTCTTTTTTATTTATCTAAACACACATTGTCTTCACAACATAACAGAATCAACAGTCAAAAAGAAAATCTTCACACACTTTAATATTGAATCACAAAATAGAAGTAAATATTGAATATACTAACATGTGGAAATGCATGAGAAATATATATTAAGTGTATTATGAAAAGCACTTAGTAATATAATTATTATTATTGTGCTACCAATTATGATAGGTTGTGTTTATCATAATTATGTCAAAAATTATATTTTATGTTTGAGATATTATTATATTTTGTTGTTGTTGTCTAGTCGTTCAGTCGTGTTTGACTCTTTGTGACCCTGTGGACCGCAGCCTGCCAGTCACATCTTGTGTTTGTTTGTGCTATTCCAAAGGGTTTTCATGGCAAGGATACTGGAGTGGGTTGCCGATTCCTTCTCCAGTTAACCATGATTTCTCTGCCCTCTCTGCTATGACCTGCCCATCTTAGGTGACCCTACATGGTTTAGCTCACAGCTTCATTGAGGTACACAAATCCCTTGATCACTATAAGTGATCCAGAAAAGCAATTATTATATATACCCCAAATTAATAAAAAATACTTATTCTTATTGATAATGTGATAGAATATACAAACATTGGTTTGTATATGTGATGCAAAAGTAATTATTACATTATAAAACTACATTATATGTTATGTATGGAATCAATAACAGTATCCACTAATTACAACATCCTGATGACCCTATTATACTGTGCTTTTTCAGCCTAAAAATATAATCACTAATACTGACATATGTTTATCTTGCTGTATTTATTTGATAGATGATTATTGTGACCTAATAATTACATAAATATAATTGAACTATTAAGTTGATAGCAAGTTCCTTACGTTACTAAAACCTAAATGATAAAACAATTGCCTGGTTTGTGCAGGTCCTCACTGCTTTGGTATAAGAGGCACAAGTGGCTACAAATACCCATTTATTAGGCTGAAAGGGATACTGAACTCACTGGATGTTCTCTTCAAGGTATGAAAAAGCACAATATTATATCATTATCTATTTTTATTGCACTAATAACAGCTAAACAAATTCTAGGTCTTTGTTTATATACAGTCTATTTTGCCCACTGGCTGTTGAATGATTAATTATTATTATTATTATTATTATCTTTATTTATATCACGCCAACATATTCCGTAGCGCTGTACAGGGGGTTAGTACATGGCAAAAAACAAACTTAACACCTTAAAGAATGGAGGGCCCTGTTTTTGAGCATATAATCAAATGTACATAGTGCTTGTTTCCAAGACACGGACACACAATTGAAAACTCGCAAACTTACAATCTAAGGGTTTAGGTGTGATACAAGAGGGTGACAAATACAAAATGGCAATGTGAATGCAATTTGTTTAGTCACGTGGAGGGGTCTGTGTGTTGTACTGTAGATTGTGGGTGGGAGTGTTATTAAGCTGTGGAGTGTGCAGTTGTAATTATAAAGGCTGAAGGTGATAAGATTTTTTAAATAGGTGTGTTTTTAGTATTTTTTTAAAGGTTTTGAGGCAGGAAGTTAATCTAATGGAGTGAGGCAAGGAGTTCCAAATAGTAGGGGCTGCACGAGAAAAGTCCTGAAGACGGGAGTGAGAGGAGGTGATGAGAGAGGAGGAAAGAAGAAGGTCGTTAGCAGAACGAAGGGGCCGGTTGGGAGAGTATTTTGAAACAAGAGCAGAGATATAAGGGGGTGCACTGTTGTTGAGGGCTTTATGCGTTAAGGTCATGATTTTAAATGTGATTCGGGAAGCTATGGGAAGCCAGTGGAGTGAATGACAGAGAGGAGCTGCAGACACTGAGCGTTTGGTATTGAAGATGAGTCTAGCGGAGGCGTTCATTATGGAATGGAGGGGAGACAGACGAGAGATGGGGAGGCCAGCAAGAAGGGAATTGCAGTAGTCGAGTCGAGATATGATGAGAGAGTGTATTAGAATTTTAGCTGTGTCTTGTGTAAGATAATGACGAATTTTAGATATGTTTTTTAGGTGAAACTGACAAGATTTAGTTATCGATTGGATGTGAGGAATAAAAGAGAGGGCGGGATCCAGTAGAACCCCAAGACAATGGGCCTGGGAGGTGGGAGTGATGATGGTGTTGTCAACAGTGAGAGATATTTGAGGAGTGGAAGCTGTAGTAGAGGGTGGAAAGATTAGGAGTTCAGTCTTAGACATGTTGAGTTTGAGTTGACGGGTAGACATCCATGAGGATATCCTAGAGAGGCAGTTGGAAATTTGAGCTAAAAGAGAGGGGGATAGATCGGGTGCAGAGAGGTAGATTTGAGTATCATCTGCATAGAGATGATACTGAAATCCAAAGGATTTTATGAGGGTGCCAAGGGAGGAGGTGTAGATGGAGAAGAGGAGGGGGCCTAGGACAGAACCTTGGGGAACGCCAACAGACAGAGGGAGAGGTGAAGAAGAGGTGCCAGAGCAGGAGACGCTAAATGTACGATCTTTTAGATAGGATGTGAACCATAAAAGAGCTGTGCCCTGGATGCCAAATGAACGGAGAGTTTGGATTAGAAGAGGGTGGTCAACTGTGTCGAAGGCAGCAGAGAGGTCCAGGAGAATTAGGATGGAGAAGTTACCCTTTGATTTGGCAGTTAGCAAGTCATTGGTGACTTTTGTGAGGGCTGTTTCTGTTGAGTGTTGGGCACGGAAACCAGATTGGAAGGGGTCA
This sequence comes from Discoglossus pictus, assembly GCA_027410445.1. Classification (NCBI taxonomy): domain Eukaryota; kingdom Metazoa; phylum Chordata; class Amphibia; order Anura; family Alytidae; genus Discoglossus; species Discoglossus pictus. The sequence continues at coordinate 302,075,115 of CM050164.1, read as the reverse complement.
AGAAGGGAATTGGAAGAAATAAATTGAGTGAGGCGATTGTAAACAAGCCGCTCAAGCAGTTTAGAAGCCAGGGGAAGTAGTGAGATAGGGCGGTAGTTGGAGGCAGAAGCTGGGTCAGATGAGGGCTTCTTGAGAATGGGTGTAATTACGGCATGTTTTAAGGAGGATGGAAAACTGCCAGTGTTTAGGGAGAGGTTGAATAGATGTGTGAGAGCTGGGATAAGTGCGGTGGATAGGGGAGGAATTAGCTGTGAAGGAATAGGATCATATGGACATGTGGTAAGGTGAGAGGTTGATAGTAAAGTAGATACTTCATCCTCGGAATCAGGGTCAAAGGAATCCATAGTGGAGGAGGGATTGGGGAAGGGTAAGGGTTGGGTGTTGTCGGCTTGTGGAAAGGATGGTGGGATAGGGCCAAGCTGGGAGGAGAGCTCATTTTGAATAGTTTCAATTTTAGTTTTAAAGTGGCTGGCAAAGTCATCAGCAGTTAGACAGGAAGGGGCAGGAGGTGGGGGTGGGCAGAGGAGGGTGTTAAATGTAGCAAATAAATGTTTAGGGTTGGAGGACAGGTTTGATATTAGTGATGCGAAGTAGTGTTGTTTGGCAAGATTGAGGGCAGACAAGTAAACTTGTAGTGGAGAAAGTCTGCTGAGGTGCGAGATTTCCTCCATAGTCATTCTGCAGTTCGTGAGCATCTCTGTAGATAGCGTGTTTGTGTAGTGTGCCATGGTTGTGGGTGAGAGTGAGGGCGTTTGCTTGTGATTATGGGGGCAAGAGAGTCAAGGGTGGAAGTTAGAGTAGTGTTGTACTGTGAAGTGGCGATGTCAGGGCAGGCAAGGGTGGTGAGGGAGCTGAGAAGGGGTTTTAGTACATTTGACAATTGTTGTGGGTTGAGTGCTTGCAGATTTCTGCGTGTTCTGATGGCAGGATTTGAAGAAGGGTGGTGAGCGGAAGATGAGGTGAGGTTGCAAGTTAGCAGGTGGTGGTCAGATAGGGGAAGTGAGGAGATGTCAAGGTTGGAGATAGTGCAGAGATTAGTAAAAATAAGGTCGATGGAGTGTCCACCACTGTGAGTTGCAGAATCTGTCCATTGTGAGAGGCCAAGGGAAGAGGTAAGTGCAAGTAATTTTGCAGTTGTTGGGGAGGTTGGAGTGTCAGTGACTATGTTGAAATCGCCAAGAATGAGTGAAGGTATATTGGAGGAGAGAAAGTGAGGGAGCCAGGCGGCAAAGTTGTCCAGAAATTGAGAGGGTGATCCAGGTGGGATGGGAGAGAAGATGCGGATAGTGTGGACTTCAAAAGATAAGAATTGGAGGGAGGGAACAGGGGGTATGCAGTGAAAAGTGCAGCGAGAGGAAAGTAGTATGCCCACACCTCCACCTTGTTTGTTCCCAGGTCTAGCAGTGTGGCAGAAGTGCAGACCACCATAAGAGAGTGCGGCAGGGGAGGCAGAGTCAGATGGAGTGAGCCAGGTTTCTGTGATAGCCAGTAAATTGAGGGAGTTGAAAATGAAGAGATCATGAATGAAGAGAAAGAGGCAGGAGGTTATAATAAGGAAGGTGGTGTTAGGAAACATAATGGCACTGTGTAAGCAAGTATTCTTGAAGGGGGTGGTTAGAGGTGATAATCAGATGTCACTGATTGAACATGTGCAGGTAATTAGTATGCCTCAATATATTAAGTGTAAACAAGAGTGGGTGGGTAGAGGGACAGGGTGGGAGGGGACTGCTTTTACGTGGACTTCTTATGGGAGATGTTTCTCTGCAGTATGCTTTAAAAAGTGTCTATAAGACAGAACAAGGAGATATTTCAGGGGGGTGGGTACATTGGAGCAGTAAAATGGATCAGTAAACACAGAGCATTTCTGGTTTACAGATAAGAAACAGTATATTATGACAATAGTAGAACAATCTGACAGTAAAAAGTCTATCTCAGCAATTATCATAACACAGATATTAATTATAATAAATAGTCCTCTGTAAACGTAGATATGGATCTGGTGAGCATCTGTTCTTCTGAAATTACCTTAGACTGCTTTTAGGTGGACTTCTTATGGGAGATGTTTCTCTGCAGTATGCTCTAAAAAGTGTCTATAAGACAGAACAAGGAGATATTTCAGGGGGGTGGGTAATTTGGAGCAGTAAAATGGATCAGTGAACACAGAGGATTTCTGGTTTACAGATAAGAAACAGTATATTATGACAATAGTAGAACAATCTGACAGTAAAAAGTCTATCTCAGCAATTATCATAACACAGATATTAATTATAATAAATAGTCCTTTGTAAACGTAGATATGGATCTGGTGAGCATCTGTTCTTCTGAAATTACCATAGACTGCTTTTAGGTGGACTTCTTATGGGAGATGTTTCTCTGCAGTATGCTTTAAAAAGTGTCTATAAGACAGAACAAGGAGATATTTCAGGGGGGTGGGTACATTGGAGCAGTAAAATGGATCAGTAAACACAGAGCATTTCTGGTTTACAGATAAGAAACAGTATATTATGACAATAGTAGAACAATCTGACAGTAAAAAGTATATCTCAGCAATTATCATAACACAGATATTAATTATAATAAATAGTCCTTTGTAAACGTAGATATGGATCTGGTGAGCATCTGTTCTTCTGAAATTACCTTAGACTGCTTTTAGGTGGACTTCTTATGGGAGATGTTTCTCTGCAGTATGCTTTCAAAAGTGTCTATAAGACAGAACAAGGAGATATTTCAGGGGGGTGGGTACATTGGAGCAGTAAAATGGATCAGTGAACACAGAGCATTTCTGGTTTACAGATAAGAAACAGTATATTATGACAATAGTAGAACAATCTGACAGTAAAAAGTCTATCTCAGCAATTATCATAACACAGATATTAATTATAATAAATAGTCCATTGTAAACGTAGATATGGATCTGGTGAGCATCTGTTCTTCTGAAATTACCTTAGACTGCTTTTAGGTGGACTTCTTATGGGAGATGTTTCTCTGCAGTATGCTTTAAAAAGTGTCTTAGACTGCTTTTAGGTGGACTTCTTATGGGAGATGTTTCTCTGCAGTATGCTCTAAAAAGTGTCTATAAGACAGAACAAGGAGATATTTCAGGGGGGTGGGTAATTTGGAGCAGTAAAATGGATCAGTGAACACAGAGGATTTCTGGTTTACAGATAAGAAACAGTATATTATGACAATAGTAGAACAATCTGACAGTAAAAAGTCTATCTCAGCAATTATCATAAACACAGATAATAATTATAATAAATAGTCCTTTGTAAACGTAGATATGGATCTGGTGAGCATCTGTTCTTCTGAAATTATCTTAGACTGCTTTTAGGTGGACTTCTTATGGGAGATGTTTCTCTGCAGTATGCTTTTAAAAGTGTCTTAGACTGCTTTTAGGTGGACTTCTTATGGGAGATGTTTCTCTGCAGTATGCTTTAAAAAGTGTCTTAGACTTCTTTTAGGTGGACTTCTTATGGGAGATATTTCTCTGCAGTATGCTTTAAAAAGTGTCTTAGACTGCTTTTAGGTGGACTTCTTATGGGAGATGTTTCTCTGCAGTATGCTTTTAAAAGTGTCTTAGACTGCTTTTAGGTGGACTTCTTATGGGAGATGTTTCTCTGCAGTATGCTTTAAAAAGTGTCTTAGACTGCATTTAGGTGGACTTCTTATGGGAGATGTTTCTCTGCAGTATGCTTTAAAAAGTGTCTTAGACTGCTTTTAGGTGGACTTCTTATGGGAGATGTTTCTCTGCAGTATGCTTTAAAAAGTGTCTTAGACTGCTTTTAGGTGGACTTCTTATGGGAGATGTTTCTCTGCAGTATGCTTTAAAAAGTGTCTTAGACTGCTTTTAGGTGGACTTCTTATGGGAGATGTTTCTCTGCAGTATGCTTTTAAAAGTGTCTTAGATTGCTTTTAGGTGGACTTCTTATGGGAGATGTTTTTCTGCAGTATGCTTTAAAAAGTGTCTTAGACTGCTTTTAGGTGGACTTCTTATGGGAGATGTTTCTCTGCAGTATGCTTTAAAAAGTGTCTTAGACTGCTTTTAGGTGGACTTCTTATGGGAGATGTTTCTCTGCAGTATGCTTTAAAAAGTGTCTTAGACTGCTTTTAGGTGGACTTCTTATGGGAGATATTTCTCTGCAGTATGCTTTAAAAAGTGTCTTAGACTGCTTTTAGGTGGACTTCTTATGGGAGATGTTTCTCTGCAGTATGCTTTAAAAAGTGTCTATAAGACAGAACAAGGAGATATTTCAGGGGGGTGGGTACATTGGAGCAGTAAAATGGATCAGTGAACACAGAGCATTTCTGGTTTACAGATAAGAAACAGTATATTATGACAATAGTAGAACAATCTGACAGTAAAAAGTCTATCTCAGCAATTATCATAACACAGATATTAATTATAATAAATAGTCCTTTGTAAATGTAGATATGGACAGGTGAGCATCTGTTCTTCTGAAATTACCTTAGACTGCTTTTAGGTGGACTTCTTATGGGAGATGTTTCTCTGCAGTATGCTTTAAAAAGTGTCTTAGACTGTTTTTAGGTGGACTTCTTATGGGAGATGTTTCTCTGCAGTATGCTTTAAAAAGTGTCTTAGACTGCTTTTAGGTGGACTTCTTATGGGAGATGTTTCTCTGCAGTATGCTTTAAAAAGTGTCTTAGACTGCTTTTAGGTGGACTTCTTATGAGAGATGTTTCTCTGCAGTATGCTTTTAAAAGTGTCTTAGACTGCTTTTAGGTGGACTTCTTATGGGAGATGTTTCTCTACAGTATGCTTTAAAAAGTGTCTATAAGACAGAACAAGGAGATATTTCAGGGGGTGGGTACATTGGAGCAGTAAAATGGATCAGTGAACACAGAGCTTTTCTGGTTTACAGATAAGAAACAGTATATTATGACAATAGTAGAACAATCTGACAGTAAAAAGTCTATCTCAGCAATTATCATAACACAGATATTAATTATAATAAATAGTCCTTTGTAAACGTAGATATGGATCTGGTGAGCATCTGTTCTTCTGAAATTACCATAGACTGCTTTTAGGTGGACTTCTTATGGGAGATGTTTCTCTGCAGTATGCTTTAAAAAGTGTCTTAGACTGTTTTTAGGTGGACTTCTTATGGGAAATGTTTCTCTGCCATATGCTTTAAAAAGTGTCTTAGACTGCTTTTAGGTGGACCTCTTATGGGAGATGTTTCTCTGCAGTATGCTTTAAAAAGTGTCTTAGACTGCTTTTAGGTGGACTTCTTATGGGAGATGTTTCTCTGCAGTATGCTTTTAAAAGTGTCTTAGATTGCTTTTAGGTGGACTTCTTATGGGAGATGTTTCTCTGCAGTATGCTTTAAAAAGTGTCTTAGACTGCTTTTAGGTGGACTTCTTATGGGAGATGTTTCTCTGCAGTATGCTTTAAAAAGTGTCTAAGACTGCTTTTAGGTGGACTTCTTATGGGAGATGTTTCTCTGCAGTATGCTTTAAAAAGTGTCTTAGACTGCTTTTAGGTGGACTTCTTATGGGAGATATTTCTCTGCAGTATGCTTTAAAAAGTGTCTTAGACTGCTTTTAGGTGGACTTCTTATGGGAGATGTTTCTCTGCAGTATGCTTTTAAAAGTGTCTTAGACTGCTTTTAGGTGGACTTCTTATGGGAGATGTTTCTCTGCAGTATGCTTTTAAAAGTGTCTTAGATTGCTTTTAGGTGGACTTCTTATGGGAGATGTTTTTCTGCAGTATGCTTTTAAAAGTGTCTTAGACTGCTTTTAGGTGGACTTCTTATGGGAGATGTTTCTCTGCAGTATGCTTTAAAGAGTGTCTTAGACTGCTTTTTGGTGGACTTCTTATGGGAGAGGTTTTTCTGCAGTATGCTTTAAAAAGTGTCTTAGACTGCTTTTAGGTGGACTTCTTATGGGAGATGTTTCTCTGCAGTATGCTTTAAAGAGTGTCTTAGACTGCTTTTAGGTGGACTTCTTATGGGAGATGTTTCTCTGCAGTATGCTTTAAAAAGTGTCTTAGACTGCTTTTAGGTGGACTTCTTATGGGAGATGTTTCTCTGCAGTATGCTCTAAAAAGTGTCTATAAGACAGAACAAGGAGATATTTCAGGGGGGTGGGTAATTTGGAGCAGTAAAATGGATCAGTGAACACAGAGGATTTCTGGTTTACAGATAAGAAACAGTATATTATGACAATAGTAGAACAATCTGACAGTAAAAAGTCTATCTCAGCAATTATCATAAACACAGATAATAATTATAATAAATAGTCCTTTGTAAACGTAGATATGGATCTGGTGAGCATCTGTTCTTCTGAAATTATCTTAGACTGCTTTTAGGTGGACTTCTTATGGGAGATGTTTCTCTGCAGTATGCTTTTAAAAGTGTCTTAGACTGCTTTTAGGTGGACTTCTTATGGGAGATGTTTCTCTGCAGTATGCTTTAAAAAGTGTCTTAGACTTCTTTTAGGTGGACTTCTTATGGGAGATGTTTCTCTGCAGTATGCTTTAAAAAGTGTCTTAGACTGCTTTTAGGTGGACTTCTTATGGGAGATGTTTCTCTGCAGTATGCTTTTAAAAGTGTCTTAGACTGCTTTTAGGTGGACTTCTTATGGGAGATGTTTCTCTGCAGTATGCTTTAAAAAGTGTCTTAGACTGCATTTAGGTGGACTTCTTATGGGAGATGTTTCTCTGCAGTATGCTTTAAAAAGTGTCTTAGACTGCTTTTAGGTGGACTTCTTATGGGAGATGTTTCTCTGCACGATGCTTTAAAAAGTGTCTTAGACTGCTTTTAGGTGGACTTCTTATGGGAGATGTTTCTCTGCAGTATGCTTTAAAAAGTGTCTTAGACTGCTTTTAGGTGGACTTCTTATGGGAGATGTTTCTCTGCAGTATGCTTTTAAAAGTGTCTTAGATTGCTTTTAGGTGGACTTCTTATGGGAGATGTTTTTCTGCAGTATGCTTTAAAAAGTGTCTTAGACTGCTTTTAGGTGGACTTCTTATGGGAGATGTTTCTCTGCAGTATGCTTTAAAAAGTGTCTTAGACTGCTTTTAGGTGGACTTCTTATGGGAGATGTTTCTCTGCAGTATGCTTTAAAAAGTGTCTTAGACTGCTTTTAGGTGGACTTCTTATGGGAGATATTTCTCTGCAGTATGCTTTAAAAAGTGTCTTAGACTGCTTTTAGGTGGACTTCTTATGGGAGATGTTTCTCTGCAGTATGCTTTAAAAAGTGTCTATAAGACAGAACAAGGACATATTTCAGGGGGATGGGTACATTGGAGCAGTAAAATGGATCAGTGAACACAGAGCATTTCTGGTTTACAGATAAGAAACAGTATATTATGACAATAGTAGAACAATCTGACAGTAAAAAGTCTATCTCAGCAATTATCATAACACAGATATTAATTATAATAAATAGTCCTTTGTAAATGTAGATATGGACAGGTGAGCATCTGTTCTTCTGAAATTACCTTAGACTGCTTTTAGGTGGACTTCTTATGGGAGATGTTTCTCTGCAGTATGCTTTAAAAAGTGTCTTAGACTGTTTTTAGGTGGACTTCTTATGGGAGATGTTTCTCTGCAGTATGCTTTAAAAAGTGTCTTAGACTGCTTTTAGGTGGACTTCTTATGGGAGATGTTTCTCTGCAGTATGCTTTAAAAAGTGTCTTAGACTGCTTTTAGGTGGACTTCTTATGAGAGATGTTTCTCTGCAGTATGCTTTTAAAAGTGTCTTAGACTGCTTTTAGGTGGACTTCTTATGGGAGATGTTTCTCTACAGTATGCTTTAAAAAGTGTCTATAAGACAGAACAAGGAGATATTTCAGGGGGTGGGTACATTGGAGCAGTAAAATGGATCAGTGAACACAGAGCTTTTCTGGTTTACAGATAAGAAACAGTATATTATGACAATAGTAGAACAATCTGACAGTAAAAAGTCTATCTCAGCAATTATCATAACACAGATATTAATTATAATAAATAGTCCTTTGTAAACGTAGATATGGATCTGGTGAGCATCTGTTCTTCTGAAATTACCATAGACTGCTTTTAGGTGGACTTCTTATGGGAGATGTTTCTCTGCAGTATGCTTTAAAAAGTGTCTTAGACTGTTTTTAGGTGGACTTCTTATGGGAGATGTTTCTCTGCCATATGCTTTAAAAAGTGTCTTAGACTGCTTTTAGGTGGACCTCTTATGGGAGATGTTTCTCTGCAGTATGCTTTAAAAAGTGTCTTAGACTGCTTTTAGGTGGACTTCTTATGGGAGATGTTTCTCTGCAGTATGCTTTTAAAAGTGTCTTAGATTGCTTTTAGGTGGACTTCTTATGGGAGATGTTTCTCTGCAGTATGCTTTAAAAAATGTCTTAGACTGCTTTTAGGTGGACTTCTTATGGGAGATGTTTCTCTGCAGTATGCTTTAAAAAGTGTCTAAGACTGCTTTTAGGTGGACTTCTTATGGGAGATGTTTCTCTGCAGTATGCTTTAAAAAGTGTCTTAGACTGCTTTTAGGTGGACTTCTTATGGGAGATATTTCTCTGCAGTATGCTTTAAAAAGTGTCTTAGACTGCTTTTAGGTGGACTTCTTATGGGAGATGTTTCTCTGCAGTATGCTTTTAAAAGTGTCTTAGACTGCTTTTAGGTGGACTTCTTATGGGAGATGTTTCTCTGCAGTATGCTTTTAAAAGTGTCTTAGATTGCTTTTAGGTGGACTTCTTATGGGAGATGTTTTTCTGCAGTATGCTTTTAAAAGTGTCTTAGACTGCTTTTAGGTGGACTTCTTATGGGAGATGTTTCTCTGCAGTATGCTTTAAAGAGTGTCTTAGACTGCTTTTTGGTGGACTTCTTATGGGAGATGTTTTTCTGCAGTATGCTTTAAAAAGTGTCTTAGACTGCTTTTAGGTGGACTTCTTATGGGAGATGTTTCTCTGCAGTATGCTTTAAAGAGTGTCTTAGACTGCTTTTAGGTGGACTTCTTATGGGAGATGTTTCTCTGCAGTATGCTTTAAAAAGTGTCTTAGACTGCTTTTAGGTGGACTTCTTATGGGAGATGTTACTCTGCAATATGCTTTAAAAAGTGTCTTAGACTGCTTTTAGGTGGACTTCTTATGGGAGATGTTTCTCTGCAGTATGCTTTTAAAAGTGTCTTAGACTGCTTTTAGGTGGACTTCTTATGGGAGATGTTTCTCTGCAGTATGCTTTAAAAAGTGTCTTAGACTGCTTTTAGGTGGACTTCTTATGGGAGATGTTTCTCTGCAGTATGCTTTTAAAAGTGTCTTAGATTGCTTTTAGGTGGACTTCTTATGGGAGATGTTTTTCTGCAGTATGCTTTTAAAAGTGTCTTAGACTGCTTTTAGGTGGACTTCTTATGGGAGATGTTTCTCTGCAGTATGCTTTAAAAAGTGTCTTAGACTGCTTTTAGGTGGACTTCTTATGGGAGATGTTTCTCTGCAGTATGCTTTAAAAAGTGTCTTAGACTGCTTTTAGGTGGACTTCTTATGGGAGATATTTCTCTGCAGTATGCTTTAAAAAGTGTCTTAGACTGCTTTTAGGTGGACTTCTTATGGGAGATGTTTCTCTGCAGTATGCTTTAAAAAGTGTCTTAGACTGCTTTTAGGTGGACTTCTTATGGGAGATGTTTCTCTGCAGTATGCTCTAAAAAGTGTCTATAAGACAGAACAAGGAGATATTTCAGGGGGGTGGGTAATTTGGAGCAGTAAAATGGATCAGTGAACACAGAGGATTTCTGATTTACAGATAAGAAACAGTATATTATGACAATAGTAGAACAATCTGACAGTAAAAAGTCTATCTCAGCAATTATCATAAACACAGATAATAATTATAATAAATAGTCCTTTGTAAACGTAGATATGGATCTGGTGAGCATCTGTTCTTCTGAAATTATCTTAGACTGCTTTTAGGTGGACTTCTTATGGGAGATGTTTCTCTGCAGTATGCTTTTAAAAGTGTCTTAGACTGCTTTTAGGTGGACTTCTTATGGGAGATGTTTCTCTGCAGTATGCTTTAAAAAGTGTCTTAGACTTCTTTTAGGTGGACTTCTTATGGGAGATGTTTCTCTGCAGTATGCTTTAAAAAGTGTCTTAGACTGCTTTTAGGTGGACTTCTTATGGGAGATGTTTCTCTGCAGTATGCTTTTAAAAGTGTCTTAGACTGCTTTTAGGTGGACTTCTTATGGGAGATGTTTCTCTGCAGTATGCTTTAAAAAGTGTCTTAGACTGCATTTAGGTGGACTTCTTATGGGAGATGTTTCTCTGCAGTATGCTTTAAAAAGTGTCTTAGACTGCTTTTAGGTGGACTTCTTATGGGAGATGTTTCTCTGCAGTATGCTTTAAAAAGTGTCTTAGACTGCTTTTAGGTGGACTTCTTATGGGAGATGTTTCTCTGCAGTATGCTTTAAAGAGTGTCTTAGACTGCTTTTTGGTGGACTTCTTATGGGAGAGGTTTTTCTGCAGTATGCTTTAAAAAGTGTCTTAGACTGCTTTTAGGTGGACTTCTTATGGGAGATGTTTCTCTGCAGTATGCTTTAAAGAGTGTCTTAGACTGCTTTTAGGTGGACTTCTTATGGGAGATGTTTCTCTGCAGTATGCTTTAAAAAGTGTCTTAGACTGCTTTTAGGTGGACTTCTTATGGGAGATGTTTCTCTGCAGTATGCTCTAAAAAGTGTCTATAAGACAGAACAAGGAGATATTTCAGGGGGGTGGGTAATTTGGAGCAGTAAAATGGATCAGTGAACACAGAGGATTTCTGGTTTACAGATAAGAAACAGTATATTATGACAATAGTAGAACAATCTGACAGTAAAAAGTCTATCTCAGCAATTATCATAAACACAGATAATAATTATAATAAATAGTCCTTTGTAAACGTAGATATGGATCTGGTGAGCATCTGTTCTTCTGAAATTATCTTAGACTGCTTTTAGGTGGACTTCTTATGGGAGATGTTTCTCTGCAGTATGCTTTTAAAAGTGTCTTAGACTGCTTTTAGGTGGACTTCTTATGGGAGATGTTTCTCTGCAGTATGCTTTAAAAAGTGTCTTAGACTTCTTTTAGGTGGACTTCTTATGGGAGATGTTTCTCTGCAGTATGCTTTAAAAAGTGTCTTAGACTGCTTTTAGGTGGACTTCTTATGGGAGATGTTTCTCTGCAGTATGCTTTTAAAAGTGTCTTAGACTGCTTTTAGGTGGACTTCTTATGGGAGATGTTTCTCTGCAGTATGCTTTAAAAAGTGTCTTAGACTGCATTTAGGTGGACTTCTTATGGGAGATGTTTCTCTGCAGTATGCTTTAAAAAGTGTCTTAGACTGCTTTTAGGTGGACTTCTTATGGGAGATGTTTCTCTGCAGTATGCTTTAAAAAGTGTCTTAGACTGCTTTTAGGTGGACTTCTTATGGGAGATGTTTCTCTGCAGTATGCTTTAAAAAGTGTCTTAGACTGCTTTTAGGTGGACTTCTTATGGGAGATGTTTCTCTGCAGTATGCTTTTAAAAGTGTCTTAGATTGCTTTTAGGTGGACTTCTTATGGGAGATGTTTTTCTGCAGTATGCTTTAAAAAGTGTCTTAGACTGCTTTTAGGTGGACTTCTTATGGGAGATGTTTCTCTGCAGTATGCTTTTAAAAGTGTCTTAGACTGCTTTTAGGTGGACTTCTTATGGGAGATGTTTCTCTGCAGTATGCTTTAAAAAGTGTCTTAGACTGCTTTTAGGTGGACTTCTTATGGGAGATATTTCTCTGCAGTATGCTTTAAAAAGTGTCTTAGACTGCTTTTAGGTGGACTTCTTATGGGAGATGTTTCTCTGCAGTATGCTTTAAAAAGTGTCTATAAGACAGAACAAGGAGATATTTCAGGGGGGTGGGTACATTGGAGCAGTAAAATGGATCAGTGAACACAGAGCATTTCTGGTTTACAGATAAGAAACAGTATATTATGACAATAGTAGAACAATCTGACAGTAAAAAGTCTATCTCAGCAATTATCATAACACAGATATTAATTATAATAAATAGTCCTTTGTAAACGTAGATATGGACAGGTGAGCATCTGTTCTTCTGAAATTACCTTAGACTGCTTTTAGGTGGACTTCTTATGGGAGATGTTTCTCTGCAGTATGCTTTAAAAAGTGTCTTAGACTGTTTTTAGGTGGACTTCTTATGGGAGATGTTTCTCTGCAGTATGCTTTAAAAAGTGTCTTAGACTGCTTTTAGGTGGACTTCTTATGGGAGATGTTTCTCTGCAGTATGCTTTAAAAAGTGTCTTAGACTGCTTTTAGGTGGACTTCTTATGGGAGATGTTTCTCTGCAGTATGCTTTTAAAAGTGTCTTAGACTGCTTTTAGGTGGACTTCTTATGGGAGATGTTTCTCTACAGTATGCTTTAAAAAGTGTCTATAAGACAGAACAAGGAGATATTTCAGGGGGTGGGTACATTGGAGCAGTAAAATGGATCAGTGAACACAGAGCTTTTCTGGTTTACAGATAAGAAACAGTATATTATGACAATAGTAGAACAATCTGACAGTAAAAAGTCTATCTCAGCAATTATCATAACACAGATATTAATTATAATAAATAGTCCTTTGTAAACGTAGATATGGATCTGGTGAGCATCTGTTCTTCTGAAATTACCATAGACTGCTTTTAGGTGGACTTCTTATGGGAGATGTTTCTCTGCAGTATGCTTTAAAAAGTGTCTTAGACTGTTTTTAGGTGGACTTCTTATGGGAAATGTTTCTCTGCCATATGCTTTAAAAAGTGTCTTAGACTGCTTTTAGGTGGACCTCTTATGGGAGATGTTTCTCTGCAGTATGCTTTAAAAAGTGTCTTAGACTGCTTTTAGGTGGACTTCTTATGGGAGATGTTTCTCTGCAGTATGCTTTTAAAAGTGTCTTAGATTGCTTTTAGGTGGACTTCTTATGGGAGATGTTTCTCTGCAGTATGCTTTAAAAAATGTCTTAGACTGCTTTTAGGTGGACTTCTTATGGGAGATGTTTCTCTGCAGTATGCTTTAAAAAGTGTCTAAGACTGCTTTTAGGTGGACTTCTTATGGGAGATGTTTCTCTGCAGTATGCTTTAAAAAGTGTCTTAGACTGCTTTTAGGTGGACTTCTTATGGGAGATATTTCTCTGCAGTATGCTTTAAAAAGTGTCTTAGACTGCTTTTAGGTGGACTTCTTATGGGAGATGTTTCTCTGCAGTATGCTTTTAAAAGTGTCTTAGACTGCTTTTAGGTGGACTTCTTATGGGAGATGTTTCTCTGCAGTATGCTTTTAAAAGTGTCTTAGATTGCTTTTAGGTGGACTTCTTATGGGAGATGTTTTTCTGCAGTATGCTTTTAAAAGTGTCTTAGACTGCTTTTAGGTGGACTTCTTATGGGAGATGTTTCTCTGCAGTATGCTTTAAAGAGTGTCTTAGACTGCTTTTAGGTGGACTTCTTATGGGAGAGGTTTTTCTGCAGTATGCTTTAAAAAGTGTCTTAGACTGCTTTTAGGTGGACTTCTTATGGGAGATGTTTCTCTGCAGTATGCTTTAAAGAGTGTCTTAGACTGCTTTTAGGTGGACTTCTTATGGGAGATGTTTCTCTGCAGTATGCTTTAAAAAGTGTCTTAGACTGCTTTTAGGTGGACTTCTTATGGGAGATGTTACTCTGCAATATGCTTTAAAAAGTGTCTTAGACTGCTTTTAGGTGGACTTCTTATGGGAGATGTTTCTCTGCAGTATGCTTTTAAAAGTGTCTTAGACTGCTTTTAGGTGGACTTCTTATGGGAGATGTTTCTCTGCAGTATGCTTTAAAAAGTGTCTTAGACTGCTTTTAGGTGGACTTCTTATGGGAGATGTTTCTCTGCAGTATGCTTTTAAAAGTGTCTTAGATTGCTTTTAGGTGGACTTCTTATGGGAGATGTTTTTCTGCAGTATGCTTTAAAAAGTGTCTTAGACTGCTTTTAGGTGGACTTCTTATGGGAGATGTTTCTCTGCAGTATGCTTTAAAAAGTGTCTTAGACTGCTTTTAGGTGGACTTCTTATGGGAGATGTTTCTCTGCAGTATGCTTTAAAAAGTGTCTTAGACTGCTTTTAGGTGGACTTCTTATGGGAGATATTTCTCTGCAGTATGCTTTAAAAAGTGTCTTAGACTGCTTTTAGGTGGACTTCTTATGGGAGATGTTTCTCTGCAGTATGCTTTAAAAAGTGTCTTAGACTGCTTTTAGGTGGACTTCTTATGGGAGATGTTTCTCTGCAGTATGCTCTAAAAAGTGTCTATAAGACAGAACAAGGAGATATTTCAGGGGGGTGGGTAATTTGGAGCAGTAAAATGGATCAGTGAACACAGAGGATTTCTGGTTTACAGATAAGAAACAGTATATTATGACAATAGTAGAACAATCTGACAGTAAAAAGTCTATCTCAGCAATTATCATAAACACAGATAATAATTATAATAAATAGTCCTTTGTAAACGTAGATATGGATCTGGTGAGCATCTGTTCTTCTGAAATTATCTTAGACTGCTTTTAGGTGGACTTCTTATGGGAGATGTTTCTCTGCAGTATGCTTTTAAAAGTGTCTTAGACTGCTTTTAGGTGGACTTCTTATGGGAGATGTTTCTCTGCAGTATGCTTTAAAAAGTGTCTTAGACTTCTTTTAGGTGGACTTCTTATGGGAGATGTTTCTCTGCAGTATGCTTTAAAAAGTGTCTTAGACTGCTTTTAGGTGGACTTCTTATGGGAGATGTTTCTCTGCAGTATGCTTTTAAAAGTGTCTTAGACTGCTTTTAGGTGGACTTCTTATGGGAGATGTTTCTCTGCAGTATGCTTTAAAAAGTGTCTTAGACTGCATTTAGGTGGACTTCTTATGGGAGATGTTTCTCTGCAGTATGCTTTAAAAAGTGTCTTAGACTGCTTTTAGGTGGACTTCTTATGGGAGATGTTTCTCTGCAGTATGCTTTAAAAAGTGTCTTAGACTGCTTTTAGGTGGACTTCTTATGGGAGATGTTTCTCTGCAGTATGCTTTAAAAAGTGTCTTAGACTGCTTTTAGGTGTACTTCTTATGGGAGATGTTTCTCTGCAGTTTGCTTTTAAAAGTGTCTTAGATTGCTTTTAGGTGGACTTCTTATGGGAGATGTTTTTCTGCAGTATGCTTTTAAAAGTGTCTTAGACTGCTTTTAGGTGGACTTCTTATGGGAGATGTTTCTCTGCAGTATGCTTTTAAAAGTGTCTTAGACTGCTTTTAGGTGGACTTCTTATGGGAGATGTTTCTCTGCAGTATGCTTTAAAAAGTGTCTTAGACTGCTTTTAGGTGGACTTCTTATGGGAGATATTTCTCTGCAGTATGCTTTAAAAAGTGTCTTAGACTGCTTTTAGGTGGACTTCTTATGGGAGATGTTTCTCTGCAGTATGCTTTAAAAAGTGTCTATAAGACAGAACAAGGAGATATTTCAGGGGGGTGGGTACATTGGAGCAGTAAAATGGATCAGTGAACACAGAGCATTTCTGGTTTACAGATAAGAAACAGTATATTATGACAATAGTAGAACAATCTGACAGTAAAAAGTCTATCTCAGCAATTATCATAACACAGATATTAATTATAATAAATAGTCCTTTGTAAATGTAGATATGGACAGGTGAGCATCTGTTCTTCTGAAATTACCTTAGACTGCTTTTAGGTGGACTTCTTATGGGAGATGTTTCTCTGCAGTATGCTTTAAAAAGTGTCTTAGACTGTTTTTAGGTGGACTTCTTATGGGAGATGTTTCTCTGCAGTATGCTTTAAAAAGTGTCTTAGACTGCTTTTAGGTGGACTTCTTATGGGAGATGTTTCTCTGCAGTATGCTTTAAAAAGTGTCTTAGACTGCTTTTAGGTGGACTTCTTATGAGAGATGTTTCTCTGCAGTATGCTTTTAAAAGTGTCTTAGACTGCTTTTAGGTGGACTTCTTATGGGAGATGTTTCTCTACAGTATGCTTTAAAAAGTGTCTATAAGACAGAACAAGGAGATATTTCAGGGGGTGGGTACATTGGAGCAGTAAAATGGATCAGTGAACACAGAGCTTTTCTGGTTTACAGATAAGAAACAGTATATTATGACAATAGTAGAACAATCTGACAGTAAAAAGTCTATCTCAGCAATTATCATAACACAGATATTAATTATAATAAATAGTCCTTTGTAAACGTAGATATGGATCTGGTGAGCATCTGTTCTTCTGAAATTACCATAGACTGCTTTTAGGTGGACTTCTTATGGGAGATGTTTCTCTGCAGTATGCTTTAAAAAGTGTCTTAGACTGTTTTTAGGTGGACTTCTTATGGGAAATGTTTCTCTGCCATATGCTTTAAAAAGTGTCTTAGACTGCTTTTAGGTGGACCTCTTATGGGAGATGTTTCTCTGCAGTATGCTTTAAAAAGTGTCTTAGACTGCTTTTAGGTGGACTTCTTATGGGAGATGTTTCTCTGCAGTATGCTTTTAAAAGTGTCTTAGATTGCTTTTAGGTGGACTTCTTATGGGAGATGTTTCTCTGCAGTATGCTTTAAAAAATGTCTTAGACTGCTTTTAGGTGGACTTCTTATGGGAGATGTTTCTCTGCAGTATGCTTTAAAAAGTGTCTAAGACTGCTTTTAGGTGGACTTCTTATGGGAGATGTTTCTCTGCAGTATGCTTTAAAAAGTGTCTTAGACTGCTTTTAGGTGGACTTCTTATGGGAGATATTTCTCTGCAGTATGCTTTAAAAAGTGTCTTAGACTGCTTTTAGGTGGACTTCTTATGGGAGATGTTTCTCTGCAGTATGCTTTAAAAAGTGTCTTAGACTGCTTTTAGGTGGACTTCTTATGGGAGATGTTTCTCTGCAGTATGCTTTTAAAAGTGTCTTAGATTGCTTTTAGGTGGACTTCTTATGGGAGATGTTTATCTGCAGTATGCTTTTAAAAGTGTCTTAGACTGCTTTTAGGTGGACTTCTTATGGGAGATGTTTCTCTGCAGTATGCTTTAAAGAGTGTCTTAGACTGCTTTTTGGTGGACTTCTTATGGGAGAGGTTTTTCTGCAGTATGCTTTAAAAAGTGTCTTAGACTGCTTTTAGGTGGACTTCTTATGGGAGATGTTTCTCTGCAGTATGCTTTAAAGAGTGTCTTAGACTGCTTTTAGGTGGACTTCTTATGGGAGATGTTTCTCTGCAGTATGCTTTAAAAAGTGTCTTAGACTGCTTTTAGGTGGACTTCTTATGGGAGATGTTACTCTGCAATATGCTTTTAAAAGTGTCTTAGACTGCTTTTAGGTGGACTTCTTATGGGAGATGTTTCTCTGCAGTATGCTTTTAAAAGTGTCTTAGACTGCTTTTAGGTGGACTTCTTATGGGAGATGTTTCTCTGCAGTATGCTTTAAAAAGTGTCTTAGACTGCTTTTAGGTGGACTTCTTATGGGAGATGTTTCTCTGCAGTATGCTTTTAAAAGTGTCTTAGATTGCTTTTAGGTGGACTTCTTATGGGAGATGTTTTTCTGCAGTATGCTTTAAAAAGTGTCTTAGACTGCTTTTAGGTGGACTTCTTATGGGAGATGTTTCTCTGCAGTATGCTTTAAAAAGTGTCTTAGACTGCTTTTAGGTGGACTTCTTATGGGAGATGTTTCTCTGCAGTATGCTTTAAAAAGTGTCTTAGACTGCTTTTAGGTGGACTTCTTATGGGAGATATTTCTCTGCAGTATGCTTTAAAAAGTGTCTTAGACTGCTTTTAGGTGGACTTCTTATGGGAGATGTTTCTCTGCAGTATGCTTTAAAAAGTGTCTATAAGACAGAACAAGGAGATATTTCAGGGGGGTGGGTACATTGGAGCAGTAAAATGGATCAGTGAACACAGAGCATTTCTGGTTTACAGATAAGAAACAGTATATTATGACAATAGTAGAACAATCTGACAGTAAAAAGTCTATCTCAGCAATTATCATAACACAGATATTAATTATAATAAATAGTCCTTTGTAAATGTAGATATGGACAGGTGAGCATCTGTTCTTCTGAAATTACCTTAGACTGCTTTTAGGTGGACTTCTTATGGGAGATGTTTCTCTGCAGTATGCTTTAAAAAGTGTCTTAGACTGCTTTTAGGTGGACTTCTTATGGGAGATGTTTCTCTGCAGTATGCTTTAAAAAGTGTCTTAGACTGCTTTTAGGTGGACTTCTTATGGGAGATGTTTCTCTGCAGTATGCTTTAAAAAGTGTCTAAGACTGCTTTTAGGTGGACTTCTTATGAGAGATGTTTCTCTGCAGTATGCTTTTAAAAGTGTCTTAGACTGCTTTTAGGTGGACTTCTTATGGGAGATGTTTCTCTACAGTATGCTTTAAAAAGTGTCTATAAGACAGAACAAGGAGATATTTCAGGGGGTGGGTACATTGGAGCAGTAAAATGGATCAGTGAACACAGAGCTTTTCTGGTTTACAGATAAGAAACAGTATATTATGACAATAGTAGAACAATCTGACAGTAAAAAGTCTATCTCAGCAATTATCATAACACAGATATTAATTATAATAAATAGTCCTTTGTAAACGTAGATATGGATCTGGTGAGCATCTGTTCTTCTGAAATTACCATAGACTGCTTTTAGGTGGACTTCTTATGGGAGATGTTTCTCTGCAGTATGCTTTAAAAAGTGTCTTAGACTGTTTTTAGGTGGACTTCTTATGGGAAATGTTTCTCTGCCATATGCTTTAAAAAGTGTCTTAGACTGCTTTTAGGTGGACCTCTTATGGGAGATGTTTCTCTGCAGTATGCTTTAAAAAGTGTCTTAGACTGCTTTTAGGTGGACTTCTTATGGGAGATGTTTCTCTGCAGTATGCTTTTAAAAGTGTCTTAGATTGCTTTTAGGTGGACTTCTTATGGGAGATGTTTCTCTGCAGTATGCTTTAAAAAAAATGTCTTAGACTGCTTTTAGGTGGACTTCTTATGGGAGATGTTTCTCTGCAGTATGCTTTAAAAAGTGTCTAAGACTGCTTTTAGGTGGACTTCTTATGGGAGATGTTTCTCTGCAGTATGCTTTAAAAAGTGTCTTAGACTGCTTTTAGGTGGACTTCTTATGGGAGATATTTCTCTGCAGTATGCTTTAAAAAGTGTCTTAGACTGCTTTTAGGTGGACTTCTTATGGGAGATGTTTCTCTGCAGTATGCTTTTAAAAGTGTCTTAGACTGCTTTTAGGTGGACTTCTTATGGGAGATGTTTCTCTGCAGTATGCTTTTAAAAGTGTCTTAGATTGCTTTTAGGTGGACTTCTTATGGGAGATGTTTTTCTGCAGTATGCTTTTAAAAGTGTCTTAGACTGCTTTTAGGTGGACTTCTTATGGGAGATGTTTCTCTGCAGTATGCTTTAAAGAGTGTCTTAGACTGCTTTTTGGTGGACTTCTTATGGGAGAGGTTTTTCTGCAGTATGCTTTAAAAAGTGTCTTAGACTGCTTTTAGGTGGACTTCTTATGGGAGATGTTTCTCTGCAGTATGCTTTAAAGAGTGTCTTAGACTGCTTTTAGGTGGACTTCTTATGGGAGATGTTTCTCTGCAGTATGCTTTAAAAAGTGTCTTAGACTGCTTTTAGGTGGACTTCTTATGGGAGATGTTACTCTGCAATATGCTTTTAAAAGTGTCTTAGACTGCTTTTAGGTGGACTTCTTATGGGAGATGTTTCTCTGCAGTATGCTTTAAAGAGTGTCTTAGACTGCTTTTAGGTGGACTTCTTATGGGAGATGTTTCTCTGCAGTATGCTTTAAAAAGTGTCTTAGACTGCTTTTAGGTGGACTTCTTATGGGATATGTTTCTCTACAGTATGCTTTAAAAAGTGTCTTAGACTGCTTTTATGTGGACTTCTTATGGGAGATGTTTCTCTGCAGTATGCTTTAAAAAGTGTCTATAAGACAGAACAAGGACATATTTCAGGGGGATGGGTACATTGGAGCAGTAAAATGGATCAGTGAACACAGAGCATTTCTGGTTTACATATAAGAAACAGTATATTATGACAATAGTAGAACAATCTGACAGTAAAAAGTCTATCTCAGCAATTATCATAACACAGATATTAATTATAATAAATAGTCCTTTGTAAACGTAGATATGGATCTGGTGAGCATCTGTTCTTCTGAAATTACCATACACTGCTTTTAGGTGGACTTCTTATGGGAGATGTTTCTCTGCAGTATGCTTTAAAAAGTGTCTATAAGACAGAACAAGGAGATATTTCAGGGGGTGGGTACATTGGAGCAGTAAAATGGATCAGTGAACACAGAGCATTTCTGGTTTACAGATAAGAAACAGTATATTATGACAATAGTAGAACAATCTGACAGTAAAAAGTCTATCTCAGCAATTATCATAACACAGATATTAATTATAATAAATAGTCCATTGTAAACGTAGATATGGATCTGGTGAGCATCTGTTCTTCTGAAATTACCATAGACTGCTTTTAGGTGGACTTCTTATGGGAGATGTTTCTCTGCAGTATGCTCTAAAAAGTGTCTATAAGACAGAACAAGGAGATATTTCAGGGGGGGTGGGTAATTTGGAGCAGTAAAATGGATCAGTGAACACAGAGGATTTCTGGTTTACAGATAAGAAACAGTATATTATGACAATAGTAGAACAATCTGACAGTAAAAAGTCTATCTCAGCAATTATCATAACACAGATATTAATTATAATAAATAGTCCTTTGTAAACGTAGATATGGATCTGGTGAGCATCTGTTCTTCTGAAATTACCATACACTGCTTTTAGGTGGACTTCTTATGGGAGATGTTTCTCTGCAGTATGCTTTAAAAAGTGTCTATAAGACAGAACAAGGAGATATTTCAGGGGGTGGGTACATTGGAGCAGTAAAATGGATCAGTAAACACAGAGCATTTCTGGTTTACAGATAAGAAACAGTATATTATGACAATAGTAGAACAATCTGACAGTAAAAAGTCTATCTCAGCAATTATCATAACACAGATATTAATTATAATAAATAGTCCTTTGTAAACGTAGATATGGATCTGGTGAGCATCTGTTCTTCTGAAATTACCTTAGACTGCTTTTAGGTGGACTTCTTATGGGAGATGTTTCTCTGCAGTATGCTTTCAAAAGTGTCTATAAGACAGAACAAGGAGAAATTTCAGGGGGGTGGGTACATTGGAGCAGTAAAATGGATCAGTGAACACAGAGCATTTCTGGTTTACAGATAAGAAACAGTATATTATGACAATAGTAGAACAATCTGACAGTAAAAAGTCTATCTCAGCAATTATCATAACACAGATATTAATTATAATAAATAGTCCATTGTAAACGTAGATATGGATCTGGTGAGCATCTGTTCTTCTGAAATTACCTTAGACTGCTTTTAGGTGGACTTCTTATGGGAGATGTTTCTCTGCAGTATGCTTTAAAAAGTGTCTTAGACTGCTTTTAGGTGGACTTCTTATGGGAAATGTTTCTCTGCAGTATGCTCTAAAAAGTGTCTATAAGACAGAACAAGGAGATATTTCAGGGGGGTGGGTAATTTGGAGCAGTAAAATGGATCAGTGAACACAGAGGATTTCTGGTTTACAGATAAGAAACAGTATATTATGACAATAGTAGAACAATCTGACAGTAAAAAGTCTATCTCAGCAATTATCATAAACACAGATATTAATTATAATAAATAGTCCTTTGTAAACGTAGATATGGATCTGGTGAGCATCTGTTCTTCTGAAATTACCATACACTGCTTTTAGGTGGACTTCTTATGGGAGATGTTTCTCTGCAGTATGCTTTAAAAAGTGTCTATAAGACAGAACAAGGAGATATTTCAGGGGGTGGGTACATTGGAGCAGTAAAATGGATCAGTGAACACAGAGCATTTCTGGTTTACAGATAAGAAACAGTATATTATGACAATAGTAGAACAATCTGACAGTAAAAAGTCTATCTCAGCAATTATCATAACACAGATATTAATTATAATAAATAGTCCATTGTAAACGTAGATATGGATCTGGTGAGCATCTGTTCTTCTGAAATTACCATAGACTGCTTTTAGGTGGACTTCTTATGGGAGATGTTTCTCTGCAGTATGCTCTAAAAAGTGTCTATAAGACAGAACAAGGAGATATTTCAGGGGGGTGGGTAATTTGGAGCAGTAAAATGGATCAGTGAACACAGAGGATTTCTGGTTTACAGATAAGAAACAGTATATTATGACAATAGTAGAACAATCTGACAGTAAAAAGTCTATCTCAGCAATTATCATAACACAGATATTAATTATAATAAATAGTCCTTTGTAAACGTAGATATGGATCTGGTGAGCATCTGTTCTTCTGAAATTACCATAGACTGCTTTTAGGTGGACTTCTTATGGGAGATGTTTCTCTGCAGTATGCTTTAAAAAGTGTCTATAAGACAGAACAAGGAGATATTTCAGGGGGTGGGTACATTGGAGCAGTAAAATGGATCAGTAAACACAGAGCATTTCTGGTTTACAGATAAGAAACAGTATATTATGACAATAGTAGAACAATCTGACAGTAAAAAGTCTATCTCAGCAATTATCATAACACAGATATTAATTATAATAAATAGTCCTTTGTAAACGTAGATATGGATCTGGTGAGCATCTGTTCTTCTGAAATTACCTTAGACTGCTTTTAGGTGGACTTCTTATGGGAGATGTTTCTCTGCAGTATGCTTTCAAAAGTGTCTATAAGACAGAACAAGGAGAAATTTCAGGGGGGTGGGTACATTGGAGCAGTAAAATGGATCAGTGAACACAGAGCATTTCTGGTTTACAGATAAGAAACAGTATATTATGACAATAGTAGAACAATCTGACAGTAAAAAGTCTATCTCAGCAATTATCATAACACAGATATTAATTATAATAAATAGTCCATTGTAAACGTAGATATGGATCTGGTGAGCATCTGTTCTTCTGAAATTACCTTAGACTGCTTTTAGGTGGACTTCTTATGGGAGATGTTTCTCTGCAGTATGCTTTAAAAAGTGTCTTAGACTGCTTTTAGGTGGACTTCTTATGGGAGATGTTTCTCTGCAGTATGCTCTAAAAAGTGTCTATAAGACAGAACAAGGAGATATTTCAGGGGGGTGGGTAATTTGGAGCAGTAAAATGGATCAGTGAACACAGAGGATTTCTGGTTTACAGATAAGAAACAGTATATTATGACAATAGTAGAACAATCTGACAGTAAAAAGTCTATCTCAGCAATTATCATAAACACAGATATTAATTATAATAAATAGTCCTTTGTAAACGTAGATATGGATCTGGTGAGCATCTGTTCTTCTGAAATTATCTTAGACTGCTTTTAGGTGGACTTCTTATGGGAGATGTTTCTCTGCAGTATGCTTTTAAAAGTGTCTTAGACTGCTTTTAGGTGGACTTCTTATGGGAGATGTTTCTCTGCAGTATGCTTTAAAAAGTGTCTTAGACTTCTTTTAGGTGGACTTCTTATGGGAGATGTTTCTCTGCAGTATGCTTTAAAAAGTGTCTTAGACTGCTTTTAGGTGGACTTCTTATGGGAGATGTTTCTCTGCAGTATGCTTTTAAAAGTGTCTTAGACTGTTTTTAGGTGGACTTCTTATGGGAAATGTTTCTCTGCCATATGCTTTAAAAAGTGTCTTAGACTGCTTTTAGGTGGACTTCTTATGGGAGATGTTTCTCTGCAGTATGCTTTAAAAAGTGTCTTAGACTGCTTTTAGGTGGACTTCTTATGGGAGATGTTTCTCTGCAGTATGCTTTTAAAAGTGTCTTAGATTGCTTTTAGGTGGACTTCTTATGGGAGATGTTTCTCTGCAGTATGCTTTAAAAAATGTCTTAGACTGCTTTTAGGTGGACTTCTTATGGGAGATGTTTCTCTGCAGTATGCTTTAAAAAGTGTCTAAGACTGCTTTTAGGTGGACTTCTTATGGGAGATGTTTCTCTGCAGTATGCTTTAAAAAGTGTCTTAGACTTCTTTTAGGTGGACTTCTTATGGGAGATGTTTCTCTGCAGTATGCTTTAAAAAGTGTCTTAGACTGCTTTTAGGTGGACTTCTTATGGGAGATGTTTCTCTGCAGTATGCTTTAAAAAGTGTCTTAGACTGCATTTAGGTGGACTTCTTATGGGAGATGTTTCTCTGCAGTCTGCTTTAAAAAGTGTCTTAGACTGCTTTTAGGTGGACTTCTTATGGGAGATGTTTCTCTGCAGTATGCTTTAAAAAGTGTCTTAGACTGCTTTTAGGTGGACTTCTTATGGGAGATGTTTCTCTGCAGTATGCTTTAAAAAGTGTCTTAGACTGCTTTTAGGTGGACTTCTTATGGGAGATGTTTCTCTGCAGTATGCTTTTAAAAGTGTCTTAGATTGCTTTTAGGTGGACTTCTTATGGGAGATGTTTTTCTGCAGTATGCTTTAAAAAGTGTCTTAGACTGCTTTTAGGTGGACTTCTTATGGGAGATGTTTCTCTGCAGTATGCTTTAAAAAGTGTCTTAGACTGCTTTTAGGTGGACTTCTTATGGGAGATGTTTCTCTGCACTATGCTTTAAAAAGTGTCTTAGACTGCTTTTAGGTGGACTTCTTATGGGAGATATTTCTCTGCAGTATGCTTTAAAAAGTGTCTTAGACTGCTTTTAGGTGGACTTCTTATGGGAGATGTTTCTCTGCAGTATGCTTTAAAAAGTGTCTATAAGACAGAACAAGGAGATATTTCAGGGGGGTGGGTACATTGGAGCAGTAAAATGGATCAGTGAACACAGAGCATTTCTGGTTTACAGATAAGAAACAGTATATTATGACAATAGTAGAACAATCTGACAGTAAAAAGTCTATCTCAGCAATTATCATAACACAGATATTAATTATAATAAATAGTCCTTTGTAAATGTAGATATGGACAGGTGAGCATCTGTTCTTCTGAAATTACCTTAGACTGCTTTTAGGTGGACTTCTTATGGGAGATGTTTCTCTGCAGTATGCTTTAAAAAGTGTCTTAGACTGTTTTTAGGTGGACTTCTTATGGGAGATGTTTCTCTGCAGTATGCTTTAAAAAGTGTCTTAGACTGCTTTTAGGTGGACTTCTTATGGGAGATGTTTCTCTGCAGTATGCTTTAAAAAGTGTCTTAGACTGCTTTTAGGTGGACTTCTTATGAGAGATGTTTCTCTGCAGTATGCTTTTAAAAGTGTCTTAGACTGCTTTTAGGTGGACTTCTTATGGGAGATGTTTCTCTACAGTATGCTTTAAAAAGTGTCTATAAGACAGAACAAGGAGATATTTCAGGGGGTGGGTACATTTGAGCAGTAAAATGGATCAGTGAACACAGAGCTTTTCTGGTTTACAGATAAGAAACAGTATATTATGACAATAGTAGAACAATCTGACAGTAAAAAGTCTATCTCAGCAATTATCATAACACAGATATTAATTATAATAAATAGTCCTTTGTAAACGTAGATATGGATCTGGTGAGCATCTGTTCTTCTGAAATTACCATAGACTGCTTTTAGGTGGACTTCTTATGGGAGATGTTTCTCTGCAGTATGCTTTAAAAAGTGTCTTAGACTGTTCTTAGGTGGACTTCTTATGGGAAATGTTTCTCTGCCATATGCTTTAAAAAGTGTCTTAGACTGCTTTTAGGTGGACTTCTTATGGGAGATGTTTCTCTGCAGTATGCTTTAAAAAGTGTCTTAGACTGCTTTTAGGTGGACTTCTTATGGGAGATGTTTCTCTGCAGTATGCTTTTAAAAGTGTCTTAGATTGCTTTTAGGTGGACTTCTTATGGGAGATGTTTCTCTGCAGTATGCTTTAAAAAATGTCTTAGACTGCTTTTAGGTGGACTTCTTATGGGAGATGTTTCTCTGCAGTATGCTTTAAAAAGTGTCTAAGACTTCTTTTAGGTGGACTTCTTATGGGAGATGTTTCTCTGCAGTATGCTTTAAAAAGTGTCTTAGACTGCTTTTAGGTTGACTTCTTATGGGAGATATTTCTCTGCAGTATGCTTTAAAAAGTGTCTTAGACTGCTTTTAGGTGGACTTCT
Source organism: Discoglossus pictus (assembly GCA_027410445.1). Taxonomy (NCBI): domain Eukaryota; kingdom Metazoa; phylum Chordata; class Amphibia; order Anura; family Alytidae; genus Discoglossus; species Discoglossus pictus. The sequence continues at coordinate 302,049,089 of CM050164.1, read as the reverse complement.
TATGGGAGATGTTTCTCTGCAGTATGCTTTTAAAAGTGTCTTAGACTGCTTTTAGGTGGACTTCTTATGGGAGATGTTTCTCTGCAGTATGCTTTTAAAAGTGTCTTAGATTGCTTTTAGGTGGACTTCTTATGGGAGATGTTTTTCTGCAGTATGCTTTAAAAAGTGTCTTAGACTGCTTTTAGGTGGACTTCTTATGGGAGATGTTTCTCTGCAGTATGCTTTAAAGAGTGTCTTAGACTGCTTTTTGGTGGACTTCTTATGGGAGAGGTTTTTCTGCAGTATGCTTTAAAAAGTGTCTTAGACTGCTTTTAGGTGGACTTCTTATGGGAGATGTTTCTCTGCAGTATGCTTTAAAGAGTGTCTTAGACTGCTTTTAGGTGGACTTCTTATGGGAGATGTTTCTCTGCAGTATGCTTTAAAAAGTGTCTTAGACTGCTTTTAGGTGGACTTCTTATGGGAGATGTTACTCTGCAATATGCTTTTAAAAGTGTCTTAGACTGCTTTTAGGTGGACTTCTTATGGGAGATGTTTCTCTGCAGTATGCTTTAAAAAGTGTCTTAGACTGCTTTTAGGTGGACTTCTTATGGGATATGTTTCTCTACAGTATGCTTTAAAAAGTGTCTTAGACTGCTTTTAGGTGGACTTCTTATGGGAGATGTTTCTCTGCAGTATGCTTTAAAAAGTGTCTATAAGACAGAACAAGGACATATTTCAGGGGGATGGGTACATTGGAGCAGTAAAATGGATCAGTGAACACAGAGCATTTCTGGTTTACAGATAAGAAACAGTATATTATGACAATAGTAGAACAATCTGACAGTAAAAAGTCTATCTCAGCAATTATCATAACACAGATATTAATTATAATAAATAGTCCTTTGTAAACGTAGATATGGATCTGGTGAGCATCTGTTCTTCTGAAATTACCATACACTGCTTTTAGGTGGACTTCTTATGGGAGATGTTTCTCTGCAGTATGCTTTAAAAAGTGTCTATAAGACAGAACAAGGAGATATTTCAGGGGGTGGGTACATTGGAGCAGTAAAATGGATCAGTGAACACAGAGCATTTCTGGTTTACAGATAAGAAACAGTATATTATGACAATAGTAGAACAATCTGACAGTAAAAAGTCTATCTCAGCAATTATCATAACACAGATATTAATTATAATAAATAGCCATTGTAAACGTAGATATGGATCTGGTGAGCATCTGTTCTTCTGAAATTACCATAGACTGCTTTTAGGTGGACTTCTTATGGGAGATGTTTCTCTGCAGTATGCTCTAAAAAGTGTCTATAAGACAGAACAAGGAGATATTTCAGGGGGGTGGGTAATTTGGAGCAGTAAAATGGATCAGTGAACACAGAGGATTTCTGGTTTACAGATAAGAAACAGTATATTATGACAATAGTAGAACAATCTGACAGTAAAAAGTCTATCTCAGCAATTATCATAACACAGATATTAATTATAATAAATAGTCCTTTGTAAACGTAGATATGGATCTGGTGAGCATCTGTTCTTCTGAAATTACCATAGACTGCTTTTAGGTGGACTTCTTATGGGAGATGTTTCTCTGCAGTATGCTTTAAAAAGTGTCTATAAGACAGAACAAGGAGATATTTCAGGGGGTGGGTACATTGGAGCAGTAAAATGGATCAGTAAACACAGAGCATTTCTGGTTTACAGATAAGAAACAGTATATTATGACAATAGTAGAACAATCTGACAGTAAAAAGTCTATCTCAGCAATTATCATAACACAGATATTAATTATAATAAATAGTCCTTTGTAAACGTAGATATGGATCTGGTGAGCATCTGTTCTTCTGAAATTACCTTAGACTGCTTTTAGGTGGACTTCTTATGGGAGATGTTTCTCTGCAGTATGCTTTCAAAAGTGTCTATAAGACAGAACAAGGAGAAATTTCAGGGGGGTGGGTACATTGGAGCAGTAAAATGGATCAGTGAACACAGAGCATTTCTGGTTTACAGATAAGAAACAGTATATTATGACAATAGTAGAACAATCTGACAGTAAAAAGTCTATCTCAGCAATTATCATAACACAGATATTAATTATAATAAATAGTCCATTGTAAACGTAGATATGGATCTGGTGAGCATCTGTTCTTCTGAAATTACCTTAGACTGCTTTTAGGTGGACTTCTTATGGGAGATGTTTCTCTGCAGTATGCTTTAAAAAGTGTCTTAGACTGCTTTTAGGTGGACTTCTTATGGGAGATGTTTCTCTGCAGTATGCTCTAAAAAGTGTCTATAAGACAGAACAAGGAGATATTTCAGGGGGGTGGGTAATTTGGAGCAGTAAAATGGATCAGTGAACACAGAGGATTTCTGATTTACAGATAAGAAACAGTATATTATGACAATAGTAGAACAATCTGACAGTAAAAAGTCTATCTCAGCAATTATTATAAACACAGATATTAATTATAATAAATAGTCCTTTGTAAACGTAGATATGGATCTGGTGAGCATCTGTTCTTCTGAAATTATCTTAGACTGCTTTTAGGTGGACTTCTTATGGGAGATGTTTCTCTGCAGTATGCTTTTAAAAGTGTCTTAGACTGCTTTTAGGTGGACTTCTTATGGGAGATGTTTCTCTGCAGTATGCTTTAAAAAGTGTCTTAGACTGCTTTTAGGTGGACTTCTTATGGGAGATGTTTCTCTGCAGTATGCTTTAAAAAGTGTCTTAGACTGCTTTTAGGTGGACTTCTTATGGGAGATGTTTCTCTGCAGTATGCTTTTAAAAGTGTCTTAGACTGTTTTTAGGTGGACTTCTTATGGGAAATGTTTCTCTGCCATATGCTTTAAAAAGTGTCTTAGACTGCTTTTAGGTGGACTTCTTATGGGAGATGTTTCTCTGCAGTATGCTTTAAAAAGTGTCTTAGACTGCTTTTAGGTGGACTTCTTATGGGAGATGTTTCTCTGCAGTATGCTTTTAAAAGTGTCTTAGATTGCTTTTAGGTGGACTTCTTATGGGAGATGTTTCTCTGCAGTATGCTTTAAAAAATGTCTTAGACTGCTTTTAGGTGGACTTCTTATGGGAGATGTTTCTCTGCAGTATGCTTTAAAAAGTGTCTAAGACTGCTTTTAGGTGGACTTCTTATGGGAGATGTTTCTCTGCAGTATGCTTTAAAAAGTGTCTTAGACTGCTTTTAGGTGGACTTCTTATGGGAGATATTTCTCTGCAGTATGCTTTAAAAAGTGTCTTAGACTGCTTTTAGGTGGACTTCTTATGGGAGATGTTTCTCTGCAGTATGCTTTTAAAAGTGTCTTAGACTGCTTTTAGGTGGACTTCTTATGGGAGATGTTTCTCTGCAGTATGCTTTTAAAAGTGTCTTAGATTGCTTTTAGGTGGACTTCTTATGGGAGATGTTTCTCTGCAGTATGCTTTAAAAAGTGTCTTAGACTGTTCTTAGGTGGACTTCTTATGGGAAATGTTTCTCTGCCATATGCTTTAAAAAGTGTCTTAGACTGCTTTTAGGTGGACTTCTTATGGGAGATGTTTCTCTGCAGTATGCTTTAAAAAGTGTCTTAGACTGCTTTTAGGTGGACTTCTTATGGGAGATGTTTCTCTGCAGTATGCTTTTAAAAGTGTCTTAGATTGCTTTTAGGTGGACTTCTTATGGGAGATGTTTCTCTGCAGTATGCTTTAAAAAATGTCTTAGACTGCTTTTAGGTGGACTTCTTATGGGAGATGTTTCTCTGCAGTATGCTTTAAAAAGTGTCTAAGACTGCTTTTAGGTGGACTTCTTATGGGAGATGTTTCTCTGCAGTATGCTTTAAAAAGTGTCTTAGACTGCTTTTAGGTGGACTTCTTATGGGAGATATTTCTCTGCAGTATGCTTTAAAAAGTGTCTTAGACTGCTTTTAGGTGGACTTCTTATGGGAGATGTTTCTCTGCAGTATGCTTTTAAAAGTGTCTTAGACTGCTTTTAGGTGGACTTCTTATGGGAGATGTTTCTCTGCAGTATGCTTTTAAAAGTGTCTTAGATTGCTTTTAGGTGGACTTCTTATGGGAGATGTTTTTCTGCAGTATGCTTTTAAAAGTGTCTTAGACTGCTTTTAGGTGGACTTCTTATGGGAGATGTTTCTCTGCAGTATGCTTTAAAGAGTGTCTTAGACTGCTTTTTGGTGGACTTCTTATGGGAGAGGTTTTTCTGCAGTATGCTTTAAAAAGTGTCTTAGACTGCTTTTAGGTGGACTTCTTATGGGAGATGTTTCTCTGCAGTATGCTTTAAAGAGTGTCTTAGACTGCTTTTAGGTGGACTTCTTATGGGAGATGTTTCTCTGCAGTATGCTTTAAAAAGTGTCTTAGACTGCTTTTAGGTGGACTTCTTATGGGAGATGTTTCTCTGCAGTATGCTTTTAAAAGTGTCTTAGACTGTTTTTAGGTGGACTTCTTATGGGAAATGTTTCTCTGCCATATGCTTTAAAAAGTGTCTTAGACTGCTTTTAGGTGGACTTCTTATGGGAGATGTTTCTCTGCAGTATGCTTTTAAAAGTGTCTTAGATTGCTTTTAGGTGGACTTCTTATGGGAGATGTTTCTCTGCAGTATGCTTTAAAGAGTGTCTTAGACTGCTTTTAGGTGGACTTCTTATGGGAGATGTTTCTCTGCAGTATGCTTTAAAAAGTGTCTTAGACTGCTTTTAGGTGGACTTCTTATGGGAGATGTTTCTCTGCGGTATGCTTTAAAAAGTGTCTTAGACTGTTCTTAGGTGGACTTCTTATGGGAAATGTTTCTCTGCCATATGCTTTAAAAAGTGTCTTAGACTGCTTTTAGGTGGACTTCTTATGGGAGATGTTTCTCTGCAGTATGCTTTAAAAAGTGTCTTAGACTGCTTTTAGGTGGACTTCTTATGGGAGATGTTTCTCTGCAGTATGCTTTTAAAAGTGTCTTAGATTGCTTTTAGGTGGACTTCTTATGGGAGATGTTTCTCTGCAGTATGCTTTAAAAAATGTCTTAGACTGCTTTTAGGTGGACTTCTTATGGGAGATGTTTCTCTGCAGTATGCTTTAAAAAGTGTCTAAGACTGCTTTTAGGTGGACTTCTTATGGGAGATGTTTCTCTGCAGTATGCTTTAAAAAGTGTCTTAGACTGCTTTTAGGTGGACTTCTTATGGGAGATATTTCTCTGCAGTATGCTTTAAAAAGTGTCTTAGACTGCTTTTAGGTGGACTTCTTATGGGAGATGTTTCTCTGCAGTATGCTTTAAAAAGTGTCTTAGACTGCTTTTAGGTGGACTTCTTATGGGAGATGTTTCTCTGCAGTATGCTTTTAAAAGTGTCTTAGATTGCTTTTAGGTGGACTTCTTATGGGAGATGTTTTTCTGCAGTATGCTTTTAAAAGTGTCTTAGACTGCTTTTAGGTGGACTTCTTATGGGAGATGTTTCTCTGCAGTATGCTTTAAAGAGTGTCTTAGACTGCTTTTTGGTGGACTTCTTATGGGAGATGTTTATCTGCAGTATGCTTTAAAAAGTGTCTTAGACTGCTTTTAGGTGGACTTCTTATGGGAGATGTTTCTCTGCAGTATGCTTTAAAGAGTGTCTTAGACTGCTTTTAGGTGGACTTCTTATGGGAGATGTTTCTCTGCAGTATGCTTTAAAAAGTGTCTTAGACTGCTTTTAGGTGGACTTCTTATGGGAGATGTTACTCTGCAATATGCTTTTAAAAGTGTCTTAGACTGCTTTTAGGTGGACTTCTTATGGGAGATGTTTCTCTGCAGTATGCTTTAAAAAGTGTCTTAGACTGCTTTTAGGTGGACTTCTTATGGGATATGTTTCTCTACAGTATGCTTTAAAAAGTGTCTTAGACTGCTTTTAGGTGGACTTCTTATGGGAGATGTTTCTCTGCAGTATGCTTTAAAAAGTGTCTATAAGACAGAACAAGGACATATTTCAGGGGGATGGGTACATTGGAGCAGTAAAATGGATCAGTGAACACAGAGCATTTCTGGTTTACAGATAAGAAACAGTATATTATGACAATAGTAGAACAATCTGACAGTAAAAAGTCTATCTCAGCAATTATCATAACACAGATATTAATTATAATAAATAGTCCTTTGTAAACGTAGATATGGATCTGGTGAGCATCTGTTCTTCTGAAATTACCATACACTGCTTTTAGGTGGACTTCTTATGGGAGATGTTTCTCTGCAGTATGCTTTAAAAAGTGTCTATAAGACAGAACAAGGAGATATTTCAGGGGGTGGGTACATTGGAGCAGTAAAATGGATCAGTGAACACAGAGCATTTCTGGTTTACAGATAAGAAACAGTATATTATGACAATAGTAGAACAATCTGACAGTAAAAAGTCTATCTCAGCAATTATCATAACACAGATATTAATTATAATAAATAGTCCATTGTAAACGTAGATATGGATCTGGTGAGCATCTGTTCTTCTGAAATTACCTTAGACTGCTTTTAGGTGGACTTCTTATGGGAGATGTTTCTCTGCAGTATGCTCTAAAAAGTGTCTATAAGACAGAACAAGGAGATATTTCAGGGGGGTGGGTAATTTGGAGCAGTAAAATGGATCAGTGAACACAGAGGATTTCTGGTTTACAGATAAGAAACAGTATATTATGACAATAGTAGAACAATCTGACAGTAAAAAGTCTATCTCAGCAATTATCATAACACAGATATTAATTATAATAAATAGTCCTTTGTAAACGTAGATATGGATCTGGTGAGCATCTGTTCTTCTGAAATTACCATAGACTGCTTTTAGGTGGACTTCTTATGGGAGATGTTTCTCTGCAGTATGCTTTAAAAAGTGTCTTAGACTGTTCTTAGGTGGACTTCTTATGGGAAATGTTTCTCTGCCATATTCTTTAAAAAGTGTCTTAGACTGCTTTTAGGTGGACTTCTTATGGGAGATGTTTCTCTGCAGTATGCTTTAAAAAGTGTCTTAGACTGCTTTTAGGTGGACTTCTTATGGGAGATGTTTCTCTGCAGTATGCTTTTAAAAGTGTCTTAGATTGCTTTTAGGTGGACTTCTTATGGGAGATGTTTCTCTGCAGTATGCTTTAAAAAATGTCTTAGACTGCTTTTAGGTGGACTTCTTATGGGAGATGTTTCTCTGCAGTATGCTTTAAAAAGTGTCTAAGACTGCTTTTAGGTGGACTTCTTATGGGAGATGTTTCTCTGCAGTATGCTTTAAAAAGTGTCTTAGACTGCTTTTAGGTGGACTTCTTATGGGAGATATTTCTCTGCAGTATGCTTTAAAAGGTGTCTTAGACTGCTTTTAGGTGGACTTCTTATGGGAGATGTTTCTCTGCAGTATGCTTTTAAAAGTGTCTTAGACTGCTTTTAGGTGGACTTCTTATGGGAGATGTTTCTCTGCAGTATGCTTTTAAAAGTGTCTTAGATTGCTTTTAGGTGGACTTCTTATGGGAGATGTTTTTCTGCAGTATGCTTTTAAAAGTGTCTTAGACTGCTTTTAGGTGGACTTCTTATGGGAGATGTTTCTCTGCAGTATGCTTTAAAGAGTGTCTTAGACTGCTTTTTGGTGGACTTCTTATGGGAGAGGTTTTTCTGCAGTATGCTTTAAAAAGTGTCTTAGACTGCTTTTAGGTGGACTTCTTATGGGAGATGTTTCTCTGCAGTATGCTTTAAAGAGTGTCTTAGACTGCTTTTAGGTGGACTTCTTATGGGAGATGTTTCTCTGCAGTATGCTTTAAAAAGTGTCTTAGACTGCTTTTAGGTGGACTTCTTATGGGAGATGTTACTCTGCAGTATGCTTTTAAAAGTGTCTTAGACTGCTTTTAGGTGGACTTCTTATGGGAGATGTTTCTCTGCAGTATGCTTTAAAAAGTGTCTTAGACTGCTTTTAGGTGGACTTCTTATGGGATATGTTTCTCTACAGTATGCTTTAAAAAGTGTCTTAGACTGCTTTTAGGTGGACTTCTTATGGGAGATGTTTCTCTGCAGTATGCTTTAAAAAGTGTCTATAAGACAGAACAAGGACATATTTCAGGGGGATGGGTACATTGGAGCAGTAAAATGGATCAGTGAACACAGAGCATTTCTGGTTTACAGATAAGAAACAGTATATTATGACAATAGTAGAACAATCTGACAGTAAAAAGTCTATCTCAGCAATTATCATAACACAGATATTAATTATAATAAATAGTCCTTTGTAAACGTAGATATGGATCTGGTGAGCATCTGTTCTTCTGAAATTACCATACACTGCTTTTAGGTGGACTTCTTATGGGAGATGTTTCTCTGCAGTATGCTTTAAAAAGTGTCTATAAGACAGAACAAGGAGATATTTCAGGGGGTGGGTACATTGGAGCAGTAAAATGGATCAGTGAACACAGAGCATTTCTGGTTTACAGATAAGAAACAGTATATTATGACAATAGTAGAACAATCTGACAGTAAAAAGTCTATCTCAGCAATTATCATAACACAGATATTAATTATAATAAATAGTCCATTGTAAACGTAGATATGGATCTGGTGAGCATCTGTTCTTCTGAAATTACCTTAGACTGCTTTTAGGTGGACTTCTTATGGGAGATGTTTCTCTGCAGTATGCTTTAAAAAGTGTCTTAGACTGCTTTTAGGTGGACTTCTTATGGGAGATGTTTCTCTGCAGTATGCTCTAAAAAGTGTCTATAAGACAGAACAAGGAGATATTTCAGGGGGGTGGGTAATTTGGAGCAGTAAAATGGATCAGTGAACACAGAGGATTTCTGATTTACAGATAAGAAACAGTATATTATGACAATAGTAGAACAATCTGACAGTAAAAAGTCTATCTCAGCAATTATTATAAACACAGATATTAATTATAATAAATAGTCCTTTGTAAACGTAGATATGGATCTGGTGAGCATCTGTTCTTCTGAAATTATCTTAGACTGCTTTTAGGTGGACTTCTTATGGGAGATGTTTCTCTGCAGTATGCTTTTAAAAGTGTCTTAGACTGCTTTTAGGTGGACTTCTTATGGGAGATGTTTCTCTGCAGTATGCTTTAAAAAGTGTCTTAGACTTCTTTTAGGTGGACTTCTTATGGGAGATGTTTCTCTGCAGTATGCTTTAAAAAGTGTCTTAGACTGCTTTTAGGTGGACTTCTTATGGGAGATGTTTCTCTGCAGTATGCTTTTAAAAGTGTCTTAGACTGTTTTTAGGTGGACTTCTTATGGGAAATGTTTCTCTGCCATATGCTTTAAAAAGTGTCTTAGACTGCTTTTAGGTGGACTTCTTATGGGAGATGTTTCTCTGCAGTATGCTTTAAAAAGTGTCTTAGACTGCTTTTAGGTGGACTTCTTATGGGAGATGTTTCTCTGCAGTATGCTTTTAAAAGTGTCTTAGATTGCTTTTAGGTGGACTTCTTATGGGAGATGTTTCTCTGCAGTATGCTTTAAAAAATGTCTTAGACTGCTTTTAGGTGGACTTCTTATGGGAGATGTTTCTCTGCAGTATGCTTTAAAAAGTGTCTAAGACTGCTTTTAGGTGGACTTCTTATGGGAGATGTTTCTCTGCAGTATGCTTTAAAAAGTGTCTTAGACTGCTTTTAGGTGGACTTCTTATGGGAGATATTTCTCTGCAGTATGCTTTAAAAAGTGTCTTAGACTGCTTTTAGGTGGACTTCTTATGGGAGATGTTTCTCTGCAGTATGCTTTAAAAAGTGTCTTAGACTGCTTTTAGGTGGACTTCTTATGGGAGATGTTTCTCTGCAGTATGCTTTTAAAAGTGTCTTAGATTGCTTTTAGGTGGACTTCTTATGGGAGATGTTTTTCTGCAGTATGCTTTTAAAAGTGTCTTAGACTGCTTTTAGGTGGACTTCTTATGGGAGATGTTTCTCTGCAGTATGCTTTAAAGAGTGTCTTAGACTGCTTTTTGGTGGACTTCTTATGGGAGATGTTTTTCTGCAGTATGCTTTAAAAAGTGTCTTAGACTGCTTTTAGGTGGACTTCTTATGGGAGATGTTTCTCTGCAGTATGCTTTAAAGAGTGTCTTAGACTGCTTTTAGGTGGACTTCTTATGGGAGATGTTTCTCTGCAGTATGCTTTAAAAAGTGTCTTAGACTGCTTTTAGGTGGACTTCTTATGGGAGATGTTACTCTGCAATATGCTTTTAAAAGTGTCTTAGACTGCTTTTAGGTGGACTTCTTATGGGAGATGTTTCTCTGCAGTATGCTTTAAAAAGTGTCTTAGACTGCTTTTAGGTGGACTTCTTATGGGATATGTTTCTCTACAGTATGCTTTAAAAAGTGTCTTAGACTGCTTTTAGGTGGACTTCTTATGGGAGATGTTTCTCTGCAGTATGCTTTAAAAAGTGTCTATAAGACAGAACAAGGACATATTTCAGGGGGATGGGTACATTGGAGCAGTAAAATGGATCAGTGAACACAGAGCATTTCTGGTTTACAGATAAGAAACAGTATATTATGACAATAGTAGAACAATCTGACAGTAAAAAGTCTATCTCAGCAATTATCATAACACAGATATTAATTATAATAAATAGTCCTTTGTAAACGTAGATATGGATCTGGTGAGCATCTGTTCTTCTGAAATTACCATACACTGCTTTTAGGTGGACTTCTTATGGGAGATGTTTCTCTGCAGTATGCTTTAAAAAGTGTCTATAAGACAGAACAAGGAGATATTTCAGGGGGTGGGTACATTGGAGCAGTAAAATGGATCAGTGAACACAGAGCATTTCTGGTTTACAGATAAGAAACAGTATATTATGACAATAGTAGAACAATCTGACAGTAAAAAGTCTATCTCAGCAATTATCATAACACAGATATTAATTATAATAAATAGTCCATTGTAAACGTAGATATGGATCTGGTGAGCATCTGTTCTTCTGAAATTACCATAGACTGCTTTTAGGTGGACTTCTTATGGGAGATGTTTCTCTGCAGTATGCTCTAAAAAGTGTCTATAAGACAGAACAAGGAGATATTTCAGGGGGGTGGGTAATTTGGAGCAGTAAAATGGATCAGTGAACACAGAGGATTTCTGGTTTACAGATAAGAAACAGTATATTATGACAATAGTAGAACAATCTGACAGTAAAAAGTCTATCTCAGCAATTATCATAACACAGATATTAATTATAATAAATAGTCCTTTGTAAACGTAGATATGGATCTGGTGAGCATCTGTTCTTCTGAAATTACCATAGACTGCTTTTAGGTGGACTTCTTATGGGAGATGTTTCTCTGCAGTATGCTTTAAAAAGTGTCTATAAGACAGAACAAGGAGATATTTCAGGGGGTGGGTACATTGGAGCAGTAAAATGGATCAGTAAACACAGAGCATTTCTGGTTTACAGATAAGAAACAGTATATTATGACAATAGTAGAACAATCTGACAGTAAAAAGTCTATCTCAGCAATTATCATAACACAGATATTAATTATAATAAATAGTCCTTTGTAAACGTAGATATGGATCTGGTGAGCATCTGTTCTTCTGAAATTACCTTAGACTGCTTTTAGGTGGACTTCTTATGGGAGATGTTTCTCTGCAGTATGCTTTCAAAAGTGTCTATAAGACAGAACAAGGAGAAATTTCAGGGGGTGGGTACATTGGAGCAGTAAAATGGATCAGTGAACACAGAGCATTTCTGGTTTACAGATAAGAAACAGTATATTATGACAATAGTAGAACAATCTGACAGTAAAAAGTCTATCTCAGCAATTATCATAACACAGATATTAATTATAATAAATAGTCCATTGTAAACGTAGATATGGATCTGGTGAGCATCTGTTCTTCTGAAATTACCTTAGACTGCTTTTAGGTGGACTTCTTATGGGAGATGTTTCTCTGCAGTATGCTTTAAAAAGTGTCTTAGACTGCTTTTAGGTGGACTTCTTATGGGAGATGTTTCTCTGCAGTATGCTCTAAAAAGTGTCTATAAGACAGAACAAGGAGATATTTCAGGGGGGTGGGTAATTTGGAGCAGTAAAATGGATCAGTGAACACAGAGGATTTCTGATTTACAGATAAGAAACAGTATATTATGACAATAGTAGAACAATCTGACAGTAAAAAGTCTATCTCAGCAATTATTATAAACACAGATATTAATTATAATAAATAGTCCTTTGTAAACGTAGATATGGATCTGGTGAGCATCTGTTCTTCTGAAATTATCTTAGACTGCTTTTAGGTGGACTTCTTATGGGAGATGTTTCTCTGCAGTATGCTTTTAAAAGTGTCTTAGACTGCTTTTAGGTGGACTTCTTATGGGAGATGTTTCTCTGCAGTATGCTTTAAAAAGTGTCTTAGACTTCTTTTAGGTGGACTTCTTATGGGAGATGTTTCTCTGCAGTATGCTTTAAAAAGTGTCTTAGACTGCTTTTAGGTGGACTTCTTATGGGAGATGTTTCTCTGCAGTATGCTTTTTAAAGTGTCTTAGACTGTTTTTAGGTGGACTTCTTATGGGAAATGTTTCTCTGCCATATGCTTTAAAAAGTGTCTTAGACTGCTTTTAGGTGGACTTCTTATGGGAGATGTTTCTCTGCAGTATGCTTTAAAAAGTGTCTTAGACTGCTTTTAGGTGGACTTCTTATGGGAGATGTTTCTCTGCAGTATGCTTTTAAAAGTGTCTTAGATTGCTTTTAGGTGGACTTCTTATGGGAGATGTTTCTCTGCAGTATGCTTTAAAAAATGTCTTAGACTGCTTTTAGGTGGACTTCTTATGGGAGATGTTTCTCTGCAGTATGCTTTAAAAAGTGTCTAAGACTGCTTTTAGGTGGACTTCTTATGGGAGATGTTTCTCTGCAGTATGCTTTAAAAAGTGTCTTAGACTGCTTTTAGGTGGACTTCTTATGGGAGATATTTCTCTGCAGTATGCTTTAAAAAGTGTCTTAGACTGCTTTTAGGTGGACTTCTTATGGGAGATGTTTCTCTGCAGTATGCTTTTAAAAGTGTCTTAGACTGCTTTTAGGTGGACTTCTTATGGGAGATGTTTCTCTGCAGTATGCTTTTAAAAGTGTCTTAGATTGCTTTTAGGTGGACTTCTTATGGGAGATGTTTTTCTGCAGTATGCTTTTAAAAGTGTCTTAGACTGCTTTTAGGTGGACTTCTTATGGGAGATGTTTCTCTGCAGTATGCTTTAAAGAGTGTCTTAGACTGCTTTTTGGTGGACTTCTTATGGGAGAGGTTTCTCTGCAGTATGCTTTAAAAAGTGTCTTAGACTGCTTTTAGGTGGACTTCTTATGGGAGATGTTTCTCTGCAGTATGCTTTAAAGAGTGTCTTAGACTGCTTTTAGGTGGACTTCTTATGGGAGATGTTTCTCTGCAGTATGCTTTAAAAAGTGTCTTAGACTGCTTTTAGGTGGACTTCTTATGGGAGATGTTACTCTGCAATATGCTTTTAAAAGTGTCTTAGACTGCTTTTAGGTGGACTTCTTATGGGAGATGTTTCTCTGCAGTATGCTTTAAAGAGTGTCTTAGACTGCTTTTAGGTGGACTTCTTATGGGAGATGTTTCTCTGCAGTATGCTTTAAAAAGTGTCTTAGACTGCTTTTAGGTGGACTTCTTATGGGATATGTTTCTCTTCAGTATGCTTTAAAAAGTGTCTTAGACTGCTTTTAGGTGGACTTCTTATGGGAGATGTTTCTCTGCAGTATGCTTTAAAAAGTGTCTATAAGACAGAACAAGGACATATTTCAGGGGGATGGGTACATTGGAGCAGTAAAATGGATCAGTGAACACAGAGCATTTCTGGTTTACAGATAAGAAACAGTATATTATGACAATAGTAGAACAATCTGACAGTAAAAAGTCTATCTCAGCAATTATCATAACACAGATATTAATTATAATAAATAGTCCTTTGTAAACGTAGATATGGATCTGGTGAGCATCTGTTCTTCTGAAATTACCATACACTGCTTTTAGGTGGACTTCTTATGGGAGATGTTTCTCTGCAGTATGCTTTAAAAAGTGTCTATAAGACAGAACAAGGAGATATTTCAGGGGGTGGGTACATTGGAGCAGTAAAATGGATCAGTGAACACAGAGCATTTCTGGTTTACAGATAAGAAACAGTATATTATGACAATAGTAGAACAATCTGACAGTAAAAAGTCTATCTCAGCAATTATCATAACACAGATATTAATTATAATAAATAGTCCATTGTAAACGTAGATATGGATCTGGTAAGCATCTGTTCTTCTGAAATTACCATAGACTGCTTTTAGGTGGACTTCTTATGGGAGATGTTTCTCTGCAGTATGCTCTAAAAAGTGTCTATAAGACAGAACAAGGAGATATTTCAGGGGGGTGGGTAATTTGGAGCAGTAAAATGGATCAGTGAACACAGAGGATTTCTGGTTTACAGATAAGAAACAGTATATTATGACAATAGTAGAACAATCTGACAGTAAAAAGTCTATCTCAGCAATTATCATAACACAGATATTAATTATAATAAATAGTCCTTTGTAAACGTAGATATGGATCTGGTGAGCATCTGTTCTTCTGAAATTACCATAGACTGCTTTTAGGTGGACTTCTTATGGGAGATGTTTCTCTGCAGTATGCTTTAAAAAGTGTCTATAAGACAGAACAAGGAGATATTTCAGGGGGTGGGTACATTGGAGCAGTAAAATGGATCAGTAAACACAGAGCATTTCTGGTTTACAGATAAGAAACAGTATATTATGACAATAGTAGAACAATCTGACAGTAAAAAGTCTATCTCAGCAATTATCATAACACAGATATTAATTATAATAAATAGTCCTTTGTAAACGTAGATATGGATCTGGTGAGCATCTGTTCTTCTTAAATTACCTTAGACTGCTTTTAGGTGGACTTCTTATGGGAGATGTTTCTCTGCAGTATGCTTTCAAAAGTGTCTATAAGACAGAACAAGGAGATATTTCAGGGGGGTGGGTACATTGGAGCAGTAAAATGGATCAGTGAACACAGAGCATTTCTGGTTTACAGATAAGAAACAGTATATTATGACAATAGTAGAACAATCTGACAGTAAAAAGTCTATCTCAGCAATTATCATAAACACAGATATTAATTATAATAAATAGTCCTTTGTAAACGTAGATATGGATCTGGTGAGCATCTGTTCTTCTGAAATTATCTTAGACTGCTTTTAGGTGGACTTCTTATGGGAGATGTTTCTCTGCAGTATGCTTTTAAAAGTGTCTTAGACTGCTTTTAGGTGGACTTCTTATGGGAGATGTTTCTCTGCAGTATGCTTTAAAAAGTGTCTTAGACTTCTTTTAGGTGGACTTCTTATGGGAGATGTTTCTCTGCAGTATGCTTTAAAAAGTGTCTTAGACTGCTTTTAGGTGGACTTCTTATGGGAGATGTTTCTCTGCAGTATGCTCTAAAAAGTGTCTATAAGACAGAACAAGGAGATATTTCAGGGGGGTGGGTAATTTGGAGCAGTAAAATGGATCAGTGAACACAGAGGATTTCTGGTTTACAGATAAGAAACAGTATATTATGACAATAGTAGAACAATCTGACAGTAAAAAGTCTATCTCAGCAATTATCATAAACACAGATATTAATTATAATAAATAGTCCTTTGTAAACGTAGATATGGATCTGGTGAGCATCTGTTCTTCTGAAATTATCTTAGACTGCTTTTAGGTGGACTTCTTATGGGAGATGTTTCTCTGCAGTATGCTTTTAAAAGTGTCTTAGACTGCTTTTAGGTGGACTTCTTATGGGAGATGTTTCTCTGCAGTATGCTTTAAAAAGTGTCTTAGACTTCTTTTAGGTGGACTTCTTATGGGAGATGTTTCTCTGCAGTATGCTTTAAAAAGTGTCTTAGACTGCTTTTAGGTGGACTTCTTATGGGAGATGTTTCCCTGCAGTATGCTTTTAAAAGTGTCTTAGACTGCTTTTAGGTGGACTTCTTATGGGAGATGTTTCTCTGCAGTATGCTTTAAAAAGTGTCTTAGACTGCATTTAGGTGGACTTCTTATGGGAGATGTTTCTCTGCAGTATGCTTTAAAAAGTGTCTTAGACTGCTTTTAGGTGGACTTCTTATGGGAGATGTTTCTCTGCAGTATGCTTTAAAAAGTGTCTAAGACTGCTTTTAGGTGGACTTCTTATGGGAGATGTTTCTCTGCAGTATGCTTTAAAAAGTGTCTTAGACTGCTTTTAGGTGGACTTCTTATGGGAGATGTTTCTCTGCAGTATGCTTTTAAAAGTGTCTTAGATTGCTTTTAGGTGGACTTCTTATGGGAGATGTTTTTCTGCAGTATGCTTTAAAAAGTGTCTTAGACTGCTTTTAGGTGGACTTCTTATGGGAGATGTTTCTCTGCAGTATGCTTTAAAAAGTGTCTTAGACTGCTTTTAGGTGGACTTCTTATGGGAGATGTTTCTCTGCAGTATGCTTTAAAAAGTGTCTTAGACTGCTTTTAGGTGGACTTCTTATGGGAGATATTTCTCTGCAGTATGCTTTAAAAAGTGTCTTAGACTGCTTTTAGGTGGACTTCTTATGGGAGATGTTTCTCTGCAGTATGCTTTAAAAAGTGTCTATAAGACAGAACAAGGAGATATTTCAGGGGGGTGGGTACATTGGAGCAGTAAAATGGATCAGTGAACACAGAGCATTTCTGGTTTACAGACAAGAAACAGTATATTATGACAATAGTAGAACAATCTGACAGTAAAAAGTCTATCTCAGCAATTATCATAACACAGATATTAATTATAATAAATAGTCCTTTGTAAATGTAGATATGGACAGGTGAGCATCTGTTCTTCTGAAATTACCTTAGACTGCTTTTAGGTGGACTTCTTATGGGAGATGTTACTCTGCAATATGCTTTTAAAAGTGTCTTAGACTGCTTTTAGGTGGACTTCTTATGGGAGATGTTTCTCTGCAGTATGCTTTAAAGAGTGTCTTAGACTGCTTTTAGGTGGACTTCTTATGGGAGATGTTTCTCTGCAGTATGCTTTAAAAAGTGTCTTAGACTGCTTTTAGGTGGACTTCTTATGGGATATGTTTCTCTACAGTATGCTTTAAAAAGTGTCTTAGACTGCTTTTAGGTGGACTTCTTATGGGAGATGTTTCTCTGCAGTATGCTTTAAAAAGTGTCTATAAGACAGAACAAGGACATATTTCAGGGGGATGGGTACATTGGAGCAGTAAAATGGATCAGTGAACACAGAGCATTTCTGGTTTACAGATAAGAAACAGTATATTATGACAATAGTAGAACAATCTGACAGTAAAAAGTCTATCTCAGCAATTATCATAACACAGATATTAATTATAATAAATAGTCCTTTGTAAACGTAGATATGGATCTGGTGAGCATCTGTTCTTCTGAAATTACCATACACTGCTTTTAGGTGGACTTCTTATGGGAGATGTTTCTCTGCAGTATGCTTTAAAAAGTGTCTATAAGACAGAACAAGGAGATATTTCAGGGGGTGGGTACATTGGAGCAGTAAAATGGATCAGTGAACACAGAGCATTTCTGGTTTACAGATAAGAAACAGTATATTATGACAATAGTAGAACAATCTGACAGTAAAAAGTCTATCTCAGCAATTATCATAACACAGATATTAATTATAATAAATAGTCCATTGTAAACGTAGATATGGATCTGGTGAGCATCTGTTCTTCTGAAATTACCATAGACTGCTTTTAGGTGGACTTCTTATGGGAGATGTTTCTCTGCAGTATGCTCTAAAAAGTGTCTATAAGACAGAACAAGGAGATATTTCAGGGGGGTGGGTAATTTGGAGCAGTAAAATGGATCAGTGAACACAGAGGATTTCTGGTTTACAGATAAGAAACAGTATATTATGACAATTGTAGAACAATCTGACAGTAAAAAGTCTATCTCAGCAATTATCATAACACAGATATTAATTATAATAAATAGTCCTTTGTAAACGTAGATATGGATCTGGTGAGCATCTGTTCTTCTGAAATTACCATAGACTGCTTTTAGGTGGACTTCTTATGGGAGATGTTTCTCTGCAGTATGCTTTAAAAAGTGTCTATAAGACAGAACAAGGAGATATTTCAGGGGGTGGGTACATTGGAGCAGTAAAATGGATCAGTAAACACAGAGCATTTCTGGTTTACAGATAAGAAACAGTATATTATGACAATAGTAGAACAATCTGACAGTAAAAAGTCTATCTCAGCAATTATCATAACACAGATATTAATTATAATAAATAGTCCTTTGTAAACGTAGATATTGATCTGGTGAGCATCTGTTCTTCTGAAATTACCTTAGACTGCTTTTAGGTGGACTTCTTATGGGAGATGTTTCTCTGCAGTATGCTTTCAAAAGTGTCTATAAGACAGAACAAGGAGATATTTCAGGGGGGTGGGTACATTGGAGCAGTAAAATGGATCAGTGAACACAGAGCATTTCTGGTTTACAGATAAGAAACAGTATATTATGACAATAGTAGAACAATCTGACAGTAAAAAGTCTATCTCAGCAATTATCATAACACAGATATTAATTATAATAAATAGTCCATTGTAAACGTAGATATGGATCTGGTGAGCATCTGTTCTTCTGAAATTACCTTAGACTGCTTTTAGGTGGACTTCTTATGGGAGATGTTTCTCTGCAGTATGCTTTAAAAAGTGTCTTAGACTGCTTTTAGGTGGACTTCTTATGGGAGATGTTTCTCTGCAGTATGCTCTAAAAAGTGTCTATAAGACAGAACAAGGAGATATTTCAGGGGGGTGGGTAATTTGGAGCAGTAAAATGGATCAGTGAACACAGAGGATTTCTGGTTTACAGATAAGAAACAGTATATTATGACAATAGTAGAACAATCTGACAGTAAAAAGTCTATCTCAGCAATTATCATAACACAGATATTAATTATAATAAATAGTCCTTTGTAAACGTAGATATGGATCTGGTGAGCATCTGTTCTTCTGAAATTATCTTAGACTGCTTTTAAGTGGACTTCTTATGGGAGATGTTTCTCTGCAGTATGCTTTTAAAAGTGTCTTAGACTGCTTTTAGGTGGACTTCTTATGGGAGATGTTTCTCTGCAGTATGCTTTAAAAAGTGTCTTAGACTGCTTTTAAGTGGACTTCTTATGGGAGATGTTTCTCTGCAGTATGCTTTTAAAAGTGTCTTAGACTGCTTTTAGGTGGACTTCTTATGGGAGATGTTTCTCTGCAGTATGCTTTTAAAAGTGTCTTAGACTGCTTTTAGGTGGACTTCTTATGGGAGATGTTTCTCTGCAGTATGCTTTAAAAAGTGTCTTAGACTGCATTTAGGTGGACTTCTTATGGGAGATGTTTCTCTGCAGTATGCTTTAAAAAGTGTCTTAGACTGCTTTTAGGTGGACTTCTTATGGGAGATGTTTCTCTGCAGTATGCTTTAAAAAGTGTCTTAGACTGCTTTTAGGTGGACTTCTTATGGGAGATGTTTCTCTGCAGTATGCTTTAAAAAGTGTCTTAGACTGCTTTTAGGTGGACTTCTTATGGGAGATGTTTCTCTGCAGTATGCTTTAAAAAGTGTCTTAGACTGCTTTTAGGTGGACTTCTTATGGGAGATGTTTCTCTGCAGTATGCTTTAAAAAGTGTCTTAGACTGCTTTTAGGTGGACTTCTTATGGGAGATGTTTCTCTGCAGTATGCTTTAAAAAGTGTCTTAGACTGCTTTTAGGTGGACTTCTTATGGGAGATGTTTCTCTGCAGTATGCTTTAAAAAGTGTCTTAGACTGCTTTTAGGTGGACTTCTTATGGGAGATATTTCTCTGCAGTATGCTTTAAAAAGTGTCTTAGACTGTTTTTAGGTGGACTTCTTATGGGAAATGTTTCTCTGCCATATGCTTTAAAAAGTGTCTTAGATTGCTTTTAGGTGGACTTCTTATGGGAGATGTTTTTCTGCAGTAAGCTTTTAAAAGTGTCTTAGACTGCTTTTAGGTGGACTTCTAATGGGAGATGTTTCTCTGCAGTATGCTTTTAAAAGTGTCTTAGATTGCTTTTAGGTGGACTTCTTATGGGAGATGTTTTTCTGCAGTATGCTTTTAAAAGTGTCTTAGACTGCTTTTAGGTGGATTTCTTATGGGAGAATTTTCTCTGCAGTATGCTTTAAAGAGTGTCTTAGACTGCTTTTTGGTGGACTTCTTATGGGAGATGTTTTTCTGCAGTATGCTTTAAAAAGTGTCTTAGACTGCTTTTAGGTGGACTTCTTATGGGAGATGTTTCTCTGCAGTATGCTTTAAAGTGTGTCTTAGACTGCTTTTAGGTGGACTTCTTATGGGAGATGTTTCTCTGCAGTATGCTTTAAAAAGTGTCTTAGACTGCTTTTAGGTGGACTTCTTATGGGAGATGTTTTTCTGCAGTAAGCTTTTAAAAGTGTCTTAGACTGCTTTTAGGTGGACTTCTTATGGGAGATGTTTCTCTGCAGTATGCTTTTAAAAGTGTCTTAGATTGCTTTTAGGTGGACTTCTTATGGGAGATGTTTTTCTGCAGTATGCTTTTAAAAGTGTCTTAGACTGCTTTTAGGTGGATTTCTTATGGGAGAATTTTCTCTGCAGTATGCTTTAAAGAGTGTCTTAGACTGCTTTTTGGTGGACTTCTTATGGGAGATGTTTTTCTGCAGTATGCTTTAAAAAGTGTCTTAGACTGCTTTTAGGTGGACTTCTTATGGGAGATGTTTCTCTGCAGTATGCTTTAAAGTGTGTCTTAGACTGCTTTTAGGTGGACTTCTTATGGGAGATGTTTCTCTGCAGTATGCTTTAAAAAGTGTCTTAGACTGCTTTTAGGTGGACTTCTTATGGGAGATGTTACTCTGCAGTATGCTTTTAAAAGTGTCTTAGACTGCTTTTAGGTGGACTTCTTATGGGAGATGTTTCTCTGCAGTATGCTTTAAAGAGTGTCTTAGACTGCTTTTAGGTGGACTTCTTATGGGAGATGTTTCTCTGCAGTATGCTTTAAAAAGTGTCTTAGACTGCTTTTAGGTGGACTTCTTATGGGATATGTTTCTCTACAGTATGCTTTAAAACGTGTCTTAGACTGCTTTTAGGTGGACTTCTTATGGGAGATGTTTCTCTGCAGTATGCTTTAAAAAGTGTCTATAAGACAGAACAAGGACATATTTCAGGGGGATGGGTACATTGGAGCAGTAAAATGGATCAGTGAACACAGAGCATTTCTGGTTTACAGATAAGAAACAGTATATTATGACAATAGTAGAGCAATCTGACAGTAAAAAGTCTATCTCAGCAATTATCATAACACAGATATTAATTATAATAAATAGTCCTTTGTAAACGTAGATATGGACAGGTGAGCATCTGTTCTTCTGAAATTACCTTAGACTGCTTTTAGGTGGACTTCTTATGGGAGATGTTTCTCTGCAGTATGCTTTAAAAAGTGTCTTAGACTGTTTTTAGGTGGACTTCTTATGGGAGATGTTTCTCTGCAGTATGTATAAAAAGTGTCTTAGACTGCTTTTAGGTGGACTTCTTATGGGAGATGTTTTTCTGCAGTATGCTTTTAAAAGTGTCTTAGACTGCTTTTAGGTGGACTTCTTATGGGAGATGTTTCTCTGCAGTATGCTTTAAAGAGTGTCTTAGACTGCTTTTTGGTGGACTTCTTATGGGAGATGTTTTTCTGCAGTATGCTTTAAAAAGTGTCTTAGACTGCTTTTAGGTGGACTTCTTATGGGAGATGTTTCTCTGCAGTATGCTTTAAAGAGTGTCTTAGACTGCTTTTAGGTGGACTTCTTATGGGAGATGTTTCTCTGCAGTATGCTTTAAAAAGTGTCTTAGACTGCTTTTAGGTGGACTTCTTATGGGAGATGTTACTCTGCAGTATGCTTTTAAAAGTGTCTTAGACTGCTTTTAGGTGGACTTCTTATGGGAGATGTTTCTCTGCAGTATGCTTTAAAGAGTGTCTTAGACTGCTTTTAGGTGGACTTCTTATGGGAGATGTTTCTCTGCAGTATGCTTTAAAAAGTGTCTTAGACTGCTTTTAGGTGGACTTCTTATGGGATATGTTTCTCTACAGTATGCTTTAAAAAGTGTCTTAGACTGCTTTTAGGTGGACTTCTTATGGGAGATGTTTCTCTGCAGTATGCTTTAAAAAGTTTCTATAAGACAGAACAAGGACATATTTCAGGGGGATGGGTACATTGGAGCAGTAAAATGGATCAGTGAACACAGAGCATTTCTGGTTTACAGATAAGAAACAGTATATTATGACAATAGTAGAACAATCTGACAGTAAAAAGTCTATCTCAGCAATTATCATAACACAGATATTAATTATAATAAATAGTCCTTTGTAAACGTAGATATGGACAGGTGAGCATCTGTTCTTCTGAAATTACCTTAGACTGCTTTTAGGTGGACTTCTTATGGGAGATGTTTCTCTGCAGTATGCTTTAAAAAGTGTCTTAGACTGTTTTTAGGTGGACTTCTTATGGGAGATGTTTTTCTGCAGTATGTATAAAAAGTGTCTTAGACTGCTTTTAGGTGGACTTCTTATGGGAGATGTTTCTCTGCAGTATGCTTTAAAAAGTGTCTTAGACTGCTTTTAGGTGGACTTCTTATGGGAGATGTTTCTCTGCAGTATGCTTTAAAAAGTGTCTTAGACTGCTTTTAGGTGGACTTCTTATGGGAGATGTTTCTCTGCAGTATGCTTTAAAAAGTGTCTTAGACTGCTTTTAGGTGGACTTCTTATGGGAGATGTTTCTCTGCAGTATGCTTTAAAAAGTGTCTTAGACTGCTTTTAGGTGGACTTCTTAATTACCGTATATACTCGAGTATAAGCCGAGTTTTTCAGGCTAAAAAGGGCCCCCTCAGCTTATACTCGAGTCACTCTCCCCCCGTGTCTCTCTAACCCCCCTGTGTCTCTCTAACCCCCCGTGTCTCTCTAACCCCCCCGTGTCTCTCTACCCCCCCATGTCTCTCTACCCCCGCCTGTGTCTCTCTAACCCCCGTGTCTCTTTCCCTCCCCCCCTCTTCATCCTCAACCCCCCTCCTCATTCTAAACCCCCCTCCTCACTTTACCCCTCTAAATACCTCCCCCTCTCCCTTTCCCCTCACTTATCTTCATCTGCAGCTTCTCCTCCGGCCTTCGCTCCTTCCTGCGTCGGCACCTTCCTGCATCGGTAAATGATAATGACGTGGCGCGCATGCACTAGAAGCCATGCACTATCGTTTAATGGCAGTTAGCAGAGATCCAATGGGGAGAAGAATTGGTCCTAAGATTACCCCATAGGGAACTCAAAAGGAACTCTACTTACATTTGTAGCAACTCATAAAAAATCTAACTTTATTAAATAAACATATAACTATATTGGGGAATTCACAAAAATAAATATATATATATACAACCAAATAGAGGGACCTACAATAGCTTTCCCAACCTACAAATTGATTGTTAAATAGCAGAAATATATAAGTTAATAAGTATAAATACCCACTATAAAGGTAACATAATAGCAACACTAGAGTTAATAAAATTGTGACTAGTCGTTAGAAATACTGTATCTGAAAGATGTAACATCACAATTTAGCAAGTTAGCAGGTAACCATTGATACTGTACTCCAAAAGGAGTTTGCTATTATACTTAATGGTGCCCCGGACTGCTGCTACAGTAAAATGCATGCAGCCTCCGTCGGCCGACCGTGGCTGCTACAGCACTACTGCTTGTAATCCGACCTCAAACTATGTTGGATGGCTGCTTATGGTCCCTCAATTAGACCTCTGATGTGCGTTTCACCGCTGCTTCCTCCGAATTCTTCAAGAAAGCATAATGGTGCTATATCGCGTCAAACATTTCAAGAGATAGGCTCCTCCCACCAATTATGTATCTTCTACGTACCTATTATTGATTGGTGTGGGGCCATCACTCTCATGTTTAATTATGTGTAACTTGAGTGGCTGAAACAAAACGTCAGTGCAAATACCACTAATGTATATCATAAGCCACTACATTACCAAATTATAAATCAAATATCGATTTTTACCACAAATCCCTTGATTATTAGATAAGTAAGTACATATTGTCCTAAATTTAAATATAAATTGAACACCTTGTATTTACTATTCTAAATCTGAATATGGATCGCATCCCTAAAAACAAAAGAAATGCTGATCTATAATGCTTTATCTTTTATTTGAATTATTTTGTAATATTTGAGTCATGTACTGTAGCTATAGCGGGCCATTGCCATCTTGACTCTAATTTTTATCACTGAGAACATATTTTTTTGAATGTATTTTTCATGTAATGTTTTATAGTAACCAGAATATTTATTTTAATTATGTTTTTATATATTCTGATATATTTTGCCTCCTTAGTAGTGTATGTTTTTCTGAGAGGGAGCAT
The DNA here is from genome assembly GCA_027410445.1 of Discoglossus pictus. Classification (NCBI taxonomy): domain Eukaryota; kingdom Metazoa; phylum Chordata; class Amphibia; order Anura; family Alytidae; genus Discoglossus; species Discoglossus pictus. The sequence continues at coordinate 302,024,736 of CM050164.1, read as the reverse complement.
TCACCAAACTTAGCTTTTTTTGAAAATACAGATTTTGCAAACCAATACAATCTATACCTCACCTGAAAAACACTGAAATTGATGTTTATATATACGTAGCACAACATTTTAAAAATAAATTACATTCTATTATTAATTTTTGACTATTTTGTATTAAAAACCATACAAGAATAGTGCTGCATTATTGTGTTTTAGGTAGCAGAAGACCAACACTAAATGAAGAGCCATGATGATTTTTATGGCGTATTTTTCAAATAAAAATATTTTCCACTCTAATTGGAGTTTCTTTTTCCTATTTCTAGGCATATCTAAAAACAAAACCTTAAAAGGGGCTCAACATTGAAAATGTTGAACACAAAAGTATGTGGCTCTGTAAATGTTTTTTATGTGGTGTATTCTGTACACTTAGGGCCTCATTCTATTATCGGCCGTAAATCGGCCGTAAGGCTGCGATTCCTTGCGAGGGTTCAGTTAACTCGCGATTCTATTATACGGCCCCGCAAGGATCTCCTCTTACGGCCGGCCGCATATCTTGGAACCGGCCGTAATCTGTGAAATCTAAAAACGCAAAAATAAATTCAAGCCTGCACTGTACAGCTCTGTAAATGCTAGGGATCATATTGGGGGACATGAGGATTAAAAGGAACCCACTCTCAAGCTTGCACATCTGCCCAAACCCGAGTTCAAATTAACTGTTTATTTTCCGGCTGCGGCGTGGGCGGGTCTGAAGTGCTCCAAGCACACTGGACTTTTTACATGGATATTTTACGGATATTAAAAATAAAATATTTTACGGATTTGAGTACAGGATAATTATGTGCTATTTTTTCTAACACCTAAAATCCCTTTATAGTCTTCTCAAAGTGCAGGATGGCTTTATTTGAGCTATTTTATGTGCTTAATTGGTGCTAGCGAGACCTTTTTCCTGCAAGTAACTGCGGCTCGCTTTTAGCCTTGCAGAGAGGTTTCCCGGAGCAATTGAATTGCAAATCTCTTGCGGCCGTTTAAGATCAAAGGCTTTCCTCCGGCGCGAGCGGCCGCAAGAGATAGCAAGGCACCGGCCGCAAGCCTGCCGGAATCCCCGGCCGTAAGGGAATAGAATAGCCGAATAGCTTGCGGCCGGTCCTTGCGGCCCCGCAACGGCTGCGGCCGATAATAGAATGAGGCCCTTAGTATGCTATACTTTTCTCTATAAGGTGTCTGTTAGATTTGTTTCTATAAACTGTAAACTTGTTTCCTAGTTTTGTGTTGGCAAAATGATGAAAACTGCTTCTTTTGGCAATGATTTGTTTTTGGATATTTACCTAAATGAATACATTGCTGTATGTACCTATTTACCTAAATTAATACATTGCTGTATGTAACTGATATTCTATTACAATTTGCCCTTTTAGTTGTATAATTAGATATTAGAATAAATAGCGGCTCTTACTAATATTGTATAAACAAAAAACTGTAAATGCGGATGTAAAAATATTTCTGTAACTAATAAAGATTTTCTTTATTATTTTCAGACTGAATATTTTAGTAGAATGTTTACTATTTCATAAAATTTTAATTACTTAAGACATGTGTACTTTTAGAAAATATATCCCAGATTTTTTTTTTTTTATTGATGAGGTGGTATTGTCTGCATTGGCATTGTGTTTTTAGTATAAATTTAACATTTTCTCTATAAACTTGAAATATGAACATTTATTTAGTAAGCAAAATGCAATATACATTTTTACTTTTATATGCAAATATTCTTTACTGCATGCTATTATCTATACAAAGGTAGATTTTGCAGTTTCGGTTTTAACACGTTATGTCTTTTTAAACCAATGAGCTTTTTAGTCAATTATAATAGAGCGCTAGCAGTTGTAAATGCCATATTCCAATTGTGCAGATAGTTCATCTCTATAACCCAAGTCTCTTCCCACCTCAGGAAGTAGATCACTGGAAACTAACATGGTAGCTTCCTCAGCAGCATAACGGCAAACCAAGTAAAAAACATTTAAATGTGCTTCCGCTAGAGTCACTAACTTGGCTCTTAGCTCCTTCACACTGTTGTAGCCCTTGCCCCAGCAGGTAATGGTCTTATGCTGGTTTCCTCTAAGATCGTTCCTTCCAAGTCTGGGTGAATCACCATAACCACAGCCCCAGTGTCCTGGAACCCATCACTGACTCTGGTTATCATCTGGGGTAAGTTGTACATCTCCCACTCCTCGAGGCATGGAACTGCTTCCCTTCCACCTACTGGTCCCAAGCCCAGTTGCCAAAATAATGCGAAGGTCGAGCTGGTGGCAGTTGAGCTCTCCAAGATTGATTGGTTTAGTCCCTCCTTAATTACCGTATTGGTCCGAATATAAGCCGCACCTTTTTTTCCGATCTTTGAGCTTGCGAGCTTATATTCGCGACTGTGAAAAAATGACAGCCGATTTGCGAGATTTGATATAAGCGCGTGCGGCTTATATTCGGGATCGCAAAATCAATGCCGATTTGCGCGTTAAGTGTGCCAATTTGCGCGCATGTGACTAAATTGTAGCAATTGAATAGCAATTTCCGGTTTTAGTGATTCTAGCATCCTGTAAGGCCTGTAACCTGCAAAAGAAATTACAGTACATGTTAGAAAGTCTGTTTCTTGCAATGGCTGATCACTTGGAGAGAAAAGCATCAACAAGCCTAGGAGTGAGGCGTAGTTATGATGCAAGTTTCAAAATTGCAGTTGTTAATTATGCAAAGACAACAAGCAACAAAGAGGCTGGAAAAAAATATGGATTGGATGAATCTAATGTGCGATGTTGGGTTGCCTCAGAGGAGAAATTGAAAAATTCAGTTTCCACCAGAAAATCTTTCAGGGGACCAAAACATGGCAAATATCCAGAACTTGAAGCTAGGGTTTATTCCTACATTCAAGATATGAGAATTGATGGGATGCCAATTTCTCATGAAGTAATCCAGCTGAAAGCCTTAGAACTTGCAAAGACCTTAAAAATAAATAAGAGGGAATTTCGTGCAAGCATTGGTTGGTGCCGTTGTTTTATGCGGAGAAAGGGTCTCGCTCTTCGACGAAGCACTTAATTGGCACAGAAACTGCCGGCAGATTTTGAGGAGAAACTGACTAGTTACCAGTGGTATGTCATCCAATTGCGGCAGCATCACTCATACCCATTAGACCAGATGGGCAATGCTGACGAGACCCCCGTATTTTTTGACATGCCAAGCAATACAATAGTAGACCAGAAAGGGGCAAAAAGTGTCATTTTAAGAACAACTGGCAATGAAAAACTCAGAATAACGGTGATGTTAGCTGTCACTGCTGACGGAGGAAAGTTACCCCCCTATGTTATTCTGAAGCGAAAAACTTTGCCCAAAGAAAGCATTCCTGATGGCTTAGTGATTCGTTGCCAGGAAAAAGGCTGGGTGACAACTGAACTGACGGTTGACTGGTTGTCTGTAGTTTGGAACTGCAGATCTGGAGCACTGCTCACTAAGAGAGTCATGCTAGTCTTGGATGCTTTTAAGGGTCATCTCACTCCTGAAGTGAAGACTAAAGTTGCTGCACAGAAGACAGACCTTGTTGTTATACCTGGTGGCATGACTTCAAAGCTACAAGTGCTTGATGTCATTGTCAACAAGCCGTTCAAAGACAACCTTTGCAAGCAGTATTCAGATTGGCTTTGGGAAGGGGATCATGCTCTTACACTATCTGGCAAGATTAAGAAGCCATCAGTGACACTCCTGTGCCAATGGATTATAAATTCTTGGTCAAGTATTTCATCTAACTCCATCATCAGGGGGTTCAAAAAATGCTGCGTGTCCAATGCATTGGATGGTAGCGAGGACAACTTGCTATGGGAGGAGAATGAAGAAAACAGTGACAGTGATGAAGCGAATACTGGTGACGAAGCCAGTAGTGACACCAGTGATGACTGTGAATAGTAAAAAGTTTCCTTGTTACTTTATGTTTCATGTTACCTGAACTTTCTGTTGATGTTACCATAATATTGACAACCTGACTAAAGAGCTACAGTATAATGTTTTTTAGTGATGTTGCGAACCTCAAATTTTCGGTTCGCGAACCGCGGACGCGAATTTCATCAAATGTTCGCGAACGGGCGAACTCGGCGAACCGCCATAGACTTCAATGGGCAGGCGAATTTCAAAACCCACAGGGACTCTTTCTGGCCACAATAGTGATGGGAAAGTTGTTTCAATGGGACTAACACCTGGACTGTGGCATGCCGGAGGAGGATACATGGCAAAACTCCCACAGAAAATAGTTCTACATAGTTGATGCAGAGTCTGGTTTTAAGCCATAAAGGGCATAAATCACCTAACATTCCTAAATTCCATTCCTAAATTGTTTGGAATAACATGCTTTAAAACATCAGGTATGATGTTGTATCGATCAGGTATTGTAAGGGTTACACCCGCTTCACAGTAACAGACCAATCTCCCTGTTTAATGCACCGCAAACATCCGCAAACCCCATTTGCACAAGGTTGGATACCAAGCTAGCCATGTCCCGCTCCTTGTCCTCACTGATGTCATTGAAGGTCTCTTCCTCTACCCAGCCACCAAGGGTCCCCGAAAGGTGACAACAAGCCCCCTGGGACGCCTGCTGTGTTTAGTCTTCCACCTCCTCAAAGCCACCTTCCTCCTCTGACTCCTCTTCTTCAGACTCCTCTCTCTGCGTTGCCTCTGTCTTCGTTATTATAAGGTGTGTACTGTTAAGTAGTACTATTCCTATCAGTTTAATCCCTGTTACGTCCACTATTAGGGGACGTGTATATGGCATTGATTTTTGGAACAGGGAGATGGAAAAAGATGCTTGGTCGGACCTCCTACTTCGAATTTGGGGCACTGCACGTGCAATGTAATGTGCCACCAGATAGGAGGGGTGTATTAAGTTGTACTATTTATTCCTATCAGTTTGATACCTGTTATGTCACCTATCAGGGTACGTGTATATGGCATGGAATTTTGGAAGCGGGAGATGGAAAAAGATGCTTGGTCGGTCCTCCCACTTCAAATTTGGGGCACTGCGCGTGCAATCTAAGGTGCCACCAGATAGGAGTGGTGCGTTCAGTTGTACTATTTATTCCTATCAGTTTAATACCTGTTACGTCACCTATCAGGGGACGTGTATATGGCATGGATTTTTGGAACAGGGAGATGGAAAAAGATGCTTGGTCGGTCCTCCCACTTAAAATTTGGGGTACTGCGCGTGCAATCTAAGGTGCCACCAGATAGGAGTGGTGTGTTCAGTTGTACTATTTATTCCTATCAGTTTAATACCTGTTATGTCACCTATCAGGGGATGTGTATATGGCATGGATTTTTGGAAGCGGAAGATGGAAAAAGATGCTTGGTCGGTCCTCCCACTTCAAATTTGGAGCACTGCGCGTGCAATCTAAGGTGCCACCAGATAGGAGTGGTGTGTTCAGTTGTACTATTTATTCCTATCGGATTCAATAAAGCCAATAAACCTGGCCCGTTACTAGCCAGGAAACTACAAACCAAAACAACACAAAATAGGAAACTTCAAATTAAGACCTCGAAGGGAGAAAAAACAACGAACCCAAATAAGATCCAGAAGATTTTTACAAAATTTACAATACCCTTTATACGGCAACAAAACACATAGATCTACACAAATGTGGGGATTTCTTAATTCCTGTGACCCTTAATAGAAGAAAATGACTTAGAGACTTTAAATGCCAAAGTGACCCTAGAGGAAGTGAGAAAAGCAGTCCAGAACCTCAAACCTGATAAGTCACCAGGCCCAGACGAGTACACCAATTTATATTATTAAAAAATTATAGACATATTAGACCAGCACTTGGTCACTCTAACAGAGTTCTAGAAGGTAAGCAAACACCAGCAGAGCTGAACAGGGCAGATATCGCTCTATTCCCTAAGGAGGGTCGAGATGCCCTAGAACCAAAAAACTCCAGGCCAATATCATTACTAAACTGTGATACAAAGATCCTGTTAAAAATAATAGCGGATAGAAGGTCATCCTTCTTGCCTAAGTTAATACATAATGACCAAGTAGGCTTTGTCTCCCACAGGGAAGCGGGAGACAACATTAGAAAAGTCATGAACCTACTGTACCACACCAAAGCCTCTAAAATTCAAGCCTGTCTTATGGCCTTTGATATTGAAAAGGCATTTGATTCCCTGGAGTGGACTTACCTATACGCCACGCTTGAAACATTTGGTATTAAAGGCCATTTCATAAATCTCATACACTCATTATACAAATCATCCAGGGCAAGGTTACAGATTCCGGGAGATGAGAGATCCTTAATTAAAATAGAAAGAGGAACAAGACAGGGGTGCCCCCTTTCTCTCCCTTCTATTCGCAATAGCAATAGAACCCCTGGCTCAGACAATTTGGGCCAACGCTGGGATCACAGGCATAAAAATAGGCCATCACCATTTCAAAACTTGACGACCTGCTGTGTATGCTCTCAAACCCTACCCAATCGGTCCCAGAGTTAATTCGAACTATGGAGAAGACAGAAGCACTAGCGATTGACTTAACAGTAGTAGAGAAGCAGGGTCTCCAAGAGAATTTTAATATTAAGTGGGATAAGAACCACATAAACTACCTGGGAATCCGACTAACCCCTAAGCTAGAGGACTTGTACAAAGCCAACCACTCCAAACTTTATAAAACAATAATTAATGACCTGAGTAAATGGACAAAGTATAGGTTATCATGGCTAGGGCGAATAAATACGATAAAAATGAATGTCCTTCCTAGGTTGCTCTACATATTTGGAACACTCCTGATCCCGATTAAATAAAAAGAATTAGAAAATATTCAAAGGAAAATATTTCAGTTTATCTGAAACCACTCTCCCTCACACATCACAAAGAAAATTATGTACCTTCATAAGTCAGAGGGGAGACTATCGTGTCCAAACTTAAAATATTACCACAAGGCAGCTCAGTTATCTTTCCTCCCAATAGCACATTCTATAGGGCATCAACCGGCCTGGGTATATTTAGAAAACCACACTTTAAGGCCCTTAACCTGGGACAGGATGGCTTGGCTATCAGAATTGCCTCAGAGCCTTAAAAACTCGCCAAACCCCATAATCAGACACTTACTATCATACTGGAAATGGGCCAAGAAACACACGGGTTTGTTCCCTGGATCCACCCAAATAACCCCAATTCTTGACCACCCTCAGGCCCCAAAACACATGAGCACAACATCACAACACTGGTGGAGGTCAAGGAAACTAGATAGACTGGGAGACTGGTTAGTAAAGGGCCAGATGCTCACCTGTGAGGAACTGAGGGACAAGCATGAGCTACCTCTGTCAGAACATTACAATTAGTGTAGGCTGAGGCATTTCACACACTCTCTGACCCAGAAACAGGGGACACCGGTCTTAAATTGGTTCTCCAACATTTGTAAAGATAAACCTCTATCAAGGGGGATCATTGGGTTGATTTACAAATATAAAACATTTATTACTGGTTGAAGCGACACTGGGGGAAGGACCGGAGTGGGGGAGCCCTGGAGACCCTTCAGAAGCAACCGGCGGCAAAATCATCCCAGGAAAGGAGAGGTTGCTTACTGAAGCCTGCCCTAGGGTAACCCAAGGGTGATTGCCCAGGTTAGATATTGTAAATAATAAGCTGATACTGCTGGAGGGATGATAGCTAATAGGACTTTGGTGTTTCCTGCAGATATACTCTTTACTATTGTCTGTTTTACCATGTTTTAGGTATCTCTTAAATTGCAATCACAGTAAAAAATAAGAAAAATTATTAACCTAAACAGTAAAAATAAGAAGGAATAGCCAGCTAGCTTTCACAAAATGTCTTTATTGTAAATATGTATTTTTCCACAACTGTTATGCAAGACTGTTCAAAATTCTTTATTTTTCATTACATGCTGTACGCCTTCTGACAATAAAATAATTTAAATGCAAAAATTAGGTATTGTTGCAGCGACCAGAAAAATTGATGTTAGTTTGCCAGGCAGAAAGTGCCCTAAAACATTGCGATTGAACCCTAGTTGGTGGCGGTTAAGTCACGCAAGTCATCCGGCATTCAGGGATAAAATACAGCAGTGTGTGGACCATTATTAGCTCAAGGCAGCTCATCTATCAGGCCTTTTTTAATCGTATGTATCGCCCTTCGGGATCCATCCCTCATTCATCTTAATAAAGGTGAGGTAACCTAGACTTTTTTGACTTCTCTTATCAGTGACAAAAACCTCCTGCTGCACTGAAGGTCCTTTCTGACAGGACACTTGAAGCGGGGCAGGACAGAAGTTCTATGGCAAATTGGGATAGCTCAGGCCACAGGGCAAGCGTGCACACACAGTAGTCAAGGGGTTCATCGCTCCTCATAGTGTCGATATCTGCAGTTAAGGCGAGGTAGTCTGTTACCTGACGGTCGAGTCGTTCTCTGAGGGTGGACCCCGAAGGGCTGTGGCGATGCATAGGACTTAAAAAGTTCTGCATGTCCTCCATCAACAACACGTCTGTAAAGCTTCCTCTCCTTGCCGGCGTGGTCGTGGGAGGAGGAGGTTTATGTTCACCTCTTCCACTGTTAGATTGCCGTTGTGCTGTGACATCACCCTCAAACGCTGTGTAAAGCATACTTTTTAATTTATTTTGGAAGTGCTGCATCCTTTCCGACTTGTGGTAATTCAGTAACATTTCAGGCACTTCTCCTTATACCGGGGGTCTAGTAGCGTGGACACCCAGTACAGGTCGTTCTCCTTCATCATTTTTATATGAGGGTCCCTCAACAGGCACGACAGCATGAAAGACCCCATTTGCACAAGGTTGGATGCCGAGCTAGTCATGTCCCGTTCCTCGTCCTCAGTGATCTCACTGAAGGTATGTTTTTCCCCCCAGCCACGTACAACACCACGGGTACCAGATAGGTGACAACGAGCACCCTAGGATACCTGTTGTGGTTGGTCTTCCTCCTCCTCCTCAAAGCTGCATTCCTCCTCTGACTCCTCTTCCTCACAATCCTCTTCCAGCTTTGCCGTAGGTCCAGCAAGCGATGCTGATAAGGCTGTTTCTGGTGGTGATGGTGACCACAACCCTTCCTCTTCCTCTTCACGCTCATCTACGGCCTGATCCAGCACTATTCGCAGGGCACCCTGCAGGAAGAAAAAAAATGGTATGATGTCACTGATGGTGCCCTCGGTGCGACTGACCAGGTTTGTCACCTCCTCAAAAGGACGCATAAGCCTACAGGCATTGCGCATAAGCGTCCAGTAACGTGGCAAAAAAAACCAGCTCCACAGAGGCTGTCCTAGCACCCCAGTCATACAAATACTCGTTAACGGCCTTTTCTTGTTGGAGCAGGCGGTCGAACATTAGGAGTGTTGAATTTCAACGTGTCGGGCTGTCTAAAATCAAGCGCCTACCTGGCATGTTGTTTCGCCGCTGGATATCTGTAAAGTGCGCCATGGCTGTGTAGGAACGCCTGAAATGGCCACACACCTTCCTGGCCTGCTTCAGGATGTCCTGTAAGCCTGGGTGCTTATGCACAAAGCGTTGTACAATCAGATTACACACACGTGCCATGCACGGCACATGTGTCAACTTGCCCAAATTCAATGCCGCCAACAAATTTCTTCCGTTGTCACAAACCACTTTGCTGATCTCCAGTTGGTGCCGAGTCAGCCACTGATCCACCTGTGCGTTCAGGGCGGACAGGAGTGCTGGTCCGGTGTGACTCTCTGCTTTCAGGGAAGTCAACCCCAAGACGGCGTGACACTGCCGTGTTCGGGATGTGGAATAGTACCTGTGGAGCTGGGGGGGTGCCGTTGATGTGGAGCAAGACATAGCAGCAGCAGAAGAGGACTCAGCCGAGTAGGTTATGGAAGAGGATGTAGTAGGAGGATTAGAGGAGGTGGCAGCAGGCCTGCCTGCAAGTCGTGGCGGTGTCACCAACTCCTCTGCAGAGCCACGTATTCCATGCTTGGCAGCCATCACCAGGTTTACCCAATGCGCAGTGTAGGTGATATACCTGCCCTGACCATGCTTTGCAGACCAGGTATCAGTGGTCAGATGGACCCTTGCCCCAACACTGTGTGCCAGAGATGCCATTACTTCCTTTTGCACAATCGAGTACAGGTTGGGGATTGCCTTTTGTGCAAAGAAATTTCGGCCGGGTACCTTCCACTGCGGTGTCCCGATAGCTACAAATTTTTTGAACGCCTCAGACTCCACTAGCTTGTATGGTAAAAGCTGGCGGGCTAAGAGTTCAGACAAGCCAGCTGTCAGTTGCCGAGTTAGGGGGTGACTTTGTGACATTGGCTTCTTACTCTCAAACATGTCCTTGACAGACACCTGACTGTGGGCAGATGAGCAGGGACTGCTCAGGGCGAGACACGGAGTGGCGGATGGTTGAGAGGGGGCAAGCAGGGCAACAGTGGTTGACGTGGCTGAAGATGCTGGACCAGGAGGAGGATGGCGGCTTTGACTTTGTGTGCTGCTTGTACTCATGTGTTGATCCCATAGGCGTTTGTGATGTGACATCATGTGACTTCGCAAAGAAGTTGTACCTAGGTGGGTGTTGGACTTCCCACAACTTAGTTTCTTTTCGCACAGGTTGCAAATGGCATCACTGTTGTCACAGGCAGACACACCAAAAAATTGCCACACTGCTGAGCTCTGCAATGACGGCATTCTGGTGGTGGCAACAGCATGCGTTGACTGGCGTGCTGTCTGGCTGACCCCGGGTGCCGATGCAAGCTGTCTGACTTTGCCACTAGCTACTTTCGACGACCTCCCCCTGCTTCCAACTCATCTCCTCCTCTCTGTCTCCCCATCTGAACTTTCCTCCTGTTCTTCTTCTCTTATAGCGGGCACCCACGTGACATCCACGGACGCATCGTCATCATCAACCGCTTCACTTGTATCTGACAACTCAACAAAGGAAGCAGCACCGGGTACAACATCATCATCATCATCAGACCGTACGTCCATGTGTGTAATGCTGCCTCACTGGGACATATCCCTGTTATCTACATCCTCTGGTACTAATGTTTGTGCATCACTCATTTCTTCCAACGGATGTGTAAATAACTCTGCTGACGGATCAAGTGAGGCAGCTTTGGTGCTAGTGTTGGTGGTGGCGGCAGTCGGGCGAATGGTAACTGGAGAGGTGATTTTTTTTTCTATTAGTGGTACTATGCGTGCAAGCTACTGTGACACCAGATATGAGTGTCACTGTGCACTGGCAAAAGTTGGCAGAGTAGGCACTGTAGGCCTCACACACACGCCTGTAGGTAGGCAACTGATATTCAATCGATTACAGTCAAAAAAGGGTTCTTTTATGTCACTGTACACTAGGTTGCACCAGATATGAGTGTCACTGTGCACTGGCAAAAGTTGGCAGAGTAGGCGCTGTAGGCCTCACACACACGCCTGTAGGCAGGCAACTGATATTGAATCGATTACAGTCAAAAAAGGGTTCTTTTATGTCACTGTACACTAGGTTGCACCAGATATGAGTGTCACTGTGCACTGGCAAAAGTTGGCAGAGTAGATGCAATAGGCTTCACACACACGCCTGTAGGCAGGCAATTGCTATTCAATCTATTACAGTAAAAAAAGTGTTTTATTTCACTGAGCACAATATTGTTTTGGATGGATAATAATAATCACATTATGTAATATCTGTTCCTGTCCAAAATAATCTCCCATTACATTGCAGATCTTATGGAGATTTCTTTCTTGGTTCAATAATCCGAAAACCCAATCATACCTGTCTAAGGTGTGTTCATTGACACCTCTGATGATTGTAACGTTGTTGTTTTTGTTACATAACCAATTCTCAGTCTGCGTCATATATATACTGTACGTTTAAAATCCTAAGGTACTGTTTCGTTTGAGATACCTATTCGAGGTGCAGTCTCAAAGTCTAATTCCGTGTATATATATTGAACTATTTACTTTTTAAATCAATCTCCTCCCAGGACACACCTACTTTCACACAAATATTAATTCACGTACTGTAATCAAAATCTAACATCATGAAAACATAAAAAGGAAACACTTACTGTACAAAATTCATACGACCTTAAGCATTGGCATAGAAAGAATTCTCTGAACTAAGATACGTCCTTAAAAGAATTAACGAGATGGGAGGGGGAGTAATTTCTCCTTTTCGCAGTCTGTGTGTTTTGACCTTGACTGTCACAGCTGCAGAAAATCAACTTTCAGCTTCAGTGTACAGGGAGAGAAATTCTAAGCTACATTTCTCATTAAAATATGCATCACAACCAGCAATAACAGATCACAGTAATATTTATCAATTTCTGCAGAACATTTCTGACTTAAAATATTGCAGTCCAAAATCTCACACCGTTGTGTGCTAAAATTGACGCCTTCAGAGATATTGTGCTTTACGGACACAATAAATCCGTCCCTGAAGTCTGCATCCCACATACATGCCCTTACACCTTAGTGTGTGATAGATATCTTCCGGGGTCATCACGCTACAAAGGCACGAACATAGTGACCCCCAAGAGATACTCGGCTATCCAACATTCATAGACCCTCCTAAAGAAAGGTATGCATATGTACGTCTGTACGTACGGCTATTTCAGGGCTATAGTGTTATTCGGACACTACTCAATCCGTCCCTGAAGTCTGCCGCACGCAAACATGTATGTCTGTGACCACCATATCTAAGAAATCACAATCACTCGACCCACAGGTAACAGATATTATTCAGTACAGATATTTCTTCAAGGTAGACCCTGGGCAAGCAATTTATCTGTACTTTTGGTGCCTTCAGTAGCAGCCCAAGACAAAGTTGCAGAACTATAGCAGCATTATTCATATATATGCAAGGTTTTTAAAACATTAAACCTTACCATATATCTGAGTTGAGTTGATCAGGCTCCTTTATGCCACCATAGACCGTCCCAAAGTCTTCCTTGTCTGCTATCTGTTGGTCACAACCCAGGGCCTCACGTTGGAGCGCCAATTGTTTTGGATGGATAAAAATAATCCCATTATGTAATATCTGTTCCTGTCCAAATCATACGTCTGTTGGCCATGTGTGCACACAGAGACAAGAATTTACACAGGCCCAAAAGTTCTGGTATAAAACTTCTTGTATTCTTCCCAACGAACGAACCCCCCCAAATACAACAAATGAACTTATATAATATAAGTTGATCAGATATAACAATCATCCGACTCATTGTTAGACAGTGAGTGAGTTATTGATTGGTTGACAAGGTAGGAAGGGTCCTTCCATATTTGGTCTCGGATGTTGATGTCATTATGGTCAGTTTATGTGAAGCTTCTGATTGGCTCTGGAAGGTGGCAGGGCTCATATCCTTATTTGGTCACGGATATGAATGTCATCTTAGGACTCCCAGGATATGACTCAGTAGCCATCTTAGGACTCTCAGAATACAGCTCAGTAGCCATCTTAGGACTCTCAGGATAAAGAATAAAGGTAATTAGTGCCTTATCTTATGTTATATTGTAAGGAAAGGAATGCAGCATGGACATAATATACATTTTCATGAATTTCGTCCACAACAGTATAAGCTGTCAGGTGTTAGCCTGTCACACAAACACGCTGGCAGGCAGGCATATGCAATTATATTACACAGAAAAAAATAATAAAATAAAATAAATAATGTTGTAGCCCTAAAAAGGGCTTATTGGGTTGCTGTCCTTGCAGCAGATATCAGATGAGTCCTTCAGGTCTGTAGTGGAAGCTAAATACACAGCCTGGCTATCTATTTCCCTATTAAATCAGGAGCAGCTACAATATCTGTCCTCTCTCAACGAATGTAGCTTCAGAATGATTCTAAAATGGATGCTGTCCTTCCGATGGAAGGCTCTGGAAGGGAGTGTATGCTACTGATTGGCTGGAATGTGTCTGCTGACTGTGAGGTGTAGGGTCAAAGTTTCCTTAATGATAAAGAATAGGGGCGGACCGAAAAGCGCATGTGTTCGCCGTCCTCTGCCAGCGCGAACATGCCAAAGTAGAGTAGAATAGTCCGCGGGCGAACTGTTCGGGACATCACTAATGTTTTCCAAATACTGGATACCGTATATGGTACAGTATATGTTAAAATAAAATCACTATTTTATTCCCTAAATCTACATGACTTTTGTCTTTTTCTCTCCAATTTTAAGGGTGCGGCTTATATGTGAGTACTATCTTTTTTCAGTTTTTTCCCCTTGAATTTTACAGGTGCGGCTTATATGCGGGTGCGGCTTATATTTGGACCAATACGGTAGCTCTGTTGGTTACAGCTATTGCACACTGAAGCCCAAAGTGAGATTCCGGGGCAGCAGAGTGAGGGTCAGCAAGGACCATTGGTTGTGTTGGGCCCTACGCTATCAGCTCGTGGCCTGGCCACTTTGGGGGAGATAGCAGCACCTGATGTACCTCTTTGTAATCATCAGTGATGTCTAGAGGCATATTCTATGCTGGCTCATCCGCTAATCCAGCTGGCAAGTTGATTTACCCACTCAGCTAGAGTGATCTGGTGGACCTTTCACTGTCTTTCAAAGTCCTGGAGGAACCCATTGATATTTTCATATAATCAAAGTGCTTGAAGCTGATGTCTTCGAACTGGATGGAGAGGGGACGATTGGTCCCTGAGTGGAGGAGCTAGAAGAAATAGAGGCATTCTCGTTCAATACAGGCTGCTTGACTGATTTTCTCCATGATAGCTATCATCTGATCTGCAGCCAGGTCCCGCGGTACCATGGCTCTCCATACTCTGAGTTTTTACATCACCTCGTCCTCCCCTACCTGCGGAAAATCAGGGGCTGCTGCCTGCTGGCCGCTCTTGTCATCCTGTCAGAGCTCCTGGGTCATCATTGGATGGGTCTTGTGTCCTGGCATCTAGATTCAACATAACTTGACCTCCTTATGGAGCTCAGCAGCAGTCTTGTCCTCGTAATCCACCATCCTGGTATTGTGTCTCAGGGATCCCCCCGCTGATAACAGTTGTCACAATCTGCTCTTCGTTGGCCTTGAAAAGGGCTAGAAGACCAATCCTGCCCACGAGTTCCTTTTCCCCACAGACAGGATAGCATATCAAGTTTCTGGTTTTCAGACCAAGTTGCGTTTTTTTTTACAAGTTGCAGAGTCTTTGGAATTATTGCAAAAATGTATTTTAAAGTAAAAAAAAAAATAATAATAATGACCATCCCTTTAACTGAAACACATCATGCATATATGTCCTAAATAGAGGATAAACTTTATTTTTCAACACATTTTTTTATACAGTTTCTTAGGTAACCATGAGTTTGACACCTTCTGCCCTCTTTGAATTACCCCCAGCTTGACTTTTATTCCAAGCTAGCTGCTGAGGGGTTATTATCCCAGCTATTAGCTACCACTGGTCAAGATCTGGGCACAGCTGTGGTTGATAAGCTCCAATGAGCCATGGGGCCAGAGTGTCTGTGTGAGAGGATGGGGTCCAACCAGAAAAGGAAACCATGGATATGTGATAGACAGACTTAATGGTTGTGGGGAGGGGGTCTCCAACTATAAAGGAAGCATAGGTAGGGTTGGTAGACCAGTTAGCATGCCCAGGATGCCATTGTGAGTGGGGAAAGTGCATTGTACACTTAGGGGACTACTGGGTGAATGTATCTGCTCCCTAATTGATCTCCCACTAGGTAACTCCCTTTTTTGAGTCAGAGGGGAGTCGGCTTATGGATGTCAACAGACTCCAGGGTATATTGACTTTTATTGGCCGACCGAGACTTCCATAATATTTATAACAAATTGGGCTCCCTATTAAATTGAATTGGAGGTTAGGAACAATGACTGAGATCAATTATTTTCTAATTTGAGGTTAACCGCAAGACAAAGGATAAAAAGGGAATTACTTGCAATGCACTTGACACCACTTGACCATTGTCTCTTGACAAAACATGTTGCTGTTTGACAGCCTAGTTAATTAAACTTGATGGCTCAATCAGTTCTGTGGATCTTCCATGAAAGTCTATGGAGTCTATTCTGCTACTTACCACAAGTTAAACAATCATACTCTGATTATATATATATATATATATATATATATATACAGTATATATATATATCTTAATACTTAAATACAAATTACATCGTTTTTATAAAAATTACTATATAGATGTTCATGTTTTTGCCCTCTAGAAACAAAAGAAATTATGTTTCTTGCACTCAGAAGGTTAAATGTACACAAGAACAAATATGGGCGCAAGGAACAAAAAAGCCTGAATAACTTGTTTTTAAAAATAAATAAATTAGGGGTTATACATCCTAATGCAGAAAAAATGCCTAATGGTTAACCTAACCCTATACAACAATACTAAAGAATAATCAGCGAAATCACAATGTCAATTAGAAACACATGTTAACACAATTAAATACATTGAACATATACATTCCTACCTCTCAATGCGCTCCTCCTCTTCCTGTGCTTCCTGATCCAGCAGCACTGGCTGTACTGTAGATGAAAAATAATATATATTTAGAACCTCAAATTTAGAAGTAGCTTAGGGAGGTTAATCCATGATTTAACTCGGCTGATTTATCTGATAATCTCTATAGAAGGGATGGATTGCACCTTAATGAAGTGGGAGCTTGTGTGCTTAGGGAGAGGATGGTAGGAAGGTTGAGGGAGTTTTTAAAACAGCATTTGGGGGAGAGAGACCTGAGAGAAGTAAAGAGGTAGAGGGGTGAAACTCTAAGAGAGTAGCAAGCACTTGAAACCTGCAGAGACATAGCAATGTAAAGTGTATGCTAATGCAATAAGCTTACCAGGGAAAATACATGAGCTTGAATTATTAGCAGTAAATGAGAAATGTGATTTGATAGGAGTTACTGAAACTTGGCAGGATGATTCATATGACTGGACAGTTCATTTGATGGGTTGTAACTTATTTAGGAGAGACAGAGGCAATATTAGAAGAGTGAAATGAGTATGTTTTTAATGTTAAACCAATTTGAAGCTTTCAGTCAGAGAAGATATTTATGGTGGAACTAGAGATAACGTTAAGGCAAAATCTTAAACAAAAATCAATGGTAGAAATATATGATAAACCTTTTAATATAATTAAAATTGAGGAATTGCAGGAATTGAGAGATTTAAATACCCTGAAATAAACTTAATGAATGAGAACAGCAATTCAACTAGTTGAAGGTTTTTGATTACACAAGCTACTAAACATGAGTTGATCAGTAGTCATCATAAATAATATTGATATAATAGAAAATGTTGATATAGGGAAACCTTTGGGGAATAATGATCACAACACAATATCAAAACAAAGTTAAAAAAAAAATTTATAAGGGGCCAACAAAAACTCTTAATTTTAAAAGGACACACTTTAGGATAGCAACACAGTATGTAGAACTGGTATATAAAAATACAGAAAATACATGGACAACATTTAAGGCTTTACTAAATATAAAAAAATATATATCTACATTCATAATTTAAAAGGACTCATTTTAGAGTAGCAATACAGTGTATAGACTTGAACAAGAACTGGCATATAAAAATACAGAAAATAAATGGACATCATTTTAAGCTTTACTAAACATGCATTCATATCAGCACATACTATGTGAAAATAAAAGCATATAAAAAAGAAAAGAAGTAAATCACAACCCATGTGGCTCAACAATGGTTTGACGATCAGGATAAGGAGTAAAAAGCAGCCATTTAAGTTGTATAAAAAAGTAACAGAGGAAGCTTTATGTGAGTACAAGAAATTAACAAGGCTTGCAAAAGGGTTATTAGATTGGCTAAAATAGAAAATGAAAAGTTAATTGGAAATGAAAGTAAGACTAACTGTACGTTTGTTTTAATATATTAATGGGAAGAAGGCCACGAAGGAAGCTATCTGAGCATTACAATGTTAGACAGGCTATCTAACAAATAGTGACCAGGAAAAGGCAGATATTATTATTTATCTTATTAGAGTTGAGTTACCGAGACATTGCTGTGTAACATCCTTCCTCTAAAGAAGGAGTGTCCAAACCCAGTCCTGGAGGGACGCACCCATGCCTGGATTTGAATATATCCTTTCTGCACACAGGTGAGTCAATCAGGATGACTTAAGAAGTGATTAATTCACCTGTGCACAGCAGGGTTATCATCAAATCCAGGCATATGTGTGGCCCTCCAGGACCGAGTTTGGACACCCCTGCTCGAAAGAGTTGTTCACACTCATTATACTCCATGACTGCGGGTGGCACCATACCGGCTTTTGAGCTTGCTGCTTCCTCGTCTATTTTCCTCTTGACTAGGACCTGGCGGTTATCATAGCAATGCTTAACACTCTTGAGATCTTTTGCATACACTCCCACAATTCTAATCTCTGCTGCCACCTTTCACCACATCCTTGCCCTGATGACCAGTTCCAGTCTCTCAGCCTCTATGGAGGATATGGCAGTGGCAATGGATAGAATTCAGGAGTGCAACAAATTCCTCCTTGGGGTAATTGGGGTTCTGTCAGCCTCTCCCCATCACTCCACCCTCCATCTCGGAGAAACAAACAATGAATTCAGACCACTCACTCACAGATATACACTCAGACACACTCACAGTACAACAAATATATAAATATGCAAATATGTTGTGAAAAATATATGGGCTGTGTGCTTTTTTATGTGTCTTCTTTCAGTGTAGAGAGAAAGCTAATGAGGTAATGGGATATGGTATGTGTTAGTGTAGGGTGAAGGTGGACTATAGCGTAGATAGAATAAGAATGAGGTGAGGTCTAGTAGAAGTGCATTTAATTTTAATTTTATGGGACTATGTGAATATTTTTCTGGTGAATTTACGTATAATAAAATATGAAATGATGCAACAAGCTTCTGCTCTCTATAAATTGAACTCCTAAGGAAAAACATGGCCACCAATCCTGGTACATTTGTGTTAGATTACACAGCATGGCACAGTCAATCTTTGAGCTGGAAACACTAAGCTTTATAGACTCAATGTTGCAATGCGTAATTAAGTTTTATCATGTTACTGGAGTTGCTACGAGAGGTTCTTAGCTCTGATTTATAGATTAAATCTCTAATCTCAGGTTGTCCAAATATTCTGCGTTATTATCAACCTAACACCTTAATTGCGTCAAATATGATGCTTGATTACTCATATTCAACACAATTAAGGGGTTAATAATGACTCACCCATAAGCCCCCCAACAGCCACTATATATTATTATCCCAAGGATCCCATCAATATCCCTATCTACAGGAGATCCCTGGCATTCCTCCCAATACCAACTATAAACCTGGTGAACTATGAGCGGGCCCTGTAAGGACCTCCTTGGCACCAAATTGTAACCCCTATGCAACAGAGGTCTTGTAAGGACCTCGATAGCACCTAATATTAACTCCAATGCCACAGAGGTCTTGAAAGGCCCTCATGATATCTGTCATTAATCCCTTAAAGAACCTCAGTGGCAACACTTGAAACAGAGTGTTGTAACGCAGAGGAGGGTGTTTGCTTTAGCCCAAAAAAACTCCTGCCTTCAGCTAGAGGAATTCTCCATCAGGATTGTGAGGGGAGGTGTCTGGTGTTCATACTAGGATCATTAACAGGAGCACCAGGAAAATAAGATCACAGGGTCAGAATAATCCTACCCACAGATTTCATCTATCCCCTTCTTATTAGATAGCAGCATCAGTTCAGGATACAGATCTAATCCTGTTCATCAATCAATCTGTTCATCAATCAAAGAATACAAAGTAATTATTGCTTTGTAAAACTAATAAAAGTCTAATGAATGTCTTCTCTCTTAATGAAATACACCATGCATACGTGTTCCAAACAGAGAATAAACTTTATTCCTTTGGGTCTCCTTTTTAGACATTTCTCCCATGCAATAAAACAATGGTACATTTATATAGGTCAGCCATGCACCAATCAGCAATGGGCCACTTAGATAAACACAAGTTTAACAAAGTTTTATAGTATTTGAACTACCCCATGTGGGCCAGGTCTGTCTCCAAGGACCTTTTACTAGCCTGTATCCTTCACTGACCTAGGTGCCGAGGGGTCTATGGCCACAGCTATCTGGGCACAGCAGGAGTTGATTAGGTAGTGTGACTGTTCAAGTTAGGGGGGTTGGAGTCCAACCGGATCACTAAGAAATGGAAAGTGGACCCAGAGCCCTCTGAACACCAGACACCTGAGGGGAGGTGTCTGGTGTTCATACTAGGATCATTAGCAGGAGCATCAGGAAAATGTACCCAGAGCCCTCTGTTCTCAAATGACCTGGTGGAAAAGGGCCTTAGGGGTTCATGGCATACAACCAGGGATTGAGGAAAAAATTACAAGGGAACTGTTTCCTGGTAATATGTATCAGATTGGAGTGAATCCCTACATAATTCCCTTACCTAACAAGCCCTCTGGCTACATATTGGTAAGTTATTATGTGAAATAGCCTGTGGGAACATTGTAACAGCTTCCTAAATTCTTTTGTCGGAGCTCCCACAGCTACATTTCAGCCTTAATGGAGTTCCTACTGGAGCCATGTAATGTATTTTTAAAAAAAAAGCTATTGTAAAAGATATTTTTGGCCATTATGAATCAGTATACTCCCCTACATAAAGCTAAGTAATTATTTGAGGGACAGGGAGCACTGTTTCAAAAAGCTTAATTTGTTTTTTGTTTCTACAAAGATTATAACGTCAGAACAGGGCCCTCCACTTTCTGCAGTTTGTTATCATTGTATTCTTCCTTGTCCTTTTCCCCTGTACAGAACTACGAAAGATCTTGGTGCGATACCAATAAAAGATAATAATAATAATGGCTATATTAATCTTTTTACAGTGTGGTACAAACTTTTGGGATGCCCCTTTTAAGTGGCGGAAGGTGACCTTACGAGGACTTCAGCGAATGATAAAGAAACTGCAATGTGAGTATATTTTTTAATTATGGCCCCAAACCTTGTTCAAGAGCAGGGGTGGGCAAGTTCGGTCCTGGAGAGCCCCGCACAGGCCTGGATTGAAGGATATCTCTGCTGTGCACAGGTGAGTCAATCACTTGACTCAGTTGTGCATATAAAGGAAATCCAAGCCTGTGTGGTGCTCTCCAGGACCGACCTTGCCCACCCCTGTTCTAGAGTTTTGTGGCACAATAATTATGAATCAATCCAGAATAGGCACGTGTCAAGGCTTCAGGTGGGGATGTAACATAGTTACATCTTAGTAAGCAGATAGCAAATAAATGGTTTAGTGGCCACACCTAGTGTATTACATACAACATACCCCTAACACACTCATGATAACCCACAGTTATAGTGGGTCATGATGAGCTTCTTGGATGCTAGGATGTAGAGCTTATGAAGTATGGTGATGGGCTGTGATAATTTATTTTAATATATTATAGCCCATAGTGACCCATATAATAGCTTAGTGAATCTGCCATACTAGGTTAATATTTTTTGTGATAAACATGTTTGGATGTTTGGTCAGGAGTGTATTTTTTTTTATTCTTTTCACTATTTTTTTTCTTAAGCTTAAAATTTTGTTTAACTTAATCTGCATATACAATACAAGTTTTAATATGTTTTATGTCTAGAGCACTTCTTGCAAGCTTAATCATGTGATTTTGCCTATTGAGCAGTGGAGGGAGTGGTGGGGGATTTGTTATATCCTTGGGACTTTTAGTATTTGACAACCCTTTAATCAAACATATTCAGAAGCAGGTAGCTGCAAAGTAAAATGCAGACCCACCTCTCTTGCAGACAAGTAACCTTCACAAATGTTATAAGGATACTGATATGTATGAGATAGTGAGTCTAACAGTCACATTAAATTCCCTGAACGTCTAAAACCGTAGCCCGTAACATAGCCAGTAAGATTTGCGGCTATTAAATTGGCCCCGTGAAGCAACCCGCTAATGACTTCCGGGTTAAGTGCGAAAAAACCCTACAGGATGTCATAATGTGAACTCCGCGGCCGCAAATCCTTTGATCTGTCAAGTCTGTAACTGTTACGTTGGAAAATTGCTATTAAATTGCTACAAATCCCCTGGCGTTCAACTCTGTAACCTGCAAATAAAGACAAAAAGCCAACTGACTCTAGAGAGGACCCGCAAGGGGGTTAACTTCCTATCCGTAGCACCATAAATGCAACTAAACACACACTACTGTCATACAGTATAATTAAAGGGAAAGTGATGTCAGGTATTAAAATTAATAGCACAACATTCTCAAGCTCACAAATCTGCAATATAAAATACCTTTATTTCTGTTTAATTTTCGTGTTATATCGATCCCGGCAATCAATGTGTTAATACATATAATGGAACTCGCATGGACTAGAATATCATATTTACGGATTTATCAATATTGCAATATTTCTGGAATGCGGATCCGATAGAAACTCGTAATTGAAACCCATAAGGCTTTGAAATTGCCTTTTCAGTGATGTAATGATAGCGATCTCTTTTACCATTGGCTCCATCTAAACCCGTGACTACTGATTTGACTAATTGCAGATGTGCCTATGCTGCTACGGGCTTCAAATTTAATGTGGCTGTGTATTACTTTATTACTAAGTGCATTTGCCTATGATCACATCTCATAATACAAAACTAGAAATGTTTATATGGATTTCATTATACTTCTGAACTAGTGAATGTAAAAAACACCAAAATGTTGTATTTCCGAACATTTCTGAAAGCATCAATTAATTACAACAAAATAGCGAAGTCTAGAAATGTTTCTGGAAAACAATGATTTAATCAGCATAACCCCGTAATGTTAAGATGATTAGCTAAAATAATGAATGAGTGGTGGATTTAAAGTTTTAAATGCTTCACTGGATGGGAGCCCTTGAATATTTTTTATGTTTAATTTAATAATGATAAAGAGACAATCAAATTAGGGTATAGAAATGATCATAGCCCCACAACTATAAATATAGAAATAAAGTTATGTACCGTAAATGTTTTATATTTGACAAACTGAAAATTAAAATAGCCTATATACAGGTTGTCATTTCTGTGCTGGCATGAAGCCCAATAAATGTAGTAAGGAGGATAAGGAAAGCAAATCATGCCAAGATTAATGACTTTTTTTTTCACTGAATATAAGTCAGGTTACAAAGACAAATGATTTACTAGCCAGCATTCAGATTCATTTATATTCCAAATGTAATAAAAATGCTGCATGAATTGGTGCTGAAATGCCAGACCATGTGTAGTTAGCTCACTTCCTGATTAAGGAGCAATTTCACAAAATAGCCTTTTTCTACATGAATCTTATTATGAGATTAGCTCTGTGACTTGACAGCAGAAAGTAGAATGTGGATGGTAAAAGCTACAGTATGTTAAAACCTACAGTGTTTTTTCCTCTTAAGTGGTTTTAAACTTAAGAAAATAACATTTCAAGAAATATGAACGTATGAAAAGTATGAACAAGTTCTAACAATAAAATGTTTACATTGTATAAAGTTAATGAATATTATATATTATAATTCTCTGTAGGAAATGCATGGCCTGATGATGTCTCCATTGATAGTACTGCTTCAGTACTATTAAATAGGTGACTATTGAATTGTTGATTTTTCAGACATTTGAAGGCTCATTAAAAATTACAAGGATATGGGGCATCCTTTGTATTCTACCCATAATGTCCAAAAACCCATGCCCTGATCAAGGGGTTAATAATTAAAAATACCTGTATGCTAGCCCACTCCTTTCTAATGGGGTAGGCATCTAAACAAAATGAGCAGGACTCCCTGGATGCCCTTTTTTACTAGGACCTATAAAGGCCCTCCTTTCCCCCACCTTTTGATTAATTGTGCTTGCCAACCAGAGATACATTCCATTCCCTTTTCTGATTAAATAACTCATTAGTCAACTACATGATACAATGGATTTTTTAAAACTACAATCTGATTGGCTATATATTAACATCAGAATAGAAGGTGTGAGATTTATCTGGTTATTATTTAAAACTCAGATTATTTAAAACTATTCTCCCCACTCTTATTGACTGACTAGAGATTGACAACTATATTATGTTAGATTTTGTATTGTTAATCCATCCTCTTTGGTTATAAATTATTTTACATACTGTATATCCTTCTATTACATATATATACACATTAAATTAAATATATATACACATAATCACATTGTATTTATATACTACAGATTTTCACTAGGCCTCACCCAACCCATACAAAACTACCATATACCCCCCACCATGAGACATTCCCCCATCCCCCATATACATTCCCTATCCATACCCCCTTGAAACATACATCTCTTGCATCTAACACTCACTAACAGATTGCATTGAACATACCCTCACATACATAATTTCCACCATCAACCCTATATTATTACCCTTGCACCTTACACATTTAGTTAAAACATATTAATACACATAGAACATATATATATTATTTGCGGTCTGAGCTTACCCTCCTGAGTAGAGGTGACATAGATGAAAAAGGTAGGTGACGTCTTATAAAGAATGGGGGGCCCTGTTTTTGAGCATAAAATTAAATGTCCATAGAGATTGTTTCCAAGGCACTTACACAAGATTCAAAACTTACAAGCTAACAGCCTTATTAAAATTGCGATTCGGCCAATTGAATAGGGCTCTAATTAAGCACATAGCAAAGGTTTTTTACAGAAGTTTTTAGTTAATGAGCTTCTCTCCAAAAGCAAGGTCTTCACTACCTTAAAACTTCTGTAAAACAAATGCTGCTGTGCTTAAATAGAGCCCTATGCAATAGGCCGAATCGCAATTTAATAAAGCTGTAAGGGTTTAGTTGTGGCAATAGGGTGACAAATGCAAGATGGCAATGTGAAAGCAAAAGTGGAGGTGTCTGTGTGTTGTATTGTAGATTGTGGGTGTAAGTGTTATTAAGCTGTAGAGTGTGCAGTTGTACATGTTAATGCTGAAGGTGATAAGCATTTTTAAACAGGTGTGTTTTTAGTAATTTTTTGAAGGTTTTGAGGCAGGAACATAATCTAAAGGAGCGGGGCAAGGAGTTCCAAATAGCAGGGGCAGCACAAGAAAAGTCTTGAAGACGCCTTATACTCGAGTATATACGTTAGTTTACGGACTACATTACGGGCTCCAGTAACCAACAATTGCTCAATTGAGGCCCTAAGTGTTCCTTTAGTAAATTATCTGTGTCTTGTTTTTTTGGGAACAAACCCAACTTGATCTCTATATATTATGTCTGAAAGAAAAATAATATTCAATTGGAATGCAATAACTTTCATGATAGTGTTTTCATCAAGACTTATCAAATATATATTGATCTATAATTTCCATAATCTATTAAATATGTTCCTTCTTTCGGAAAAACTGTTATGATGGCATCAATAACTTCCCGTATGAATATATATAGTGCAATTATACAGAATTTTTTAATTTCTGTGATACTATCTCTTTAAATACCTTTTAGTAGTTAGTTGTGAAGCTGGAGCTTTGGCTACTTTTAAATCATCAATCGCTATAATAGTTATGGATCTGTGGGGCTGTTAGTAACACTTACAGTGTTGGTCATGCTTTGAGAGCCTCGTGAATCATGGTAAGCTGTCGAACACGAGCCCGCGGGACTTAGGCTGCATCATCCCCCTCGGGACCCTCATCTCCCCCTCTGTGGGACTCTCATCTCCCCCTCTGCTGCCGTTAATGCCCGCAACCATGAGGCCCACGGCCCTCTCATCCCCCTCCTTCCCTTGGGCCGCAATCCTACTCCTCCCTCCTAACCCCCTTAGTCTCCACCCTTCCCCCTTTATCCTCCATCCTTTCCCCTCTCCAAAAACCTTCCCCTCTCTCCTCTCTTCATCTCTGAGCTCCTGATGTGCTGCAGCGCGTCTTCTGCCTGTGTCCGGAACCGACATATGCTAATTACGTGATGTCACATGCGCGTCACCTCATTAGCATATGCCGATTTTTGAAAAGGGGGAAGGATGGAGGATAAGGGGGGGGGGAATGGAGGATAAGGGGGGAAAGGGAGGAGGAGGATGAGAAACAAGGAAGAGGTGGGGGGGAAAGGAGACACAAGGGAGGGAGAGGTGGGGAAAAAGGAGACACAAAGGAGGGAGAGGTGGGGAAAAAAGGAGACATAAGGGAGGGAGAGGTGGGGGAAAGGAGACACAAAGGAGGGAGAGGTGGGGACAAAAGGAGACACAAGGGAGTGAGAGGTGGGGGGAAAAGGAGACAAGGGAGGGAGAAGTGGGGATAAAGGAGACACAATGGAGGGAGACATGGGGGAAAAAGGAGACACAAGGGAGGGAGAGGTGGGGGGGAAAAGGAGACACAAGGGAGAGAGAGGTGGGGGGAAAGGAGACACAAGGGAGGGAGAGGAGGGGGGAAAGGACACACAAAGGAGGGAGAGGTGGGAACAAAAGAAGACACAAGGGAGGGAGGGGTGGGGGGAAAAGGAGACACAAGGGAGGGAGAGGTGGGGATAAAGTAGACACAAAGGAGGAAGACATGGGGGAAAAAGGAGACACAAGGGAGGGAGAGGTGGGGATAAAGGAGACACAAAGGAGGGAGACATCGGGAAAAAGGAGACACAAGGGAAGGAGAGGTGGGGAAAAAGGAGACACAAAGGAGGGAGAGGTGGGGAAAAAAGGAGACACAAGGGAGGGAGAGGTGGGGGGAAAAGGAGACACAAGGGTGGTAGAGGTGGGGGAAAAGGAGACACAAAGGAGGGAGAGGTAGGGAAAAAAGGAGACACAAGGGAGGGAGAGGTGGGGGGAAAAGGAGACACGAGGGATGGAGAAGTGGGGATAAAAGCGACACAAAGGAGGGAGATGTGGGGAAAAAAGGAGACATAAGGGAGGGAGAGGTGGGGGGAAATGAGACACAAGGAAGGGAGAGGTGGGGGAAAAAGGAGACCCAAGGGAGGGAGAGGTGGGGGAAAAAGGAGACAAAAGGGAGGGAGGGGGGGTGGACATGAGACACATGGGAGGGAGGGGGGGATGCAAATTAGTCCCGAATGTGCTCACACTGTGTGGCAAACAGCATTCTTACGCTTAAATCTTTAATCCCGCAATTTTTGACGGGCAATTTCCTAGTAAATAATAATTACTATTACTGAAGTTTCAGTATTAATAACTGAGGAAATTTTAAATCTTTGAAAAGTCTTCCACTCTTTATTTTGATTATTATACAGGTCCCTATAACATTTTTAAAATCCAGTCAAAGATTGTACAGATCCAAATGTCATATTTTAGTAATATATATGTTCCTTAATGCTTTATTGTTGCTCAACATACTAGGTTATAATATACTTGGTTCATTTGAAAATCTATAATATTTATTTTGAGTATGATTTAATTTTACAGCAGTTTGATAATAAAATAAAGCATGTAATCCTTTATGTAACTGTCCTATAGTTATTAGCTTTATATTTCAACTTAATCGTGATCTAAAACTGAAATCTCATCATATAATCTTCTCATTTGTATTTGTTTTTCTCTTGTTTCTTTGGGCAGCTCCTTTGATTATAATCCCGCTAATAAAATTTTTTTTTGCTGACCAGGAAATTACAGCATTCATATAAGCTGTTTCATTTATTTGAAAATATTGCTTCATATTATCCCATGATTTATTTTTAGATGCTGCTTAGCTAGTAAAGTATCTTCTGACTTCTAAGATATTAGTTGATTTGATTATTTCAATATTCATTACTAATACAGAGTGGTCTAATCAAGTACATATTCAATATTTGTTATTTTTATTTTCTTACTTGCAAAAGAAAAGAGAAAGGTATCTGTGCGGGATAGGGGGCCAGACAAGAAACAAATCTAATTAATCAACAGCACATACTTTCAACATTGTAGATAAAGTACCATTAAAATTGACGTGGCTAATATCCCCAATGCATCTGATATTTTTGGAGCCAGGTTCACCTAATTTTTTGGATTGAAAAGCCAGTCATTCTATGGTCCATGGTATTCATGTATGCTACTAATGTCTCCTGGTCTGCACATTTTTGAAATTGTATATTACTTATTATTAAATGACACATTTTAAAAATGGTTATTGTCTTTTTTTATTACATTTATTAAAGGTTAAGTTTTAATTTAATCCTTATCCTGTGTATATACTTAATTTTGCACTAAAGACTTGGTGACTTTGGCAGGATTATACCCTATATAAGACTTCTTAGTCCTTACTTATGCCTGTCCAACTATGACAGATACAGTATGGAATTGTCACTAGCCAAAAGTGTTTCTTTCGTTCTCTCTTTTTTTTCAAGTATTTTTATTTTCTTGTACATAAACATATCTATACTGGAGAAGGAGGAACGTGGAATTGAAAAACTGAGTAATATCTCTGGTTAGGATTTTTATTTACCCAGACAACTATCCAGACTTGCTGCTCTCAATGCATGATAAGAACGTTTTAGGTAACAATTTATATGTTCTTCTCTGGGATTTATTGCAAAATTAAAGTTTCCACCAAATACCATTATGCTTTCTGTCACGATTCCCCTGACCATCCTTTGGGTTCAGTAATTGTTATTGTTGATTAATATGTTTTTTGTTGAGTTGATTGCCCTATTTGTGTTAATTGCTGTATGTTATATTGCTTCCTAATGTGTGATTGAAATGTGATGTTGGATTCTGTATGCTGCATGTTTGGTTCATGAAGTGTTAAATAATTTAGAATGTTGTGTTGTCAGTCTGTAACTGCCAGATAGCTTGAGTTGAGATTGAGTTAGTTGGTAATGTGTGTCTCTGAGGAAAAGCCAGTCTAACTGCAGTCTGTGATACTTCTAACAGAGAAAAGTGAGGTAACACAGCTATCAGTGACTCTGAGAAGATTAATATATATATATGAAATAAGATATCTGGAAGATATATATGTGTCAGAGTGCCAGAGATTATAGCTGCCCTGGTCCTGTACAACTACTGAAGTGAATGTAAAGATGTTATGATGCCTTGCACATGAAACATTGTCAATGACTTTAGCAATTTATATAAAACCCAGAAGATTTACAGACTATTGCAGAATGTTATAAGTTCAAGTTTAAATATATATCTATGAGTCCTGTTATAAAGTTGCCACAGCAATAAAAGCAATTCCTGAATTGTTTTTAAATGCTGAGCCTGCGTTCATATTTTTAAATACTACATCTAAGTAAAGGCATTTAAGAGACATCAATTGTCTTATTGAAGGGATCAAAATAACCTGAAACATCTGTTGGGTAAGTTTGGCCATAAAAGCCTTATCAAACCCAACTGAAGAAACAGATTGTAACACCTTCTACTTTAGTTTCAATACATTATTTCACTTTTGTTTGGAAAGCTCTATGTCCTTGATTAGATACATAAATATTAATACACATATACATCTGGATCTGAATTATTCCTTTTACAATTAGTAATATACATTACATCCCTTTCCAGATTTTTACTTTATTAAACTGCAAATATTTTTTACACTTGCACTGTAGCAGACCAATATGCTTATATTTCTTAACTGAATAATACAACTATATTTCCTGAAGGAAGATAAGATGTGTGTGTTTATGACAGAATACAATGGTACACTTTGCATTATGTGATATCAACATAGGGAGACATTTTTCCACATTCCCAATTAGGTAAATGTTGAGCTGCATAAATACAGCAATATCTTTTATTGTCACATTTTTTTTTCCTTTCCTTACAATCTTAACACATATCTCTACAGACAAAGCTTTTTTTCTGACGTGGAAACCATTCTATATGATCTGTTCAAGGCCAGAACGCTCTCACAAGCTGAGAATGGACATTACTCCATGTGCTCTGGTTCCCAGCACTACTTCCTCCACCCAGGAGACCTCTCCTGTAGCCTGCCCCATCCTTGCCTCCATCCATGCCTCTGCCTCCTCAAGTGCAGCTGCCTCATGGGGGATGCCTCCCTGTGCATCCCCTCCTCACCTAGGGACATGGTAGGGGTGTGTGGGGGCTGTTCCCAGATGGAGGAGGAGATAGGGGCTGCTTATGATTTGACATTTTCAACAGCACTGCTCAGTGAAAATCTATTGGTCCATATGTCAACATAATCTTGCCTGGCTACAGAGTAGAGGATCATGGCTTAGTGATGGTGATAATTTGTAACCAGGTGGCTACTCCATATAACATGGTCCATGATCCTCTTTTCTGTGGACACGTAGGTTTATGTTTAACATTTTCAATATTGTTGAGAAAAGATGGTGCAGTCCCTATTTTTGTTTTTCCCTTAGTATTAATCTATTTTGATTTTAAGCAAAATGCAGGACCATGAGCATCCTCTTCATCTGCAAACAGTGCACCCAAATAAAATAAGTGAACTATATACACAGTGGCTACCATTCTATCAATGACATCCCCCAGTGGAATGATCTCACACGCCACTAATTAATCATATATAATGTTTTAAAACACATTGTTGTTGTTAAGTTTAACTTATACCAATGCAGATATGATGTATGACTAGCAAAGTCTGACAATGGCATGTTAATCAAAGCCAGAATTAATACATATGTTAGTCAACCATGTCATTCTCTTATCAATATGAAAACAGATAATTTTGTCTGATGTAATTAACATACATTATGGCTGCTGACATTTGTCACCTCTATTAATGGGTACGTGATCGTGATATCCTAATGATCAATTATAATCTGACAACACATGTATACCAGATGAATGTGATAACCATGTGGGTAAATAATATCATATAGAGATAGTGATAATATTCTTGTCCCATTGACTGTAGTCACAGCTAAGCATTCCTTGTGAGATGCCATATCATTACTAATGGTGGTGGCAATGATATCTCATGACATATACATAATGGTCTGTACTGCTTGTGGATGAAATTCAGGTAATTTGGTTTATTTTTACAGTTACAATATTTAGCACTGTACTGTCAATACACATAGATTTTTTCTCTTTCTCTGCCGTTTATAGCTTATGACCAACTTTTTTATTTATTTTTTATTTTCTGAACACATTGAGCCTTATTCAATTAGAAGGCTGCATCTCCCAGTATAATGGCTGTATGTCTGTGGTCCTCCTGCGGGCTCGCACTCTGCTACAAATCATAAACCCTGGTTCCATATGTAAGCAGTTCAGAGCTTGTGCATGCAAGCCTGGAATTACTGCTTAGACAGAGCCAATAGTAAACATCATCATGATAGCAATCAAACCTGTGGGAACCCCCTGCAGGCTCACTAAATGAAACCTTCCTTCAGGGGTCCCCATCGGGATACCCCTGTATCCCATTCTGATTGGCTAAAAGTATTTGAGTGTTCTGATTGGCTGAAATCTGATTGACAGTTATATTAGCCATTCAGAATACTCAAATGTTTTTAGCCAATCAGAATGGGATACAGGGCTGTATCCCACTCAGATTGGCTGAAATCTGATTGAAAGCAATTTCAGCCAATCAGAACTTGCAAATCCTTTTTTATATAGGAGCATGTGCAGGAACCATCATTTGCGGTGTGGAGCTCCTCAAGGGAGGAGCTCCGTTAGTAAAAAAAAAATTTTTTTAGAATATCTGCATTTTGTTAGAGGAGCCTTTCCTGGCCCAGAAGAGTGAAGACCAGGGCATTGGGGATCACTAGAGAGGCATTTTGGCCAGGTCAGTAGACTAATTAACCCTTTCTGTTTTACAGGTTGTGAGTTTTTTTTTTTTTAATAGTGTTTTTTATTTTATTTACTCTTTTTTATTTTATGTGTAATGCTTTTATTTAAATGTAGTTATTAGGTTGTTATTTTTAGTACTTAGTGGGGAAGTTATTTTCTGTAATGCAGGTGTTTTTATTTTTTGCACTTAGTGGGGTGTTAAGGATTTTATTAGGGGTTAGGGGAATATTAGGGGGTAAGGTGGGTAGTGTAGGGGTTAATAGGATAGGGGTTAATTAGATACAGTTAAGGTTAATAAGGCACAGTTAAGGTTAATTGGGTACAGTTAGCTGTAATTGGGTACAGTTAGGGCTTATTAGGTACAGTTAGGGGTAATTAGGTAGAGTTAGGGTTAAATAAAACTAGATAGGGATAACTGGGTCTAGATTGGGTTAAGTGGTTGGTGATATGATTAATTAGGTATAGTGAGGGTTAAATAGGGATAATTACTTAGAAGGGGGTTAATTACTTTGAGGGGAGTAATTATTTAGAGGGGGCCTACTGTAACTTACAATTGCTCAATTGAATGAGGCTCAATGTATGTGAGTAATTGAATTGGAATGCATAATTCAAAATGATTGCATCAGTGTAATGGAGCAGCTGAAGACATGATGTATCGGCTATGTGCATTACTGGTTACTTCAATTATTTGAAGTGTTGAATGGTGAGATTTGTATTAATCTGATGATGGCTACTGTGGTATAACGACCACATGTGATCCTAGTAGATGCTATGCATCATTATTGTTATACAGTATTCCCTTTACCCCTTGAGGTTTTTCCAGTTTTGCCAGCCTCTTGTCCTCTCAGATCGGCCCATACCACACCCATGATATTAATGCACGATGGGATATGTTTATGACTGTGCTCTGTGTACATAATAAACAATGGTATTGTTATACAGTTATCAATATGTCAATGTGTTTCTCATGGTAACTGATTTGAGACATCAACATACATAACAATTACTTAACACTTCATCATCCTGTATAGCCATTACCTCATGCATTTGATGACTATAAACATATGTTTGAGTGTCACTAAAATTATGTTGATTAGTAATTGATATTGGTATGGCCAAGTATAGTCCAATTTCTATGTTATATCTGATGTTTATATCATAATTTATAAATGCACACAATATCTGATTCTGGTTGAAGTGACACTGTTGTGGCTCAACAATCAATGGAAGAGTTGGTAATCATATCACATGTATAATTAATAATTAATTCATACATTAAAACCATCAGTAATTTCACATGATTATTTTTGGTATGCATGTTGCCACTCAAAAAACAGCAATAGTGTGGTACTTGACAGGACAGGTGTACCTATGATGAGGGATTTCTGGTGCTGCATGTGCCATGGCTGGTTAACAGCTTCAGGGCATTAGTGTAATCCCTTTGTCATGATATGTCCCTATATGCCCATGTCACTATGTGCCTGTAACAACCTGTTTCGACATGCTCCATCTAAAAATCCAATGCTTGACCTGTGCAATCTAGAGATATACCTGTGACATTCATTCCCCCCATTTATCCAACATCATTGTCAGACAGTCCTCTGTTTAAGGCCTCATGCTGCCCATGGTGAAATATCTCAGTCCCCAGTGTATGAGACCAAAGGTTTTTGTGTTGATGACATACCATAGATGTGCCTTGGATGATCTCTGTTAGTACTGTGCTGTGGTGAGGATAACAGTTTTTGCTGAGTATTGTTTGGAGTGTGTCTATCACTTTAATAGTGAATGCTTCAGAGCATCTGTTGTAGTCCATGTGTGTTTGCTGATATCGCTGATATATATATATATATAAATATATATATATATATCATGTTTAATTTTCACGTGTGTGTCTCTGTGACAGACATATTATTATTAATAGAGTTATATCTGTCTCTTTAACAGTTTTATTCAGCTGTGAGCACATTTTCTGTTCCCATATCTATGATGATTCACAAGTGTAATTTGATAATTATATTGTTTTTTAATTGCACATATGTGCCAATAGCAATGTACAGCATTCACATCTTAAGATATTGCATGCATTTGTATTGTTTTGTTTTTATCTTTAAATGCTGCTCCCGCTCTCAGCACTAGTTTTAAAACCATTTGCCAGTTGTGTTTAGTACTGTTGGGGAGGTTTACTGATTACACTAAGTGACTACCCTGGTGTCCCGCAACTCCTACAAGACGTCTTGGTAAACCTATCTTAAAATATGCACGCACATACACACAGAGCCTTTCCAAACAGATTCTCTTTACTTCCACTTTCGACCGAGCTTATATGGTGAAAAGACAATAAATCCCAACATACTTCTTATACTGGATACACCAGAAGATCATGTATACACATTTTTGGAAACAAGAGTCATAAAATGTTTACAGGATATATGAAACAAAACACAGGTTACAAGAAACAAAACATATGTTGAAGATAACAGTTTCAAGGATATATACTTGGAATAAATAAGCAGTTTTTAGTCAGCCCTGATAACAGTAATTACTTAGGCAATGAGTACCAAAGGCGCTCATGGCTCTAATGGTGATGAGCTGAACAGAACAAAATGTAACCCTTCCAGTACCCGTAAATTTTCCTACAGATTTTTGATATTACGGGTCTGACGGAATTTTTCAGTGCTCAGTAAAGTCTCAGTTGTATAGGGATTTGGTGTAAAACTAAGAAAGGGAAAACTTACCGTAATATGTGGCTTTATCTTTAAAAGTGTCAGTGCATGTATCAAGTATTACAATTCTATTTATAAGTAAAAAGTGCTAAATATAAATTGAACATTTAAAATTTTTGAGTGCAAATATTATATATTTAAAGGTAGGCATTAAATATAAGTCATAATATATTGTGTTTGTGATATTTTAAAGCATTAAAGCTTACATGTATTTTCCTTATTGTGCATTTTTTTTATAAAGGGCTCTTACTTACCCATATTCAGCTTCTTTACCACACTTGAAGATCCCAAGATAATCGCATTCACAAAATGGAATTAAACAAACAAAAAATACAACCTGTATTTAATAGTACATCGATTTATAAGTATATTATATTTCTAGTAAAATTCATAAACATTCCATGTCCCTTTAAATATGCTCATCAACATTTTGCCTGAATAGAAGCATAGCAAAATTTTAAGTAAATCTTCTACCTCTTGTGTCAGTCAAGGAATACATACTATTAACTGCCCATTACATCATATTCAGAAAACTTGCAGTTTTTTATTTACAGATGTATTAATAGCAAAAGTTCCATGATTTGCCATGTGAGTTTAGCACTACAAGTTTCCAAAATAATATACCCTGAAATCAGGTTTTTGCTTGCGTAAAGACGTAGAGAGAAAAAAATTACAAGAGAATGAGGTAGACTATCTGACATAATGTAAATATTTACAAATTGGTATACTTTAAAGCTATAAGTAATAACTGGTGCTTTATCAATTGAATGCTATTTAATAATGCATTTTCTCAAAGCAAACATTAAAGCTTAACATTTTAAAGCTGTCAGTCAGCCTTTCTATATTACCCACAAAAAGAGGTTGAAAGGTTTTGTTAATGAGAGATTTAATTATTGATAAGCCCCTCCTTTTTTTTGTGTGCAGTCAACTGGTTCCAAGTACACCTAGACCCTTATTAAATTGTCCAAATTGTAGCTACTGTTGACCGCAATGTAGCCAACAAAATATACTGCTATTGAATTGGTCTTTTTAGCTACTCGCACTAGATCTGCGGATTATAATATTAACCCTTTTTGTGTGATACTTTAACATAAGACTGTGGAAACCCTCAATGGCACCAGTACATCAGTAGTTGACTAGAGGGATAAGATCCTTTTGTAATTGTTCATTTACAATTCTTATGAGAGCATTTGTGGTACAGAACTCCTTTATCCCATTGATGTTCATCTGTTACATGATTCAAAACAGAGTTCCACTTCCCCTGAAGTTGCTTTACATCACCATGACTTGTTTTAATGCTCCACCAGAAGTGATTATTGCACCAATCCATATTGCAATGTCTTCACAAAACTTTTTTCTTACTTTCAGTGAACAGTTTTTAATTCAGGCTCCTGGCATAATGCTATACATTGTATTGGTGGTTTATTTTCTGTAATTGTTCTACATATTGTTTGTAATGCTCACATGACAGTTAATGTCAATTATTTGTATGACAAATCCAGTCAAAATTCGATCTACACATATAATGAATGCATCTTTTTTCTCTTGCAACAGATGCTTTGTGTTCATTGAATCACTTCAAAGTCTAAAGTTATTTTTGATGGAATATCCATCAAAGTGTAGTAGCAGTATTTTGAACTGTGGCAAAGGCTATCACACTAGCTCGATGCATAAAGCATAATGCATAATTGTTCTGAACTTAATAAATCCCTTTTCTTTTGTTTCTCAATCCTCCAGTAATAATCAATAACTGCATGCATGTATTTTCACTGGTATCTGTAGAATGTGGTTTCTGAAATCTGTCTCTCATTCAAGCCAATGGTAAGGCTTTGTCAGACTGCTTATATTTCTAATTTGAAGGGAACATGTACTATTTTTACTTACAGGCAGAAAATTCAGGTTTCTGCTCTTTTGAATTTGAGCAATGCAGACCAATGCATGGAGGTTAGTGTAATAAGTGAAATTAAAAAAAGAATACAATTATTTTAGCATGCAATCTTGTGCTCTTTCACACCATGAATAGCACTTACAGCTCTGTGCTGCAAAAAGTAAAATTAAACTGTCACATGCCACGTAGTGTTCATAATGCCCATTACCCATTGCTCATGAGCGTCCTGAAGAATGTGGCAGCATTCAGACCTACTGAAGATTTGTGAAGCTATGAATATCGAGTAATAGCAGTGAATATCATGAGTATTGCAGTGTACAATGATACATTTTTATAGGGCAAACATTTTATTTGACGTACAAACTTTTAAGGTGTGAACCTCTTCTTCAGATCCAAATGAAATACTGATGTTGGGATTAATAAACAACATATATTTTCTAAATACTTAGAATAATAAACTTTGAGTTCAGAATCAATTTATAGACACATATTCCTTTCTATAAAATAACATTTATTGATAATAACAAATACCAACTAATCTGATATATTTATATCAAAAACAATGTATCAGATTAATTGCAAATAAGATAAAATCACATCAGCCAGTAGGCTATGATTAGGCGTGGCTCTGTCGGCCATCTTGGGGTAAAAAAATGATTTTAGTTCAATTAAATTTCACTAAGCATAATTCTAGTAAATAAAATAACAATTTACGTCTGGATATAAAATCTCAAGCACGTGCTACCATAA
The DNA here is from genome assembly GCA_027410445.1 of Discoglossus pictus. Classification (NCBI taxonomy): domain Eukaryota; kingdom Metazoa; phylum Chordata; class Amphibia; order Anura; family Alytidae; genus Discoglossus; species Discoglossus pictus. The sequence goes on along the minus strand of CM050164.1, from coordinate 301,987,790 downwards.
TAATATGTAGTGGGTTTTGGCAATTTATATGGTGATATTAATATCAATAACCTTTATTAATATTAATTAATAATTTACATGTTTCACGTATTTGCCACTTTTGACTAAATTCTGAATTCTTATTACACAATATATTAAGAGCACTGGCCTCATGAAATAAACAGAACTGTGAGAATATATTTATTATATAGGAATAAAAATAATAATACAGTATATTTTAATATCAAGTTGGTATAACAATTATAACAGATATATCAAGGTACATCAATTATAAATTGTAAGTTATTGTTACATTATCCACGTAATCATATAATAAGACATGCACAATATGCTTACTATAATTAAATATGGTAGATTATGAGAGATGGTTTTAATTACTTTGGTATGTTACACATATCTATGCATTAAGCTATCATACTCTTTTAATATCTTATGATTTTATGGTTGAATTATAGTATTATCTCTAATTAAGATGTTGTCTCTAATTAAAAAGAGAAAATGTTTTTCATAAAAGCTGATATATTCATAGTATTATAAAATGAACTAGCAAATTATATGTCGACTTATAATTCACCAGTTTTATGGTATATTTATATATATATATATATATATATATATATATATATCAGAGAATATTGATATAGCGATTTATTCTACATTGTATTATTAAAATATTTTAATGATTTTAATGAAAAAGAAATAACATATAAAGAAATGTTATACTTAAGATTCTTTTGTTTGGTTCCATCAAATTACTGGATTCTGGATCTTTTGAGAAGTTTCTAATATGTAAATGGGTAAAATATTTTCTTAGCAAGTTGTATAAGTTTCTTTGTAAAATACATATTTGATTTCTATGTGTTGGTAAAAATATATAATATACCGTATCCGATTTTTGAGTTTGCGAGTTACTGGTGCGGCTTATATTGGCAACAGTAAAAAAAATCACTGCCGATTTGCGAGTTATGTGTGCGGCTTCTATTCGCGAACGTAAAATTACTGCCGATTTGCGCGATTGCGAGTTAAGGGTACCGATTTGCGTGCTTGAGACTGCGGTATTGTAGCAATTGAATTGCATTTTACGGTTTTACTGATTCTAACATCCTGTAAGGCCTGTAACCTGCAAAAAAAGTTACAGTACTAATTAGAAAGCCTGTTTCTTTCAATGGCTGATCACTTGGAGAGAGTCTTTTTCTCCAATTTTAAGGGTGCAGCTTATATTTGAACACTATCTTTTTTCTATTTTTCCCCCTTGAATTTTACAGTTGCAGCTTATATGCGGGTGCGACTTATATTCGGACCAATACGGTATTCTTTCTAGAAGTTTATCCAAGTGTGTCTAAGTGTCTCCATTCTTGGTCCTCCCAGCTCTCTGCTTCTCATTTGTTCTTCAGCCTTTTTCCTTTCAGCTTTCTTTTTCTCATTCTCTTTCTACCCATAATTATACCCACAACTTCATTTTCTTATCAGGCATTCCAATCTCACTATGTCTTTGTCAGCCAATCAAATGTTCTTATGGTGTCACCAAATATTTAACAACAGAAAATATGTTTTTTTTCTTAGAGATATTTATTCCTTGGACCACAAGATGGTGCTCTTGGACCTTCAAATTATCATAAGAATTTCCATAAACTCACTAATGAACTTTAATAAGCTATAAACCAAATTATAACCCAGACATGGTCAATAAAAAGTGTCATTATATTTATACACAGGAGAAATGTATTGTGTTGAGAACTAATCTTTGCAGACGTAAAGTCTGTATATGTATGGGAATTTAAAGGAGTGTTCTGTTGTTCTAAACCTTATCTTTTCAATTAGTTGAAGGAATTTACTTAGTATTTGTTTTTACAGAACAAAGTAGCTTTTTAGAAATTTATTTCAGTGAGAATTAAAAATAGAAAATATATTTTACATAGAATATTCTCCACAATGGAAATGCATGGATATATATATATATAATGTATATATCACATAGCTATTAGTATTTTGGTTATAAAAGAAAGGTTATTAATAGGATTATTATATTAACTTATAATACCCATATAAAATTGAATTTTATTCATCAAAAGTTCTGACACTTATATTAGTTTAAAAATAGAATTCAGACAAAATGTAATGCTCATCATTGAGAACATCATTGGTTGAACTAAAATCATAACTCATTTAGGTATATTGCTTGCCAGTTTATTAGCAAGGGGTTTAAAACATTTTGCTGTAAAAATAAGGAAAATATTTTAATGCAAAACAATCTAGCCCCCAGTACAAACAAAACAATTTAATTTCTGATTTCATATTCTCTCTTGAGAATTTAAAAGGTCTTTCTTCCCCTCATCAGGATGGTCAAATTTGTATTCTTAAAAAGTAGATGAATCTTAAAATTGCCAAATTCTATTGAAATGCAGTTTTTGCTCAGATTCTAGATTATTTTTTAATGCCAGCATTCAATTAACAGGTGAGACAGAGAACCATCTAATTTATTTTCCAATATTAGACATAAACAGTATTTAAAGTAACACAACATTTATTTTAAATATATATTTTTATTCAGTTAGGCTAAATGCATTATACACTGTATTTTTAATATTAGTTGCCAATTAGGATTTGATGTTGACTAAACAAATAGACTATTCTAATAAAAAATTAGAAATAACATTACTAGTTATGTCACAGTATTGCAGATGAAATGTTTATCTCCCATCTCTAAGCTGTCATAATCACAGTTTAAACCACAAAAAAATATAAAGCATATATCCACAGCTGGATCTACCTTTTTGGAGCCCCTAGGCAGTGAAGTCGAGGAGCCCCTGGGAGTGCATGCACAAGTTATGCACGCACCCATTTTTCCCTTTTCTGTGCTTGTATATAGCTATCATGCTTTTTGGGCAAATCACAGACATTTACCCATAACAACCATTTTTACAGCATCGCTACTCATACATATGCCGAGATATTACTTGTTTATTAAATGCATTTTATGTTGGGCCATATTATTTATATTTTTCTATGGGAGGGCAGTGAGCCGATGTTACACAAACATAAATCATGATCACTTGTAACATACATACAAACTGACAGCCTTATTAAATTGCAATTCAGTAAATTTAAAAGGGCTCTTTTTAAGCACACAGCATATTTGTTTTCACAGAAGTTTTTAGTTAGTGAACTTCTATTCAAAAGCAAGGTCTTCACTAACTAAAAACTTCTGTAAATAAAATATGCTGTGTGCTTAAATAGAGCCCTTTTAAATTTACTGAATTGCAATTTAATAAGGCTGTGAGTAATTATGAGTGTTAAAGTGCCAGCACGGGGGCCCCTAGTGCATTGCACAGTGTGGACTGTCAGTAGCTCCCTCCATACACAAAGACACAGATACACACAGAGGTACAAACACACACAAGTACACACAGACATTCACACACAGAAGCACACACAGAGGTACACCAAAACACATACACATATAGAGACACAGTCAGATACACAGATACACACACACTGAGGTACACACATAGACACACAGGCCCTCATTCAATTGCGATTTGGCCAATTGAATAGGGCCCTAAATAAGCACATAGCATATTTTTTTTAAAGAAGTTTTTAGTTAGTGAAAACCTTGCTTTTGGATAGATTCTTACTAACTAAAAACTTCTTTAAAAAAATTAGTTATGTGCTTATTTAGAGGCCTATTCAATTGGCCAAACTGCAATTGAATGAGGGCCACAGAGAGGTACAGACAGAAACACACACAGAGGCCCACATTCTTTCAAACACAGGTACCTACACCCATAGTCACACATACACAGAGGCACACATACATACATATATAGTTACATAGCTACATAGTAATTGAGGTTGAAAAAATAATTTTAGCCCGTCAAGTTCAACCTTTTAAGATCTCCTTTGATCTGCAATATGCAGATTAGTTGTTAATTGATCCAGTGAAACTTTGCCAATTGTCTCAAAAGGGAAACATAATAAATTCCTTCCTGACCCCAGATACTGTCGATAAAATTTCTCCCTGGATCAATGCTCCCTCTCTAATTAACCAGGATAACATTCAATGCCCTTTTTAATAAAAAATATATCCAATCCCTTTTTAAAGTTATCTATTGAATCCGCTGTCACCATCTCCCTTGGTAGAGAATTCCACAGATTAACCACCCTTACTGTGAGGAAACCTTTTCTTTCTTTAAGGTGGAACCTTTTTAGTTCTTACCTCAAAGGATGTCCTCTTGTCAGTTGAATACCTCTTGGCACAAAAAGCTCCCTTGACACATTTTTATACCGACCCTGGATGTATTTATACAGGGTAATCATATCCTCTCTAAAACCCCTTTTTTCTAGAGAATGTAAGTTTAATTTGGATAGTCTTTCTTCATAACTTAGCCCCTCAAATCCCCTTATTCGTTTTGTAGCCCTTCTCTGTACTTTTTCCAGTTCTAAAATGTCCTTTTTATGAATTGGTGCCCAGAACTGTACTCCATATTCCAAATGAGGGCCTACTAGGGATTTGTATAGTGGCAGCATTATATCTGCCTCCCTTGCTTCTTTACCCTTCTTAATACATGCTAATAGTTTATTTGCCTTTGCAGCTGCTGCTTGGCATTGAGAACTGTTACGTAGGTGGTTGTCCACAAGCACTCCCAAATCCTTTTCAATATCAGATACCCCTAGATTTGCGTCATTAAGTTTATAGATTGCATGGTTATTTTTCCTTCCCAGATGCATAACATTACATTTATTCTTATTAAATCTCATCTGCCATTTAGATGCCCATGCCTCCATTTTATGTAATTCCCTTTGGAGGGAAAGCACATAATTATCTAAATTAATTGCCTTGCACAACTTTGTCATTAGTGAAAATGGAGACACTACTTTCCAGTCCCGCCTCTAAGTCATTAATAAATATGTTAAAAAGGAGAGGGCCTAATACTGAACCCTGAGGAACCCCACTTACCACATTAGTCCAATCCGAGTATGTTCCATTTACAACAACCCTTTATTTCCTGTCTTTTAGTCAGCTCTCAATCCATGTGCATATATTTACTGCAATTCCTGTATCCCTTAGTTTGCACAATAGTCTCCCATGTGGCACTGTATCAAAAGCCTTTGCAAAATCTAAAAAGACTACATCCACTGAGTTGCCCTCATCCAGGTTCCTACTAACCTCCTCATAGAAACTAATTAGGTTTGATGTTGACTCCTTCTTATAATCCTGTTCAAATAGACATATTCTCGTATATTATACCTTATTAACACTTCTAAAAGCTTTCCCACTACAGACGTGATGCTCACTGGTCTATAATTCCCCGGATTTGCTCTTGCCCCCTTCTTAAATATAGGTATAACCTCGGCTTTTCTCCAGTCATCTGGTAGTGACCCAGTGTTGGGTGAGTCTTGAAAAATTAGATATAGTGGTTTGGCTATTACAGAACCCAGTTCCCTCAGTACCCCTGGATGTATTCCAACAGGACCCGGTGCTTTATTGACATTTATTTTTTCCAACCTCTTTTGGATTTCTTCCTGTGTTAACCAGTTATTTGGTGAAGGTAGTGTAGCCCCGTTATGGTGCAGTAACACAACCACTGGTACCTCCCTTGTATATACAGAAGAAAATAACATATTTAGGTAATCTGCCTTTTCCTGGTCACTAATTGTCAGACGGCCTGTGTCACATTGTAATGCTATAGATTCCTTCCTGGCCTTCTTCCCATTTATATACTTAAAAAATATTTTAGGGTTAGTCTTACTCGCTTTTGGAACTAATTTTTCATTTTCTATTTTAGCCAGTCTGATAGCCCTTTTGCAAACCTTGTTGATTTCCTTGTACTCCCGTAAAGCAGTCTCTGTCCCCTCGTTTTTGTATAATTGAAATTACTCTGTATCTTGATGTAATTTACTCCTCTTACTTGTATTCCCACATGGTATATGTCGATGTGTATTTAGTACGGATTTAAATGTTGTCCATTTATGTTCAGTATTTTTACCTGCCAGTTCTCTGTCCCAGTCTACACTTTGTATCGCTGCTCTTAGACCGTTCAAATCTGCCCTTTTAAGACCGTTAAAATCTGCCTTTTGTATCACTGCTCTTAGACCGTTAAAATCTGCCATTTTAAAATGAGTTTTTGTTGGCCCCTTACAGTTTTGTTTTTTTAATTCAATCTCAAATGAGACTGTGTTGTGATCACTCTTTTCCAAAGGTTGCCCTATTTCAACGTTTGACACCATATCAATATTGTTTGTGATGACTAAATCCAAGATGGCCTCATTTCTAGTAGGCTCTTGTAAAACCTGTGACAGATAATGATCCCTGAGTGTACTCAAGAACCTGCTCCCTTTGCCCATACTGCTGGTCTCATTCATCCAGTTTATTTCAGGGTAGTTAAAATCTCCCATTATTAGAACTTGCCCATGCTTAGCTGCATTTCCAATCTGTAACAATAATTGTATTTCCTCACTTTCAGCTATATTTGGGGGTTTATAGCATACTCCAACCAATATTCTTTTGGAATTTGCTGCTCTGCTATTTAACTCTACCCACAAACATTCAACATTACCACTAGTTCCAGCATAAATATCTTCTCTGAATATAGGCTTAAATTCAGGCTTAACATACAGACAAATACCTCCTCCCCTTTTACCACTGCCCCTATCTTTCCTAAATAGGTTATAACCATCCAGATTAACAGTCCAGTCATGAGATTCATCCCACCATGTCTCGGTAATGCCTATTAAATCCCATTTTTCGTTAATTACCAATAATTATTTTTCCTGGCAAGCTTCTGGCATTAGTAAGCATACATCTTATATTATGAGTTTGTAGTTTTGAGGTGCCTGTCTCTGTACTTGAATTACTTAGAACCTATTAGTTTTAAAACTCCCCCAGTCGTTCTACAATCCTTTCCCCTAGCACAAAAGCTCCCTCGTCATTAAGGTGCAATCCATCCCTTCTATGGAGATTGTACCCAAGTGAGAAGTCAGCCCAGTGCTAAAAACCCAAACCCCTACTTAGTGCACCACATCTTTAGCCAAGCATTAACCTCCCTAAGCTCCTTCTGTCTCCCTGGGCTAGCACGTGGCACTGGTAGTATCTCAGAAAACACTACCTTGGAGGTCCTTCCCATAAGCTTATTCCCTAATTCTCTAAAATAATTATTTAGGACACTCCATCTTCGCCTAACTTTGTCATTGGTACCAATACCATGTACCAAGACCGCCGGTTCACTTCCAGCCCCTCCCAATAATAAATCTACCCGATCCAGTGGAAAATCAGTAAGTGCTGCAATTCGCCTCTCCAGTTCTCCAATCTGAGCTTCCAGAGAGGCCACATGCTCACACCTCTCACAGAGGTATGGACTCTGGATCATCTGTTCCGGTAGTGCATACATATGACAGGATGTACACTGAGTGAGGTCGCCACTGGACTGACTCATAATTACAAAAAAAATAAAAACACTACATTTTGACCCTTTTCTTTGAACTCCCTCCTGTAAACAGTCACACACAAGGCCCAAGTGTATATGCAATTTGAACCCAGGTAAAAACACTCCCCTCTCACCCGTACCAAATCAGTGCACACAGGGAATAAACACACTTTACTTGTCTGAGTAAATCAGATGCAGTCAAACACTAGGCCCAAACTTACTTTATATGCAATTTTAACTCAGGCAAAAACACTCCCCTCTCACCTGCTCCAAATCACTGCACACAGGAAATAAACACACTTAGAGGAATTCATATATACACACAGAGGCACACATACATAGAGGTATACATACATAGAGGCACACATACATAGAGCTGCACATAGAGGCACACCTACATACACACATTGAGGCACACATACTGACAGGCTGGATACCTCCCCAGGCCTCCTGGGGTCGGTAGGAGGGCCACGTGACCTTTGCAGGCCCGGGAGTATGGAAGAGAGGGAGTGGCTATCTGGGGGGCAGAGCCACCTATGGGATTGGCACCAATTTGGCCATTATGCCCCCAGCTAGCCAAGAAATTAGATCCCAACCGCCCATCCCTAATATTTGGAGCATAGGTGTTAATTTACTGTAAATGTAAAAATCATGTGTTTATGTATGGAAAATTGGAAAATATGTGTTTAATAAAAAAATGAAAAAAAATGGAAAATAAAGTAATATAATAAGTCAGGTATTTTAGTTTAATCTGTCTACGTCATTAGCAGTTGTGATATGCCTTAATTTTTCAGGTTGAATTATGATGTGTTTGTATTTGTTGTTGTCACAGCGGGGCAGTGGTGAGGGGAGTCGCCGGGACAGTGGTAAAGTGGGGGTGATCCCACAGGGGTACGGATGCTCCATCGCGGTAGGCCCTGGACGAGGGTCAGGGCGCAGAGTGTACTGTCTCGGTTTTCAGGCTCCTCCCCTCTCTTGTTTATGTGTATTTATTATTATGTGAATTTGGGTTTACCAATAAACGCTGTGGCCAGTTTTTCCGCAATAAGTTGTTGTGTCTAATTAATTAATTAGAGGGCTTAGGAAGTGTTTTGTGCATAACAAATTATTCAGGGAGCAAGTTATGCCCAAAGTGTCATACGGACATACCCACTGGGCCTTTCACAGGTCAAGAAAAAGTGCACATAGAGGCACACATACATACACACATTGAGGCACACATACATAGAGGCACACATACAGTACATACACACCCAGAGGCACACATACATAGAGGAGCACATACACACACACATGGAAGAACACATACATAGGGAAGCACATAGAGGCCCACATACATACACACACATACATTGAGGCACACACACATAGTCACATATACATACACACATAGAGATACACACACAGAGGCACACACACATAGAGGCATATATACATACACACATAGAGGCACGCACACATAGAGTCACATATACATACACACATACATACACACATGGAGGCACACATACATACACACATGGAGGCACACACATACATACAGACATTGAGACACACACATACATACACACATAGAGGCACACATACATCACAGCTCAATTGTTCCTGCCTCCAGCTGCTACCATAACTCTGCCCAACCTTTCTGACTGCCTTCGCTGCGCAGGGGAAGGCTCTCCTCTCGCAGTCACACTGGACAATCCTCCCTTCTCTGTGTGCTCGGGTGGACAGGGCGGACTGCAGCAGGGATGGAGGTGTGGGCTGAGCTTGCTTGCACAGTGTTAACTCTGGTAGTGCTGTCTGTTTTTGCAGGAAGCAGTCACTGCACAGAGATGCACACACAGGAGGGTTTTGGAGGGCGAGCTACGATGAAAGATGGGGTGATAACGAGGTGCTCCTCTCAGAGATCCGCCAGTAGACGGGAGCCTAACTTGCCTAATGGATGGTCCGGCCCTGCATATATCCAAAATAAAATTAACTTCATCCACAACATGAAGGAAATGAAGGTGAACCTTAATAAGTTTATATCTATAATATATAAATCATTAATGTATGTAGGTAGGTGAAGGCATTAGTTAGGACACATAAGTAAGACCAGGCCAAGGAAAAGATATAAAGAATGGCAGTTTTTTTATCTTTACAAGCCGGTCACTTCCCTGATCCTCATCTTATCTAAATCTGTTTTCCCTTTTATTTTTTCCTCTTTTTCACATCTTTTTTCCATTCCTTTCTCTTTTCTACCTTATCCTTGGTCTTTGGCTGTCATTTGAGTATACAGTTCATAGCAGTGGTCAATGATAGGGACCCCAGAAATACATTTTTGTTATCAGTCCTTCATGTGACATGATTTTGCCTAGTTTCTTTTTTTTTTTAACCTGTTATTGGCTTCGTTTTTTCATCACTGTTCCAATTGCTTAATAAAACATCTGAATTATGTAATAAATAAGAAAGGTAGGCTACATTCAGTACATTGTTCTGCCTTGCTGTACTATATTGAAACATATTTCCAGTTTTAAACTGTGCAGTAATAAAATACCAGAATTTCAGAGGGAATAGAGAAATGCAAATCTAATGTCATTTAAAACTTTCAAAATAATATTATAGAGTATAAAAGAACTATGAATAATTAAAGGGACATGGAAACCATGTTTTTTTCTTAGTTGCATCTAAAAGACAGTATTTGCTAATGTTGCTAGAGTGTGCTATATTTTTTTCAAATTATACTCTCTGAGCACTATACAATGACTGTAAGTAGTAACAAACATGTCTGGCAATGTGAGCTACACTATAAGCTATGCTCTATTACCCGTTTCAATTGCCCAATTCAGAAATTTATACACACTTAAAATCACTCTTAATATTGCTACATATTCGGCAAATATTACTTATTGGCACTAAGGAATTAAGTCAATAGAATGCATACAATCATTTATAAAAATAAAAAAACACCCAAAGCCAAATGTTATGAGTTCAAAGCATTTGCAAGTCGCTAATAGAATATGGCCCTAAGTACTTCCTGTTTGATTAACTTAATATAAACTGCTTTTTTTTTTTTAATTCAATTCATAACTTTTGTAATGTTTAAAGCGTGTTATTTTAAATACCTGAAAAAAATAGCTGAGTGTCATACTTATTTAAGGTGGTCAGAAGAATAGGTCCACAAACATGTTTATGTTACAGAAGCATCATAGTGAATATTTACATAATTTTAATTCAAGGATGCTCCTTTATTATCTTCTAAATTCTAAATACATATCTTAATTCACATTTAACTTTTGTCTACATCATACATGATGGCAACAATCATTCTTTAATGCCAAACAATTAAAATGAGGTAATGGTGCAGTTTATAAATGGAATAATTAATGAACATACATTTAAAAAACAGGTCATTTTTATTGCATTTAGTAAAGTATATATCATTGTGTTTTGGCCTGTGCTAATAGTTACATTTGAATGTATTGTTATTTAGTCACTTTCCAAGTATGTTTTGAGTGTTATGTAAGCATTAGCGACTTGCCCGTCAAAAACGATGGGGCAATAAAAAAGTGTTGAAATGCTGTTTGTCACACAATGTAAGTGTACTGGGTGCCTCAACTATATAGACCCCTATAGCACACTAATAAACCCATGTAATAACACTATAAATGCCATGAGGGTCATCCAGGACCCTCAGGACACAAAGTGTAAGCATTACACCATTTTAACCCAGTCTCTTATGGGTCTCTAGGGACCCTTATGGCACAGTTAAAAGCCTAACATTTTACCCCATAAGTGCTATGAGGGTTCTCCAGGACCCTTGTGACACTAAGTACAAACACTACACTGCACTATACCCCCCCAAAAAAAATCCATTAAATCTAAACTACCCCACTAAACTATTAACACCTACACTACCTACCTACCCGCTAATAAACCCCCTACCCCACTAATTACAGAAAATAATAAAACCTACATCACAGAAAATAAAAATGCCTAAGTCGCAGAAAATAAAAAATCAACATTACAGAAAATAAAAAAGTCACAAAAAAAATCAACATTACAGAAAAAAAAAACTACATTACAACACCCCCCCTCCCACTACAGAAAATAAAAAAAATTACGCACCTGAAAAGGAAATACATACAAAATATATACATTGCAATACAATACAACTCAAATCAAATACAATACCCCCTATCTAAAAATACATCAAATCCTATCTAACATACACACATACCCCTCTATCTAAAGTACATTAAATCGTATCTAAAATACATACATACCCCCATATCTAAAATACATTAAATCGTATCTAAAATACATACATATCACCTATCTAGCATACAATAAAACCTATCTACATCCACAAACCCTACATATAAACTAAAAATAATTAATAATTAAGACCCCTTTCCATTTCAGATGTCCCTTCAGATCGGCACCCTAGGGAAAAAACTAAAAAAACAAGTTAGTACAACACAGTACATGCTAAAAAGAAACATTCTAAATATTCTACTCCCCTTTCCAGCATGACCCCATCATTCTTATTTTCTTCTCCAGCACGGCCCCTGTTAAAAATAAACAGATTACTACACCTGAATACACAGACACAAAATAAAATAAAATAAACATAATATAAATGGAACTCTATCGGCGTGATGTCTCCGTGCTCCTCCTCTTCTGCCCTGGCTGAGCCCTGGAAGAATCTGCGCTCTAAAAAAATAAATAAGTAAACTAATGGAGGTCCGCACTCACAAAGCTCCCCGACGCTAATGAGCCCCCTAGAGCCTTTTCCGAAAGAAAACTGGCAATGGCGCCTTCTGATTGGCTGAAATTCAATTGACAGTGTTTTCAGCCAATCAGAAGGTGCCAAGGTGTGAGCCAATCAGAATGGGATACACCCCCATATCCCATTCTGATTTGGCTAGTGAACCTGTCAATCTTTTGTTAAACCAATCAGAAGGCTATACTGCCTTCAGACAATCACAATGGGATACACCTCCAGGGGGTGATTGGCGGGAGGCATCTGCGCCTTCTGATTGGCTGTTGTCACGCCAAGGTTAGTTCAATGTATATTATGTTTATTTTATTTTGTGTGTGTGTATTTAGTAATAATCTAATGTTTATTTTTTTTTGCAGTAAAGGTGAGTAGAATATTTAGAATATTTAGAATGTTTCTTTATTGTATGTAGTGTGTTGTACTAAGTTTTATTTTTCCTAGGGGGCCAATCTAAAGGGACATCTACAAAGGTAAGTGGTCTAAATTATTTTATTTTAGGTTAGATTTCGGGTTCGTTGATGTAGACAGGGTTTATTGTATGTTAGATAGGGGGGATATGTATGTATGTTAGATAGGATTTATTGTATTTTAGATAGTGGGGTATGTATGTATGTATGTTAGATAGGATTTAATGTATTTTAGATAGTGGGGATTTATTGTATTTTAGATAGTGGGGTATGTGTGTATATTAGATAGAATTTAATGTATTTTAGATAGGGGGTATTGTATTTTATTTAAATTGTATTGTCATGTAATTTATATATTCTGTGTGTAATTATTTTTTTGTTTCTGTAGTGGGGGGGGTTGTAACATAGTTTTTTTTCATTTTCTGTAATGTTGATTTTTTATTTTTTTTGACTTAGGTCTTATTATTTTTGTGAGTTAGGTTTTATTATTTTCTGTAATTGTGGAGTGGGGGGGTTATTAGGAGGTAGGTAGGTAGTGTAGATGTTAATAGGTTAATGTAGAGGGGGGGTATTTTAGATTTAATGGTTTATTGGGGGGTATAGTGCAGTGTAGTGTTTGTACTTAGAGTCATGAGGGTCCTTGAGGACCGTCATGGCACTTATGTTGTTAATGTTAGGGTTGTAACTGCCCCATAACGGTCTTTATATACTGTTATGGGATTGATGGGGTTAAATAGAGGCTTATGAGGGTCTGTATAGTCCCCCATAAGAGGCCATGTTAAATAGGCTTTGATGGGGTTAAATAGGCCCATTTAGGGTTCAATAGGCCCAGTTAGGGTTACATAGGTATTGTTAGGGTTAAATGTGTACTGTTAGGATTAAATAGGGCCAGGGTTGGGTTAATGGGTTATAGTTAGGGTTAATAGTGTAGTGCTTACACTTTGTGTCATGAGGATCCTGGATGACCCTCATGGCAGTTATAGTGTTATTTACATGGGGTAATTAGTGTCTTATAGGGGTCTATATAGACCCCTGTTGGACTGATAGAGTTAATTATTGGCCTATGGGGGTCTATATTGACCCCTATTGGACTGATAGAGTTAATTATTGGATTACGGGGATCTGTATTGACCCCCATGAGTGACAGGGTTAATTAAGGGCTTATAGGGGTCTTCGTTGACTCCCATGAGAGACAATGTTAATTAAGGGATTATGGGGGGTCTTCATTGACCCCCGTGAGTAACACAGTTAATTAAGGGCTTAGGGGGGTCTGTATTGACCCCCATGAGTGACATGGTTAATTAATGGATTATGGGGATCTGTATTGACCCACATGAGTTCCAGGGTTAATTAAGGTACTATAGGGGTCTGTATTGACCCCCATGAGTGACAGGGTTAATGAATGGCTTATGGGGGTCTGTATTGACCCCTATGAGTGACAGGGTTAAATAAGGGCTGAGGGGGTCTGTATTGACCCCCATGAGTGTCAGGTATTATGGGTTTCTGTATTGACCCCCATGAGTGACAGGGTTAATGAAGGGTTTATGGGGTCTGTATTGACCCCCATGAGTGACAGGGTTAATTAGGGATTATGGGGTCTGTATTGTCCCCATGAGTGACAGGGTTATTTAGGTGCTGATGGGGCTCTGTATAGAGCCCCATGAGTGTGAGTGATAGGGTTAATATTTTTTTATTGCTGGCCCTTTAAGGACCTGCAAGGCGGGAAATTCGAATTTTGATTGCAGTGGGTGTCCCCGATTGCGTGCGATCGGGGACCCCCACTGCGGGAGTTAATGTGGGATTAAAGTGGGGATGTTCAGCATTAGGGGGTTAATTTTTGGTGCCAGTGGCCTTAACTGTTGTGTGCCTTGGGCCCTTTAGGGACCCGCGGCAGGGACTTAACACCTTTAAATGCAGTAGGGGACACGATTGTGACCCCCACTGCAAGGGTTAATGTCGGGATGCCCAGCATGGGCTTAATGTGGGGACACATCAGGGGTCCGATTGGACCCCTGTAGCAAGGTGTTAATGCAGGGTTCCGAGCTTATATCAGTGTGTATTCTGTGTTTTTCTGTTTGCATGGTTCAGGGGTTTAGTGCGTTGTTTTGCGACCTCAGGTAGTTTTTTTCTAAGTCCCGTGGCTCCTAATGTTGGATCGCAGGCAATGAGGGAGAGGAGAAGGGGAAGAGAGACACAGGGGAGGGAGAGGAGGAGGGAAAGAGAGACACAGGGTGAGAGGAGGAGGAGAAGAGAGACACAGTCCCTCGCTTTGCTTGCAAAGTGTGACGGCGTCTTGCAGTTTGACAACTAATATAAGTGATTACTTTTCACTCCTACAGTGTAACTAGCACCAACAGCATATGTCTAATTTTTGCCATTGTGCAGTAAATGATTGCATGGGAGGCAGAGTATTGCTTTAAAGCCATATTTAAGTTTCCTAGATTATGAATGCATCTGAAAGATAAGAATCAGTAGTCTATGAAATCATTTTTTGCATTAAATAAACAAAGTCACCTTGATATTTGCAAGCAGTTGCTTTTGTGAGTTAATACCCCTGAAAATCCCTGCTAAAATTAACATAAAATTCATACTTTGTGTTGTCAAATCACACGAAGCTAATACATGTGAATACATTGTAACCATCAGTGATGGCAGTTTGTGCAGGAAGGAATCATGGGGTGTGTAGTCCGCCTTTTAGAATGAAGCCAGAGCCAGACACTGATTTGTAGATCTCTGCATTGTGCTGCTGTTGGCTTGAAGGATTGTAAATGGTTATAATCCATACCCAAATGAAGAAGTGTTTCTATTGGAAGGTATCAGGTGCCTATATAAGCTGCTCTGGGGTGTGGAAAACAAGTTTTATTTTTAAATAAAATAAATATGTATGTGTATAGAATGACTCAATGTAATGTGTGTTTCTGATATAAGCAGCATGTGTTAGATTAGAAAAAGGGAAAAACAGGGAAACTTAGATGTACCTTTAACTGCATCAATATATCTGAAATTCGAGCATTTTAGATTTATGAAATTAACCTATAGGCCATATATATATATATATATATATATATATATTTATACATAGCATATCATACAGTCCTATATTTCAAGTGGCCAAAGCGGGACATATGTTTTTGAACACATTCACAGTTTCCTAGTTTATTAGCAACAAGAGCAACTTCATCCAAGCATCCGAATACAAAATATATATGCCAACTTTTCTAAACCACACACACAAATTATATATATATATATATATATATATATATATATATATATATATATATACACTCCATAACATTTTCTTGGACCCACTCTTTTTTTCTAAAAATGTTTAAACAACAACTAAAGGGAAATCACAGACAAAAAACTGAAACCAACAAACTCTTCCACCACAAATGAAGGTTTTACCAAAGATTAATGAAAATGTTAAAATGGAAAAATGGAAAAACTAATGACACTAAAGGGTTCTGAAAGAGATGGAATAACTTTTTGGGTGTGTGATCTCACGTAAGATATCTTAAGAGAAATATCTAAGGATACTATCTAATTAAAATTATGGGATGATCAAGGTATACTGTAATGCAATTTAGATTTTGTGTGCTTTAATGTTGGATACAGTAGTAAAAAATTTGGTGTACTTTCTTTTACAAAAACTATATTTATTAACAAGACACTGAATAACAAAACTATATTTATTAACAAGACACTGAATAACAAAAGCTATGTCTTTTTAAAGGTTGTCTGTCCCTTTAAATGAAAAAAACTATTTGGAATTTGGGAAGGACAGTTGGGAGATATGACATCTGTCAATATATTTAAGCTGCATTAATATACACACAAAAAAAAATTCTCACACAAAAACATAGATAAATAAAGCTTTATTCTCCTTAGTATGAACAATATGGACATTTATGGACAAGATTTCTTAAATCATTTGTTCTGTATTTTATAATCACATTGATATACATAATTATATTGTAGCAACTGTACTGTAATATTATTTGTCATATGCTTGGCCTACAGGTACTTTTACACTTATCAAACCCACTGACAAATGTGATCTAAAATTTTTTTTTTTGAAAATACATCAAGAATGCCTGCAAAATTTATCAACACACAGCTTGGACTCTTAATTCATTAAGTATTGTGTTATAGTGATCTAATCTTTGCCTTTTTAGTTTATCAAGTTCCCACAATGCAGCTGCAAATGAACAAAAAGCCTGATTTATATATATATATATATATATATATATATATATATATATATAACCCCATTACTTTATTAATATGCAGAACATATATTTCATTTTGTGCAACAAAAAGGTGCTATTTTCACATTATGTCCTTGATATTTAAGAAAGACACACACAGTTTCCTCTAGACCAGTGGTTTTCAACCTTTTTACATCTGCGGACTGGTGAAAATAGGAGAAATATTTTGGAACCATTATTTATCATAAAAAAACATTATTTATACAGTATTTTGTGTATTCTTTTTATAAATCTAATAATAAAATAATGAGACAAAATACAACCAAACTAACTTGTGTTTAATGCAAAAAATAAAATGAGTGTGCTTTTTAAGACTAAAAGTTCTAAATCGAATTACTAATGCTACACTTGTAGAACTGCGTGTGATGTTCCAATGTAGCGACGCCACCTAGTGACTGCTGGCCTAACATGCGCTTTTCGGCAAAAGCTTCAACGGAGGCAATAACTTTTTCAAGGACTGTCAGGAAATTTCTGCGGGCCGGCACCAGTCCACGGACCAGCTGTTAAAAACCACTGCTCAAGATTGCTTGAAATAGTTCTTTCCAATGGTACAAAGTATCAACCACAGCTTCAGACGTAATATTATGATCATATTTTTTACAACACCTAATTACTATAGTAGTTCCCAACTGCATTTTCCATACAGGCTCAACAACTGGAATATTTCTTTTTGAGCACAGATTGATTTAGTCTGCAGCTAAGACATTTTGACTGAGTCACTTGGGTTAATGTAGAGATGTTTTGAAATGCAGGTGGAATCCACCATTAAAATACATAAAATTGCAAATTTCTACTCATAGACCTAATGTTATTTTCTTGAAACTGATCGACAGCTTTACAAATCCTCAAAATATACACTGTTCAATGACATATTTGTCTACAAATGCATTGTATGTGCTTTAATACTGACTACACTTATTAAATAAATATTATAATACATGTAATACTAATTAAATATATAATATCATTTTACAGAAATGTTAACCATATTGCTTATGTTTATTTATATATATATGTTTATTGTATTGGATTTTAACCCTTAGCCACAGTTCATTCCATTCATAATCAGTCATCCAACAAACTAAGGTGAAAAAAGGTCCTTTATCAAAAAATGTGCATCTGAAATCTCATGGTAATGCAAAAACACTACATTTATCATATTTAAATATGCATTTTATAAACAGATTCATTACTCATTTTAAAGGGATACAGAAAATGAAATTGGCATAAAATATTTGTTTTGCTTACTTATAGAAAAAGTGTTAACTTTTTACCTGAGACAACCCCTACAAGTCTCTTAAAGGAGTTCGGTTACAGCTCTATGGTTCCTTACATGTAAAACTATTTACGAACCCAATTTACTTACTCTGGTCTGCACCCCCACACACTTGCACAGCTGGTTGAACAGAACATTATTTGTTAATCCTGGAATGTTTTGCTGTATTTGTGAATCTATAATCAGTATTGGCTCTGACTCGACAAAAAGAGGAACACTCTCGAAAGCTTGTCATGAAACATATGAATATGTTCGTCCAATAAAAAAGGTATCAGTATATACTGCAATACTCTGATTATTCATCTGGTTAACTGGACATTCACGGCTACCTCACTCTTCATATATATATATATATATATATATATATATATATATATATATATATATATAAAATGTGACAGACTGTAAATGTAATTTCTAATACTTTTACTTTCTATACAATATTGTATGGTTAACAAGCTTAGATTATAAAAAAATATTCGTTAATATGTTGTGCTGGTGTTATTATTTTGCCGGGTTTGTTATTATTATATGTCAATAATGTCATCATGCCAATCATTGCATCTTTGCCATAGGGGATTGAGTACATGATGCTACATCAGGCCTTACCGTGCCTAACTGTGGACCTAATTAAAATATCAGAGTTTTAATAAATCACATGTAGACTTGCGTGGCACTAATCAGATGTGCTCAGGTAGATCACGGCTTAACACAAGTCCTTTTAGTATTTTTTTCCCAATGATCTGCCTTGACTTGCGATTTCTTGTATTAACGAGGTTTCCCTTGGCAGCAGTCTTGTGTGTATTATTGTGTGGATTCTCTTGTCAAAACCAATTGTTCATAAAACCTTTTAGATATGTCTCTCTCCCAATAACTCCACCTTCCTTTAAGGATCTTATCATGGTGGAGGCAAACCCTCAGCTGGAGGATGGTACTTTTATGTTTGAACATGCATTTAGTATTGAATATTGCTATTCTAAATTATTAAATAGGAACATTATTAATGATCAATGGATAATTAAATAACCAGCCCCTCTCAATAGGCAATTTCAGGGGTCCTTTAAAGAACCAATGATGTCTGACGTTTACAGTATGAACATTTGTAGAACTACTGCTGGTCATGAGCATAATCTTTTTAGACAGTTAACAAATAAACTCATTTATTACTTGCTCTATGCAGTCCTGTCAGTTTTATTAAGTACATAGAAATATGAACTGCTACAACAAAAACCAACCAAGACAGCAACAAGATAGGTCCTCAGAGCTGTAAAGATTAAGCAATACATTAGACTTTTTTTTAAATAAAAGTTTTAATTACTATTCTACTTTTTCAATCAAGCACACTGTAAATATGGAAGTTCAGTATCATTGTATTAATGTTAAATAGTAAATAATGAAAAATACTCTACATAAACATGATCAATGAAATAGATCATATGTATCAGAAGAGATAAGATAACATGCCTAAAATTGTAATGCTTGATGCTTTGGGAAATAGCTCCATGTTGGTCTACACATCTATACACATATTAGGAGTTTGTGGAGAAATGTTTTGTAAAGTCTCTAAGCAGCAAAACTCAAAACCATTAAGAAAAATAAATAAATAAATAAAAATAACAAAATTTGAAATATGTCCTTTACAGGGCTAACCTGAAGATGTTTGGCAGTATAGCAAGCTATGAGTTTGGCTCTACTTCAACATCAAGTTTAGAGAAAAATTAGAAATCTAAAATTACTTTTTTTTCTGTATATGATTCCCATTCAACAGTGTAAAGTTAAAAAAATATAAAAAAACTTTTTTTCTGGCAATTTTTATTTGCCATAATGTAATGTCAACATCTAAGCAGCATTTTCAAATTAACAAAAGTATTTAAGTAGACAACAATTCAAGTTAGAACAGTAATTAAATAAAAGATATATTAATCAAAATGTTATATGGATAAATACATATTAGATGGTACATTGTTATCTAGTTCAATATTTTATTTTATTTATTTATTTATCTAATTACTTATTATATGTTAGTTTTAATTTTAATATAAAAAAGTATTTTTGTTTAGGCACCCTAGTTGACTGCCATATGGTTGGGCCATCCAAGGCAATATCTCTTTCACTAGTTTTATGCACCTTTATACATTTATTGAGTCTCCCAGTTAAACATATTCTGAATATTAATTACAAATGCACCACATTACTGTTTGAATGGAACATAATCCAAATAATAATGTAATATAGCCATGCCATCAAAATAATTCATTAAATTTAAATATAAAACATGGAAAAAAAATAATATATATATAATAATAAAATGTTCCTTTATAACCAGTACTTCTTAATAAATGTGCACCAAATCATACAGCAGATTCTAAAAACTGCTGTAAAACTGAACACAGAGTTCAAACTGATGGCTCATTTAGCAAGCAATTGTTGCCATGGTCAGTGCATCAACAATCTAACTCTAGATAGTGAAGACTAAAAAAGTAATTTGTAAAAATAGACAAATGTCTCACAAATTGGTCTCTAGCTAACATTATCTTGAATGTATGCTAGACAACAATGAAAATGTCTATTAAAGTGCATGTTATGTTATAAATTGGGACCCAGTATGTTTTCGTAATTTAAGCCTTATTTTGTTTTAAAGCAGTGGAGCATATCACCTCACAGTATATTTAGTAAAAAGGTTTAAAAGTGAGGGTACACCGAGTTAAGCATGGATAAGCATAAGCAGTGTTAAATTGAGTTAAAACACAAAAAAACACTTGTTTGTAAAGTACGTCCCGCACTAACAATATTAGCAGCTGTATAAGCAGTGGACATAAAACATATTTTTTGGGAAAATCTGAATATTTTTTAAAAGTATGAGCCTCACTCAGTTCGGAGGCCGTAACTTCTGGGGGCCCGCAGCGAGCTCGAGTTATGGTGCTATTCAATTCAGCGAAAACTAGCAAGTTAGGCGCCAATAGAGAAATACGTAAATCATGCTATTGTATGTAGCATTTGCGAGCTTGAACATGGTCAATTAAGCAAGAGCGTAACTCCCGAGTTAGAAACAGCCAATGTGAACACAGATTGACATAATTTCGTCAATGAAAAATGGAGGTCGGATTTCAAAGTCCTACAGGCTTCAATTACAAGTTACAATCGGCCCCACATTCCTGAAATATTGCAATATTGATAAAGCCGTAAATAGGATATTCTATTACGAGTTCCATTATATGTATTAACACACTGATTGCCGGGATCGATATAACACAGAAATTAAACAATAAAAAAAGTATTTCATATTGCAGATTTGCGAGCTTGAGATGTTGTGCTATTAATTCTAAGACCTAACATCACTTTCCCTTTTAATAAAAGTACAGTAGTATGTGTATATGTGCATTTAAAGTGCTCCGGACATATCTTTAAGCCCTTTGCGAGCCCTCCTATGAACCCGTAACTTGTGGTTCGACTTTTGCCACTTTGTCGGCTTGCATAGCGGGGCGGAATCGGAGCATTGAATAGCGATTTGCGATTTTAGCGTTAGGAACTCTTTGGCGGGAGTGAAAGATCAAAGACTTGGAAGGGCTTTAACTTGCGATGGTAACCATCGCTATGAACCAGAGCCAATAACACGATCGGAGCCCGCAAAAAGACGCCAATTGAATAGCAAAATAACTTACGGCCTCCATTTCCGAAGCCCGGATCTCCCGATTCCTCAATTGAATGAGGCTCTATGTTTATAAGTATAGGAAT
Source organism: Discoglossus pictus (assembly GCA_027410445.1). NCBI lineage: Eukaryota > Metazoa > Chordata > Amphibia > Anura > Alytidae > Discoglossus > Discoglossus pictus. Next base: position 301,965,918 of record CM050164.1, on the reverse strand, counting down.
CTGTTTTGTGTTTGTTACATTATATCCTGAGAGCTGAACGATGAGTGTGTGTTTTGTAGTTATCAGTGATAAATGGATAAGATTCAAAATTATACCATACTCTTGCTCTTCATTGGCCCTGAGGCAGGATGTTGCATCATAGCCCTCCAGAAATGTATAATGAATCCTTCCAAAAAACGAGTTGTGTTATTTATTTTTGTCCTCTTAGTCAGACTCAACATTTTCAAACATATATATTTTTTCAGTTTTCACCTTTCCCCATGTATCAAATTCGATAAATATACTCTATCGTGCTGTGATGGGGTGTGGAAGCACCTTCTCACTAATATCATTCAGAAGCACAAAATTCCATACAAGATACTTGCATTTGATTATACAGGATGCAACTGCAGGAGAAATGTTATATGCTATGCTAACCTTCAGATGCTAACATATAAAATAATGTTAACTATAGACTATACTGGCACTATACTACTAGCACTAAAATCTGTTAGGTTAGGTGTGCATTTGCAATAATTGATGCTTGTGATAGGAAAGTCAACACCCAACATTATTAAGTTACACAGAATATATCAGTATACACCAATTTCCAACCCCAGATGACAAAAGCTAGGATTTCGTATCTCTAGGAAAATAATGAATCCTTCTGTGTAAAGATGTTTCTTTATGTAAACACATATACATCAAATGTGTCTTTATTTATAATATTTCCCTTGGGCTCAGTAAATTCCAGTAGTCAGCTGAAATTAATTTGGCAGTGGAAAAAATGCATTATAACCAGTTACTGTAATCCTGGTTAAACAATAAATGAATGAGAAACCTTTTCTTATGAAACACATATTTAATTAACCAGTTTGAGACAACAGCAACTACTTATTTTTCATATTCATATTCTTTTTAATTCCAATTTAAAATATGCATTGAATGTAAGTGATAATATGTTGAAATGAATGAAACAACCAGTATTAGAACTTGACTATTAAGACATTTTTTACAATCTCTTTCAAAGTTTTATTTCTGAAAAGTGACTGACATATTTACATTTGATTATTTCCTTAAAATAATCATTTGAAGCCGCTTTAAAAAATCAGAAAGTGCAGTTCTATTTAGAAAACCATATTGGATTTGCTATTTTTAGTTTTTATCATTCAAGACACTATATAGCAGATAAAAATTCAAGTTTTGGCCAGAAAGCTTATCTCTGAACTGCATAACAATTATAAAACACAGGATACAGAGGTGAGTTGTGCCAGAGGCTATTTATAAGAATATTTCTAACTTGGGAGATAATGTGTAATTTTAGGAGATAACAGATGAATTATAATGTAGATCACAAAAACAAACTCTTGACAGGCATTATTATTTGAAATGATATTTATGTAAAATAAAACCTCAGATTCAGGAGTATGTGTTATAGTAACAAAAAAGGATTTTGTATGTTACATTGTACATAGACGTTTGCTTAAAAATGAGAGGAAAAAGGAAATTTTTGCACTTTTTTTTCACTGTAAAATAAAATTTACTAGTTTTATGTTCCACATGTTATAAAATAATGTACAATAAAAGTATAAAATAATTATTATATAAGCATACTTAGCAATTAGTTGCAAGAACCCACATCTAGGAGATCAAAGAGATTACTGATTACTATATAATCAATATTTAAAAAAACATATAATCTCTGGCTCACCTTAATGCTGGTATGGTGACCACAGAGCTCCAGCATAAATGCATAATGCACACTTCATTGCATGAGGAATTTGATGTGCATCAATAAATGTGATTTTCCTCGTCTACTGCTGCCATTGTTAACATATTAACATGTTGGATAAGATTGACTCTCCTAAATGTTGGGTCCAGTGTAACATTATGATTAGAGCCCACAAAAAGATCCCATTCAAGTAGTTTTTTATACTGGTAGTGTTCTTTGATCAGGCAAGCAAAGGATAGCCCATACTATGTGAAATGTTAATTTAGAGAAATAGAGTAGTACATTCTTGTAATATTTTCCAGCTGGTATGGTGGTGAGAAAACATTCTGTAATCTGAGCACACTCAGAAACTACATGGGGACTAAAAAGTCCTGGAATAATTGACTGAGGTCAGGAACCTGGTAAAATGACTGCATAGGTGGACCAGTTTGTGGTTACCTGCAATTTTATCGGCAACATTTAGTAAAGTGAAAGCTGTCTTATGAGTTTGAGACTTCTGCAGCTCTTATTCCACTGTACTCCACAGATTCTGACGCTCCATAGAATAATACAGAAATTGAATATGGCACAGCTCACTAGTAAGTAAATATAGGCTAAAATATAGCCTTTAATTATGTATTTTAACTTTATACATGTAAACTATGTGATACTATGATCATTATATCTAGTAAAATCTTTTTTTTATATGAAATAATAATTTTATTTTGTATCTTGGATATATTCACTTTGATAAACCACATAGTGGTATACCTAAACAACAGAAAATGTAAACAGATTAATTAATTAAAAGTGCAATGTAACAATATTTATGTATATAGGCAATTATTATGGAAAAGTAAATTCCACTAAAATGCAAGTTTTCATTTTACATATTGCATCTAAATATTTAGGGATGCTTTGAAGCAACCCATATATTAACTTCGGCAACCTATATTATTATTCTAGCACTGGTTTGATGAGCATTTCACTTAAACTTGTAACCTTATATATGTCATGAGAAATAATTTGAAACACGTATTTTAAATATCATTAAATGTATGCTATGATCATAGACTGTGGTTGTACTCATCAAAGGACTTTATATGTTTGAGTGTGTCAAAAGTGAAATTACATTTGCATCATAGTTGAGTGTAAGGCCACTACTAATGTCATGGTTTTACTAAAGTCAGCTTCAATTAGCATTATACAACGTAAATATAATGCTACCTTCCACAAATAACACCTACTTTATAGTAGTACTGATGTACATATAAAAGCCTGAAAATTAATTTATATTACAATACATTTAATACAATACATAATGGGTATTTTACAGCAAAACAAATGTTTATAACAAAAATATAAAAAATGAATGAGTTTGTATATATCCTGGACACAAAAGCATTTCCAATTTGGTTTCACATAGCGCAAATACGTCTAAAATATGCCATTTCCAAAATGACACAGATCTTACCGTTTAGGATAAATACCAATATATTTTGAACAAATGCTATTGCATTCCAGTACTGTAATTGGTGTCTCATGGGATAACTGTGACTAGTAACATGCTCGTTAATGATGTACTTGGACCTGTACTCTTCTCATTCTTATATTTTATGAATACTTTACTTTTGCTCCCAATCTAAGCTGAACCTAATATATTCTTTAAATGCCATACTAACTTTATAAGTGCCGTTTTAAAGACATATTTTAGTGGCATCAAATTGGATATTGTATGTATATTTAAGTCAGAAATATATGTGAAGTCCTATTTGAAGCACAAAAGTGTGCATTTGAATGAAAAAATATATATATGTATATTTTGTGACTTTTGTATATCCTAACTGCAAACAGATTTTTAGCTTTAGCCATTACAGCATGTATATTGTGAATGAGCTAAATGAGGACTTTTTTTTTTGGCACTTTTGACATTTATTTTGATGTGTTTCTCGTTTCATTTTGTAAACCCTTTTGCTCAAATATATGACTACAAGTTAATGTATTTTAGAACAGAAGTTTAGATGTTTAAAAATAATTTAGAATACTTAAATTTCCTCTACCATAATCCAGTCTGCCTTTGGACTTTTTTCAATTGGTTACACAGATGTCTTGCAATTAAGAGTAATTTCAGTTTGCATAGACTACAAAGTCACAGATAATGCATCAGAGGCCTGGTTTGGGCAGCATCATAAACATATGATAAATAATCAAAGACAGGTAAATATACCTTAGTATGGAAAAGGGGTAAAATAATCTTATGATTCCAAAATCTTTACTTCTTGCACCTAAATATTTTCACCCCTGATAATAGATGCATTTTAGTAAATAAAATGTTTTTTTTTTTCCTTAAGTTTTTTTCATTATTGTTATTTTGAAGAC